>CM042387.1:1319721-1459721 GCA_023634145.1 Thymallus thymallus | reverse complement strand
CAGCTCAGAACGCCCGCACAAGCAAATTCATATTTTCATGTGTCTTTTTCGGCTTCGATTACGAGTCCAATTAGTCACAATCAAGCGGAGAAACGCTCTCCCAGGAGCCTTCACTGGTGCTTTTGTTTGCTGTGGTTGTTTGGAAATGTTTATTGGCCGCTGTGTTTCCTTCCCTTCTCCACCTCCTGTTGTCCTCTCCACACATATGGTCGGCCCTGGCTTCACTCCTTATGCTTGCCTGATGGCCGAGGCTTACATGGCTAATTGCGGGCCCATGACCCATATGGTGCTACCGTCCATCTCGGAAGATGTGTGTCCATCTTCCCCATTCTCCTCTTCAGCCCTGGGGAGGGAAGGAATGGTTAGGCCTATCCTCCTCCCGGCTCCCGGTAGAGATGCTTACATATGTTAGCATGTTCAGGCTAACGTGGGAGGACGTCTCCCGGCTCGCCTCTGATCTCCTCTCCCCTTCCCTGGTGAACAGCCCTCTTCTGAAACCCTATCCTCCTTCTCCAGCAACTGATCAAGGAGGATGCAAAAAATGTGTCAAACTGGTTGCTTTCCATGTTCCAGATCTGCGCCAAGCTGCTCCTCTGGTTTTGATTTCTTTTAAGCTATTGGCGCTCATGACCTGATAAGGGAGTGGTCAGTTGAACACAAACATCCCTCTCCAAGTACATCCGTCATAGTCCATATGTGTTTGACTTGGGGAATAATATCTGCTCCTGGAGCACTTTGACTTGGGACACAGAGGTGAAATTACTGAGGCATAGCGAATCATACATTTATATAATCCTTGAAAACGGTCCGAATATCATGCATGGCATTAGCAGTGTTCTCTGCTCCGTAAATATATCCCTCCTTGAAAAATGACTTGGAAGCCCGCAAGGTTGTAAGGCTATTGCGCAGGAAGCCGACTGGTGGAAACGTAATATGCCGAAGATTGTTTTTGAGGATTGCTTGATTTTAGCTTGATTTGAATAAGCCAAAGTTGTTCACATGCTAGTGTTGTCTCCTCAACTTAATTTCCATTCATATATTACCAGTCAGCAGAAGAGAATCGTTTATTCTTGTAATGCAGACAACACCGGCAGACATGCATATCAGTCAAATGGTGATATATATGGTGATATACAATCTATTTTATTTAACTTTTTCATTTTCTCTCTGGCAAGATATCAGTTAAGTCTGTGTTGGATGTTGCTAAGCCATTCAAGTGGTTACCAATATTAAAAAACATTCTGGCTAAACAATAATGCTGTGCACACTGTTGAAATGGGATATTTTACCATTCCATTATTACACTGAACAAAAACGCAACATGTAACGTGCTGGTCCCGTGCTTCATGAGCTGAAATAAAAGATCCCAGAAATATTTCAGACGCACAAGAAGCGTATTTCTCTCAAATGTTTTGCACAAATTTGTTTACATTGCTGTTAGTGAGCATCTATTCTTTGCCAAGATAATCCATCCACCTGACAGGTGTGGCATATCAAGAAGCTGATTAAACAGCATTATCATTACACAGGTGCACCTTGTGCTGCGGACAATAAAAGTGTGCAGTTTTGCCACACAACACAATACCACATATGTCTCAAGTTTTGAGGGAGTGTGCAATTGGCATGTTGACTGCAGGAAGATCCACCAGAGTTAGTTTCTCCACCATAAGTCGCTTCCAAAGTCGTTTTAGAGAATTTGGCAGTATGTCCAACCAGCCTCACAACCGCAGACCACGTTTAACCACGCCAGCCCAGGGCCTCCACATCTGGCTTTTTCACCTGTGGGATTGTCTGAGACCAGCCATCTGGACAGCTGATGTATCTGTGTCAGAAACCGTCTCGGCGAAGCTCATCTGCGTGCTCGTTCGACGCCGAACTGACTACAGTTCAGCGTCATAACCGACTTCAGTGGGAAAATGCTTACCTTCGATTGCCATTGGCACGCTGGAGAAGTGTGATCTTCACGAATGAATCCCAGTTTCCACTGTGCCGGGCAGATGGGAGACAGCGTGTATGGCGTTGTGTGGGCTAGAGGTTTGCTGATGTCAATGTGAACAGAGTGCCCCATGGTGGCGGTGGGGTTATGGTATGGGCAGACATAAGCTACGGACAATGAAGACAATTGCATTTTATCGATGGTAATTTCAATGCACAGAGATACCGTGACGAGATCCTGAGACCCATTGTCGTGCCATTCATCTGCCTCCATCACCTCATGTTTCAGCATGATAATGCACGGCCCCATGTCACAAGGATCTGTACACAATTCCTGGAAGCTGAAAATGTCCCAGTTCTTCCATGGCCTGCATACTCACAAGACATGTCACCCATTGAGCATGTTTGGGATGCTCTGAATTGACATATACGACAGCGTGTTCCAGTTCCCGCCAATATTCAGCAACTTCGCACAGCCATTGAAGAGGAGTGGGACAACATTCCACAGGCCACAATCAACAGCCTGATCAACTCTATGTGATGGAAATGTGTCACGCTGCATGAGGCAAATGGTGGTTACACCAGATACTGACTGGTTTTCTGATCAACGCCCCTACCTTTGTTTTAAAGGTATCTGTGACCAACAGATGCATATCTGTATTCCCAGTCATGGGGCCTAATGAGATTATTTAATTTGACTGATTTCTTTATATGGACTGTAACTAAGTACAATGTTAAAAATGGTTGCATCTTGGGTTTATATTTTTGTTCAGTATCGATGATTAAAGGGAGAAACAGTCCTTAAACTCACCCTGTGTCTTAAGTCTTTTGTTAGTCAGCAGATTCAGTTCAGTTCAGTTCCAGTGTTAATTCTAATCTGTAACTTATTTCACCACTATGGTCTATTTATTGTCCTACCTTCCTAAACTTACTGCATTTTGCACTAAATTTTGCACTCTGTATATAGATTCTCTATTGTGTTATTGACTGTACGTTTGTTTATTCTCATGTGTTTTTTGTTTCACTGCTTTGCTTTGTCTTGACCAGGTCGCAGTTGTAAATGAGAACTTGTTCTCAACTGACCTACCTGGTTAAATAAAGGTGAAATAAAAAAGATATAGGCCTATAGGAGACGGTTTGGTGGGGAGACTAGGTCCTAGCTGATGAACGTAGTAGTGTGTTGAGAGCACAAGTCCAGAAAGCATTAACAAGTGATTAGCCTCAGAAATTGGCAGTTAAAAGAAGGACTTAATACAACATCTTGTCAGAGGAATCATTGAAAGCTCATTTGTAGTCTACAACTTTTCACAACACACATTTCTCTGTAAATATCAGTCATTTCGCTAAGTTTAGGAGGTGGGAATCAGTGGTCATATATAGGGGTTTAAAAAGCCTGTTAGTTCTATAAATATTCACTATATCCGTACATGCCATGAAACAATCAGGAACTGTCTGTGAATCCACTAAACTTGATTTGTGGGGACCAAATCTAAGGCTTTTGCACTCTCTTTTCATAGCTGAGTTCCCCATAGACTTTCTGCACCTGGTGCTAAGAACCTCATCGTCGGCCCTCGTATTGGGCGTAGTTAAGTTGTTTTAGAGTAGACATATGACGTGCCCAAAGGAAACCGATTGTGTCTGACCTCCCATACACCCTCGTGTTCCCTAGGCCTGCCGAGGTCAACCTTAGGTCAATGTGGAGTAATGGCCTGTATGAACGTGGTAATGCGGGGCAGATGCTTTTGTCAGCAACAATCTATTAAGGTACTATTCATGTACAGTACTTAAGTACCTGTTGTTGAATTACTGGGAAACTAAGTCGAATGCCTATAGTTTGAGCAAAAGCATGGCACAACTGTCTCTTGGATAGTTCTTGACTATGACACGTCTGCTGTCTTGGATAGTTCTTGATTATGACACGTCTGTCTCTTGGATAGGTCTTGACTATGACACGTCTGTCTCTTGGATCTTTCTTGACTATGACACGTCTGCTGTCTCTTGGATAGTTCTTGACTTTTGACACGTCTGCTGTCTCTTGGATAGTTCTTGACTATGACACGTCTGCTGTCTCTTGGATAGTTCTTGACTATGACACGTCTGCTGTCTCTTGGATAGTTCTTGACTATGACACGTCTGCTGTCTCTTGGATATTTCTTGATTATGACACGTCTGCTGTCTCTTGGATAGTTCTTGACTATGACACGTCTGCTGTCTCTTGGATAGTTCTTGACTATGACACGTCTGCTGTCTCTTGGATAGTTCTTGATTATGACACGTCTGCTGTCTCTTGGATATTTCTTGATTATGACACGTCTGCTGTCTCTTGGATATTTCTTGATTATGACACGTCTGCTGTCTCTTGGATATTTATTGATTATGACACGTCTGCTGTCTCTTGGATATTTCTTGATTATGACACGTCTGCTGTCTCTTGCATATTTCTTGACTATGACACGTCTGCTGTCTCTTGGATATTTCTTGATTATGACACGTCTGTCTCTTGGATCTTTCTTGATTATGACTCGTCTGTCTCTTGGATATTTCTTGACTATGACACGTCTGCTGTCTCTTGGATAGTTCTTGACTATGACACGTCTGCTGTCTCTTGGATAGTTCTTGACTATGACACGTCTGCTGTCTCTTGGATATTTCTTGACTATGACACGTCTGCTGTCTCTTGGATAGTTCTTGACTATGACACGTCTGCTGTCTCTTGGATAGTTCTTGACTATGACACGTCTGCTGTCTCTTGGATAGTTCTTGATTATGACACGTCTGCTGTCTCTTGGATATTTCTTGATTATGACACGTCTGCTGTCTCTTGGATATTTCTTGATTATGACACGTCTGCTGTCTCTTGGATATTTCTTGATTATGACACGTCTGCTGTTTCTTGGATATTTCTTGATTATGACACGTCTGCTGTCTCTTGGATATTTCTTGACTATGACACGTCTGCTGTCTCTTGGATCTTTCTTGATTATGACACGTCTGTCTCTTGGATATTTCTTGACTATGACACGTCTGCTGTCTCTTGGATAGTTCTTGACTATGACACGTCTGCTGTCTCTTGGATAGTTCTTGACTATGACACGTCTGCTGTCTCTTGGATATTTCTTGACTATGACACGTCTGCTCTCTCTTGGATATTTCTTGACTATGACACGTCTGTCTCTTGGATAGTTCTTGACTATGACACGTCTGTCTCTTGGATATTTCTTGACTATGACACGTCTGCTGTCTCTTGGATAGTTCTTGACTATGACACGTCTGCTGTCTCTTGGATATTTCTTGACTATGACACGTCTGCTGTCTCTTGGATATTTCTTGACTATGACACGTCTGTCTCTTGGATAGTTCTTGATTATGACACGTCTGTCTCTTGGATAGTTCTTGATTATGACACGTCTGTCTCTTGGATAGTTCTTGACTATGACACGTCTGCTGTCTCTTGGATATTTCTTGACTATGACACGTCTGCTGTCTCTTGGATAGTTCTTGACTATGACATCATGAGTTACTGTTTTGGATGATGCAGTGAATCTGAATATCAATTGTTAGTCATTGACAAGCACTCACTCACAAATAGGTAATGAATTAAAAGGGTAATGACAAGCACTCACTCACAAATAGGTAATGAATTAAAAGGGTAATGACAAGCACTCACTCACAAATAGGTAATGAATTAAAAGGGTAATGACAAGCGCTCACTCACAAATAGGTAATGAATTAAAAGGGTAATGACAAGCGCTCACTCACAAATAGGTAATGAATTAAAAGGGTAATGACAAGCACTCACTCACAAATAGGTAATGAATTAAAAGGGTAATGACAAGCGCTCACTCACAAATAGGTAATGAATTAAAAGGGTAATGCCAAGCGCTCACTCACAAATAGGTAATGAATTAAAAGGGTAATGACAAGCACTCACTCACAAATAGGTAATGAATTAAAAGGGTAATGACAAGCACTCACTCACAAATAGGTAATGAATTAAAAGGGTAATGACAAGCACTCACTTACAAATAGGTAATGACTTACTATGGTAATGACAATCACTCACTTATAAATAGGTAATGACTTACTATGGTAATGGCAAGCACTCACTTACAAATAGGTAATGACTTACTATGGTAATGACACTCACAAATAGGTAATGCCAAGGTTAATGACAAGCACTCACTTACAAATAGTTTCCACTCGGTTCTCTGTTTTGTATTTACTACAGTTTAACATTATTTGGTCTTCCAAAGTGCTGTAGTATAGTAGATGCCAGTTATGATAATTCAGAATTACGTTGGTCGATAAAACCCATCATAAACACCTCATTTGGTGCATTGGTGTGCCTGGATCCAGTAAATGCTGGTAGTTGTCTGGGAGTCAGAGTTTTCAGTCAATAAATGAGGGCCTTGAGGGAGGCGAGAAGACAGGCTGAATGACGGCTTCTATGGCTCGTATCCACCTCTATGAACAAAGCAATGTTGCTGTTGTGACTGAGCCGCTAACATCTCATCCGTCAATCCCTTTGTGCAAATTCTTCATCCTCTCCTTTTGTGAGCCGGGCCAGACATTCCAAAGAGCTACAAAACCTCAACTTCCTAATTGCTGATATTTGTTTACATGAGACATATTGAGAGATACTTAGCGTGCAGGTACAGATACAGGAGAGAAGACCTTGACAAAGCAGCCCATTCAGGGAAGAATGATAACAAACACACTTTTTCCAAATATATCTGCCTTTACTTTATTTGTGTACTGTACAGTATTTCATTATTATCTGAAAGTCACTATTATTCTATATGACAATAATGGTTATCATTTACTACAATAAGTTGCATAAATAATTTAAATGTGGGAATTAAAAATAAATCTGCAGTTCATTTCTTTGAGTCTGCAAAGTTGTTTCCCCAAACCTCCTTTTAGCCAAAAGACCACACAGGTACAATATGTACAATAAAGCTTTACATTGCAACTCTTCTTCTATGACAGAATCCCTCCCAGTTGCTATTTCAAACACACAATTGAACAAGAAGGAAACATTGTCAGTACAGTTTAGAAAACTGAAATCAGGAAGCAATATGAGAGAATGGAACAATGGAATGTGGACAATAAGCGGAAACTTTGTGAATATTCTTCATTAAATACAGCCCAGTCTGTAGCAGGGTCTGGGCATCCAGAACCACTTCCTGTCTGTCTGTCTGTCTGTCTGTCAGCATGGCAGACTGGGCATCCGAACCACTTCCTGTCTGTCTGTCTGTCAGCATGGCAGACTGGGCATCCAGAACCACTTCCTGTCTGTCTGTCTGTCAGCATGGCAGACTGGGCATCCAGAACCACTTCCTGTCTGTCTGTCTGTCTGTCTGTCTGTCAGCATGGCAGACTGGGCATCCAGAACCACTTCCTGTCTGTCTGTCTGTCAGCATGGCAGACTGGGAATCCAGAACCACTTCCTGTCTGTCTGTCTGTCAGCATGGCAGACTGGGAATCCAGAACAACTTCCTGTCTATATGTCTGTCTGTCTGTCAGCATGGCAGACTGGGCATCCAGAACCATTTTCTGTCTGTCTGTCTGTCTGTCTGTCTGTCTGTCTGTCTGTCTGTCTGTCTGTCTGTCTGTCTGTCTGTCTGTCTGTCTGTCTGTCTGTCTGTCTGTCTGTCTGTCTGCATCCTGTGGGATATCAACAGCCAATATAAAACAATTCAGATTCTGTTTGTATCTCATTCCTATATTTCCTGTCCGTGCTATTCAGAGAATGGGGCGGAGAGTCAGAGAATGGGGCGGAGAGTCAGAGAATGGGGCGGAGAGTCAGAGAAGTGGATTTTGTTCTCTCTCACCCTCTAGGTTCACAATGACTAGAATAGAGATATGGCTAGTTGGTCACCAATGCTATTTGCTGCTAACAAATACTTCCAGTCAGTTTGGGTTTAGTGGAGAATGCTGTGCCAGAAGGTAACAACAGGCACAATTACTGGAGCGTCCTCCTTCATTAAGATGAGTCACAGGAATGCCCAGTCGCCTGTTTGACCGTAGGGGCCCTGGTCTTGGAGTGCTGACACAACCATTTCCCCTCTCTCGCTCTCTCACAGGTGGGCCAGGGGCACTAACTGACAGCTCCTGTAAGGCTGCTAGGGAGCGAGGAGGGCCCTGGGAGGCTCCTGGTGAGTGAGGTGCTGCCCGGGTTGTCATGAGACTGCATGGTCTGGGGTCAAGGCCAGGGCCTCTCAGGCCTGTCAGCAGCCCACCTTCAGAGCCTGAAGCCCCAGGGATGCCACGTGCTGCTATGGTACAGTACACACAGAGATGGATTATAACCAGTTACAGCATAGAGACACCTTTCAACCCTATAGGCCTATCAAGCAGTGTAGCCTGCCCGCTGGATATTTTCACAGGTGGGTTTTGAGTTTAGGTGCACCTCTTGCTGTGGCTAAGGTGGATTCTGCTTGAGCCTGAGTCAGAGGCAGTTATCTATGGAGCTGAGCATGTAATGACCATCTACACAGTGTTCCACCTTTCCTGACCAGTCATATGGCCTTCCCTGGCATTCTCTGTCGACTCAAAAAGTTCTGAAATATTTTTGAAAATAGGCTGCAAAATCTACAGTGTCTGGTGAGAAAGACACATGTCAAGACAGCCCAACAAACAGCTTTACAAATCCCTTTTTGTTGAAATGTCTCTTCTCCTCCCTCTTCCAATGAAGGAACTGTGTTGGGTTGAGTGTAACGTGCGTGTGTATGTATGAGTGAGTGTGCTACGTTGGTCTCTGTCCTTGTGTGGAGGAAGGAAAGGAATCCTCAGTATGAGTTGCTGACCAGCGTTGTTGTGTTGCGCTTGCTCTGACTCCCAGGCAGCCGGGTGTGTTTGTTGTTGCGTCGGGACGAAGAGGAAGCCTCCTTGGCCTCTGACTGGTTGTGGTGGCGGCTGTAGCGCTTGCACTTGCAGGAGGTGACCACGCGGATTTTGTAAGTCCGTCTGTTGCCGTTGGGGCACTGAAGCTGCACCCGCTGGGTTCGGGAGTGGGCCGGGATGCAGCGGTAGTCGGAAGAGCTGCTCCGCCACCATTTACCACGCCCGATGGAGTTGGGTAGGAGGTGGGCGGGCATGCACTGGCCTGAGCACACCAGCTCCTTGACGGGCTTGGCACTGCGGCAGGAGCCGTCAGTGATGTAACGGGTGGAGCGCAGCTCCCTGCAGCTCAGCTCCGAGGCACCTGGGGTGAAGAGGAGGATATCAAGGTTACACTCTGTGGCATCACTCCAAACCAAACACTTTGAATTCGGACAGAGTCGAGTAAACAACCTTCCATTTAACTATTCAAGAGCAGAAAGCTTGACAGCTGTGTCTCTGTGAGATGTGCTGAATATGTGAAAAATGTGTCTGTGTCAAAAGTACGGTTCCCACTGTGCATATAAAGTTATTAGTTTATTCTAAGAACTTGGTTTGTTTGCATGCGTGGAGCTGGGCTGAGAAATGGAATATGAGTCTGAATTCAATTCATCTGAAATTTGTATAAAATCTTCAATTTCTTAACGCAGAGTGCACTCTTTACAAAGAATTGTATACATACGGTAATGATATAAATGCAATGTTGATATACTAATCCAATTAAAAATCAATATTGTCCCCATGTTTGGTTAAGGGCTCAGTATAAGGGGGGGGCTTACAACTCAACACTAACGTTAATCCATGATCTGATAATGACTGTTGCCTGACAATGAGGTTGGATGTGGAATTCCAGCTGGCAGCAATCAGCTGATAGCAAATCCAGACCAGAATGCTATTAAACAGCTCAATCAAACATAATGGAGATTTAAGTCGGAAACAAAAGCTGGCAATAAACAAAACAGGCCGTCCGGAAAAAGGATGTGAAGATTGGAAATTTTCTCTAAATGCTTGTTGTACAAGTACTTTCATTCCTAAATACGACATTTGACAATTGGAAATGAGCCCAAAAAAACACGCGATTCGAGAGCATATTCAGTGCATGATTGGTAATTCAATATTTTGTCCGTGGCTTTTCCAACAGCCCTATGACTTATTGCCCTCTCATTCTACGTTACAAGTGCCGTGTAGAATATGGCAGAGGACGTCGGTTAATAAATTATACACTGAGACGCATCTGTTTTCTTCTGTGGCTTTTCTATTGCAAAAAGGAGAACAAAAGGATTTATGGAAGGATGACTTTTTTCTCCTCTGAGAACCTGATCTGGTGTTATTTTGTGGCTCGCTGGTCGGGTAGCCACAGCATAAGGGCTCTCCCCTGGTCTCAGCTCTCTCCCAGTGTGCTGACTGCTGAGCCCAGGGACCAGGGAGGGACTGGAGAGCCAGTCAGAGGTCACCCTCTCTGCCTCAACGACCCCAATGTGACCATTGGAAGAATCATGGGAAGATATGGTCCTCCCAGAGGAAGGGAGATGAGGAAGACCCCTATCACATATGATATGATCCAATAGATTCATATGTATCTCTCTCTTTCTGCTTTAGCAAAATGGCTCAAATTAAGATCCTACATCTGAATCTGTTGTTTATGTATTTTAAGTTTTATTGTTAAATGTATCTCATCTATCATTAAAGTATTTTATATCCTAATCACAACATTTGTCTATTTTACTCACTTTATGTACAACTTCTGTTAGATTTTAAATGACATGATTAGAATAGGGGAACATTGTGCATCTTGAATCCATGAGACAATGCTCTCAGAGATATTTCCTCTGTACAAACCAGCATGACTACAGAATAACCTTTACTGGCCACAGGTGGGACTCATTCTCTATCACTGTGTTGCAATTTCCAAATACCCTGAAGAAATCCCCTAAGAGCAGAAACTCTTGGATTTTCTATTTGGACACATGTTGTTGCAATTAAATAGTTATGGCATATGCAGACCTTGACTAATTCGTTGTATAAAAGAGAGGGAAATACCACCAAGGATAAAGTGAAAACTCTGATCTCTCATAAGTGCAGCTCTTCAGATTGTGTGAGGATGAAACCACAGGCATATTATGTGTCTGTGACAAGTTGCTCTCTCAGCCTTGGCATAGCATTCATCTTAACCGCAATCCTGCTTCCTCCATCGAACAGTACAGCTGTTCCAGTCTAAACACTAGTGTAAAGCATCAGCAGGGAAAGCTGCAGTTTTAAACAGCCACTGAAGGTTGACGCAATACCCATGATTTGATATTAACTATTCTACATACAGAAAGTAGCACTTCTCGGCACTTTCATAAATGAAATGAGAAAATATTGGATGTTCTGGGTGGTCTTTGGAGGGTTTCTTGGGTAATATTTGGCATAATGATCTACATAAACCACACAGGTGAGGTATCATTATTCTACAGAGACTATAGGCTATATTTTAATCGATACTTTGCACGTTTTATGATTAAAGGGACGTGTGTGGTCTTGCACATTGACAGAAACCCGCGTATAAAAGATTACAGGCTATGCTGGGAAATGAGCAGTGCACGCTGTTTGAACAGTTCTGACGGTCCAAATGCTCGGTGCTATCTAACATACATAACATGACAGATTATTAGATATTGTCAAAGCTACCCCGTTTAGCATACATTTAAAACACTATTTCTTCACCAAGTGATTCACCAAGAGCATATTGCGCATAGATCTCCATGAGATATTACCACGATTCCACGCAGTTCATTTCAAACTCTTCGCTTTTATATAAGTAGCCTACCAATAATTATAGCTGTGTTACAGTAAAATTCGAATGAAATATTGATTCGATTGCTCAAACAATATGCCAATGTATTCATTAAATTGATGAATGATTATCCATACAGATACATCGTTTCTCTATACCAATATCACATGGTAGGCTACGGGTGTTTTACATGTTTTATAAGTAATGCAAGTAATTATTACAAGTATTCATAACGAGCCCTGAATATGGCCATATGGGCATCCTCTATTCCTTGTAGGCTACCAGATAAATACTCACTATATGAGGCTGTGTTTCCCGATGATCTCCTTCCCCCGTGTTTTGGTCGATTCATTGTATTACTGTTATTATTAGGAGCCTGTAGTATTGGTTCCTCGGGAGGCTGTATGTCTTCAGTATATTCTGGTACGATCTCTGTAGCATCGTTTTTTAGCACCCTCCATCCTTGCACGAAGGTACAACATCCCTGTAGCAGCAGCAGCACGGTGCTGGAGACAAGGAGCGCGAGAGACACCTGCATGCTTATTAATGTGCGGAGCTGGAAAAAACTATGGGTGCGATGCGCTCTGTGACAAGTTGACCAATTCCACCCATACAAGAAACCTTGACGCTATTTAAGTACCGCAGCGTTCGTCAAAACGGACAATTATGCATTTACACGAAGTGGGAGGGGTCCAGCCAAAGCCAAATTCATTGAAACTGGAGAGGTGCATGTTCGAGACAGCGCATCTACCTCTGGCTCTGGTCTCTGAGCTCCTGTACTGACGCTTTTTTCCTTCGTGATGTATGTGTTTAAAAAATGTTCCAGTTGTTTTGATGTGTTGCAGGGCGCAGTTGCGAAGACCATTGAGTGATGTTTCATGGCGAGGCTGCTTCCCTCTTCATCATAGACAATGTGTTTGATAGCTGGCGCAATTCTGTGTAGTAAAACAACATGAATAACAGGCCAACAATTAATTGCAAAATTGTGAAATTCGTAGACTTTGACAGGTCGCTACAATCTAGCGTTTGTTTTTATTGTATTTATGTTATTGTTGTTTATTGTATTCTCGTGTATCTGCTTTTGAATGAATATATTATTGACCAACTTTAAACATTATTGCAGTCATAGACCAACTTTAAACATTATCGCAGTCATAGACCAACTTTAAACATTATTGCAGTCATAGACCAACTTTAAACATTATTGCACAGTCATAGACCAACTTTAAACATTATCACAGTCATAGACCAACTTTAAACATTATCGCAGTCATAGACCAACTTTAAACATTATTGCACAGTCATAGACCAACTTTAAACATTATTGCACAGTCATAGACCAACTTTAAACATTATCACAGTCATAGACCAACTTTAAACATTATCACAGTCATAGACCAACTTTAAACATTATTGCACAGTCATAGACCAACTTTAAACATTATTGCACAGTCATAGACCAACTTTAAACATTATTGCACAGTCATAGACCAACTTTAAACATTATTACACAGTCATAGACCAACTTTAAACATTATCATAGTCATAGACCAACTTTAAACATTATCACAGTCATAGACCAACTTTAAACATTATCACAGTCATAGACCAACTTTTAACATTATCACAGTCATAGACGAACTTTAAACATTATCACAGTCATAGACCAACTTTAAACATTATCACAGTCATAGACCGACTTTAAACATTATCACAGTCATAGACCAACTTTAAACATTATCACAGTCATATACCAACTTTAAACATTATAACAGTCATAGACCAACTTTAAACATTATCACAGTCATAGAACAACTTTAAACATTATTGCACAGTCATAGACCAACTTTAAACATTATCACAGTCATAGACCAACTTTAAACATTATCACAGTCATAGACCAACTTTAAACATTATCACAGTCATAGACCAACTTTTAACATTATCATAGTCATAGACCAACTTTAAACATTATCATAGTCATAGACCAACTTTAAACATTATTACAGTCATAGACCAACTTTAAACATTATTGCACAGTCATATACCAACTTTAAACATTATTACAGTCATATACCAACTTTAAACATTATCACAGTCATAGACCAACTTTAAACATTATTGCACAGTCATAGACCAACTTTAAACATTATTACAGTCATAGACCAACTTTAAACATTATTGCACAGTCATAGACCAACTTTAAACATTATTACAGTCATATACCAACTTTAAAGATTATCACAGACATAGACCAACTTTAAACATTATCACAGTCATAGACCAACTTTAAACATTATCACAGTCATAGAACAACTTTAAACATTATTACAGTCATAGACCAACTTTAAACATTATCACAGTCATAGACCAACTTTACACATTAGCACAGTCATACACCAACTTTAAACATTATTACAGTCATAGACCAACTTTAAACATTATTACAGTCATATACCAACTTTAAACATTATTGCACAGTCATAGACCAACTTTAAACATTATTACAGTCATAGACCAACTTTAAACATTATCACAGTCATAGACCAACTTTACACATTATCACAGTCATACACCAACTTTAAACATTATTAGTCATAGACCAACTTTAAACATTATCACAGTCATAGACCAACTTTAAACATTATTACAGTCATAGACCAACTTTAAACATTATTGCACAGTCATAGACCAACTTTAAACATTATTACAGTCATATACCAACTTTAAACATTATTACAGTCATAGACCAACTTTAAACATTATCACAGTCATAGACCAACTTTAAACATTATTACAGTCATAGACCAACTTTAAACATTATTACAGTCATAGACCAACTTTAAACATTATCACAGTCATAGACCAACTTTAAACATTATCGCAGTCATAGACCAACTTTAAACATTATCACAGTCATAGACCAACTTTAAACATTATTACAGTCATAGACCAACTTTAAACATTATCACAGTCATAGACCAACTTTAAACATTATTACAGTCATAGACCAACTTTAAACATTATTACAGTCATAGACCAACTTTAAACATTATCACAGTCATAGACCAACTTTAAACATTATCGCAGTCATAGACCAACTTTAAACATTATCACAGTCATAGACCAACTTTAAACATTATCACAGTCATAGACCAACTTTAAACATTATCACAGGCATAGACCAACTTTAAACATTATCACAGTCATAGACCAACTTTAAACATTATCACAGTCATAGACCACTGAACAATGATCTATAGAAATGCAACCCAGTTAATTCATTTTCACTATTTATTTATTTTATTTGGAAGATTACAGTCTTTGTATATGCAGAGGTGTCCTGCCCATATGCAGAGGTGTCCTGCCCATATGCAGAGGTGTCCTGCCCATATGCAGAGGTGTCCTTCCCATATGCAGAGGTGTCCTGCCCATATGCAGAGGTGTCCTGCCCATATGCAGAGGTGTCCTGCCCATATGCAGAGGTGTCCTTCCCATATGCAGAGGTGTCCTGCCCATATGCAGAGGTGTCCTGCCCATATGCAGAGGTGTCCTGCCCATATGCAGAGGTGTCCTGCCCATATGCAGAGGTGTCCTGCCCATATGCAGAGGTGTCCTGCCCATATGCAGAGGTGTCCTGCCCATATGCAGAGGTGTCCTGCCCATATGCAGAGGTGTCCTGCCCATATGCAGAGGTGTCCTGCCCATATTCAGAGGATTCCTGCCCATATTCAGAGGTGTCCTGCCCATATGCAGAGGTGTCCTGCCCATATTCAGAGGTGTCCTGCCCATATTCAGAGGTGTCCTGCCCATATGCAGAGGTGTCCTGCCCATATGCAGAGGTGTCCTGCCCATATGCAGAGGTGTCCTGCCCATATGCAGAGGTGTCCTGCCCATATGCAGAGGTGTCCTGCCCATATGCAGAGGTGTCCTGCCCATATTCAGAGGATTCCTGCCCATATTCAGAGGTGTCCTGCCCATATTCAGAGGATTCCTGCCCATATTCAGAGGTGTCCTGCCCATATGCAGAGGATTCCTGCCCATATTCAGAGGTGTCCTGCCCATATGCAGAGGATTCCTGCCCATATGCAGAGGTGTCCTGCCCATATGCAGAGGATTCCTGCCCATATGCAGAGGTGTCCTGCCCATATTCAGAGGTGTCCTGCCCATATTCAGAGGTGTCCTGCCCATATTCAGAGGTGTCCTGCTCATATTCAGAGGTGTCCTGCCCATATTCAGAGGTGTCCTGCCCATATTCAGAGGTGTCCTGCCCATATTCAGAGGTGTCCTGCCCATATTCAGAGGTGTCCTGCCCATATGCAGAGGTGTCCTGCCCATATTCAGAGGTGTCCTGCCCATATGCAGAGGTGTCCTGCCCATATTCAGAGGTGTCCTGCCCATATGCAGAGGTGTCCTGCCCATATTCAGAGGTGTCCTGCCCATATTTAGAGGTGTCCTGCCCATATTCAGAGGTGTCCTGCCCATATGCAGAGGTGTCCTGCCCATATTCAGAGGTGTCCTGCCCATATGCAGAGGTGTCCTGCCCATATTCAGAGGTGTCCTGCCCATATGCAGAGGTGTCCTGCCCATATTCAGAGGTGTCCTGCCCATATGCAGAGGTGTCCTGCCCATATTCAGAGGTGTCCTGCCCATATTCAGAGGTGTCCTGCCCATATTCAGAGGTGTCCTGCCCATATGCAGAGGTGTCCTGCCCATATTCAGAGGTGTCCTGCCCATATGCAGAGGTGTCCTGCCCATATTCAGAGGTGTCCTGCCCATATTCAGAGGTGTCCTGCCCATATTCAGAGGTGTCCTGCCCATATTCAGAGGTGTCCTGCCCATATTCAGAGGTGTCCTGCCCATATTCAGAGGTGTCCTGCCCATATTCAGAGGTGTCCTGCCCATATGCAGAGGTGTCCTGCCCATATGCAGAGGTGTCCTGCCCATATTCAGAGGTGTCCTGCCCATATTCAGAGGTGTCCTGCCCATATTCAGAGGTGTCCTGCCCATATTCAGAGGTGTCCTGCCCATATTCAGAGGTGTCCTGCCCATATTCAGAGGTGTCCTGCCCATATGCAGAGGTGTCCTGCCCATATGCAGAGGTGTCCTGCCCATATGCAGAGGTGTCCTGCCCATATTCAGAGGTGTCCTGCCCATATGCAGAGGTGTCCTGCCCATATGCAGAGGTGTCCTGCCCATATTCAGAGGTGTCCTGCCCATATGCAGAGGTGTCCTGCCCATATTCAGAGGTGTCCTGCCCATATTCAGAGGTGTCCTGCCCATATGCAGAGGTGTCCTGCCCATATGCAGAGGTGTCCTGCCCATATTCAGAGGTGTCCTGCCCATATGCAGAGGTGTCCTGCCCATATGCAGAGGTGTCCTGCCCATATTCAGAGGTGTCCTGCCCATATGCAGAGGTGTCCTGCCCATATTCAGAGGTGTCCTGTCCATATGCAGAGGTGTCCTAACAATATGCAGAGGTGTCCTGCCCATATTCAGAGGTGTCCTGCCCATATTCAGAGGTGTCCTGCCCATATGCAGAGGTGTCCTGCCCATATTCAGAGGTGTCCTGCCCATATGCAGAGGTGTCCTGCCCATATTCAGAGGTGTCCTGCCCATATGCAGAGGTGTCCTGCCCATATTCAGAGGTGTCCTGCCCATATTCAGAGGTGTCCTGCCCATATGCAGAGGTGTCCTGCCCATATGCAGAGGTGTCCTGCCCATATGCAGAGGTGTCCTGCCCATATTCAGAGGTGTCCTGCCCATATGCAGAGGTGTCCTGCCCATATTCAGAGGTGTCCTGCCCATATGCAGAGGTGTCCTGCCCATATGCAGAGGTGTCCTGCCCATATGCAGAGGTGTCCTGCCCATATTCAGAGGTGTCCTGCCCATATGCAGAGGTGTCCTGCCCATATGCAGAGGTGTCCTGCCCATATTCAGAGGTGTCCTGCCCATATGCAGAGGTGTCCTGCCCATATTCAGAGGTGTCCTGCCCATATGCAGAGGTGTCCTGCCCATATTCAGAGGTGTCCTGCCCATATGCAGAGGTGTCCTGCCCATATGCAGAGGTGTCCTGCCCATATGCAGAGGTGTCCTGCCCATATGCAGAGGTGTCCTGCCCATATTCAGAGGTGTCCTGCCCATATGCAGAGGTGTCCTGCCCATATGCAGAGGTGTCCTGCCCATATTCAGAGGTGTCCTGCCCATATTCAGAGGTGTCCTGCCCATATGCAGAGGTGTCCTGCCCATATTCAGAGGTGTCCTGCCCATATGCAGAGGTGTCCTGCCCATATTCAGAGGTGTCCTGCCCATATGCAGAGGTGTCCTGCCCATATTCAGAGGTGTCCTGCCCATATTCAGAGGTGTCCTGCCCATATGCAGAGGTGTCCTGCCCATATGCAGAGGTGTCCTGCCCATATTCAGAGGTGTCCTGCCCATATGCAGAGGTGTCCTGCCCATATTCAGAGGTGTCCTGCCCATATGCAGAGGTGTCCTGCCCATATTCAGAGGTGTCCTGCCCATATGCAGAGGTGTCCTGCCCATATGCAGAGGTGTCCTGCCCATATTCAGAGGTGTCCTGCCCATATGCAGAGGTGTCCTGCCCATATGCAGAGGTGTCCTGCCCATATTCAGAGGTGTCCTGCCCATATTCAGAGGTGTCCTGCCCATATGCAGAGGTGTCCTGCCCATATTCAGAGGTGTCCTGCCCATATGCAGAGGTGTCCTGCCCATATGCAGAGGTGTCCTGCCCATATGCAGAGGTGTCCTGCCCATATTCAGAGGTGTCCTGCCCATATGCAGAGGTGTCCTGCCCATATGCAGAGGTGTCCTGCCCATATTCAGAGGTGTCCTGCCCATATTCAGAGGTGTCCTGCCCATATTCAGAGGTGTCCTGCCCATATGCAGAGGTGTCCTGCCCATATTCAGAGGTGTCCTGCCCATATTCAGAGGTGTCCTGCCCATATTCAGAGGTGTCCTGCCCATATTCAGAGGTGTCCTGCCCATATTCAGAGGTGTCCTGCCCATATGGGGCACAAGAGCACCTGGTGCCTATTTTATTTTTACATGTAATTGAAAATAAATAATATATAGCCTATTTTTATTTTTCGTTTTTTTTAAATACGTTTTTCAGTTGTTGAATTCATTACTAAACTGAATTTTTAAGACCACGTTTTTTCATAATTATTTATCAAATCAGATCAGCTGTATTTTGCAGAGGGGGCACACTGACTGGACCAGGCAAAGAGTCCCCCCCCCCCCCCCTTCATGCTCCCTAGTAAGTGGTTCTTTCTACCACGGAGCAAAGACATGCAAGGGAGGATGCTATGTTGTTTTTGTCGCACTGCTCTGCTTTGTCTTGGCCAGGTCGCAGTTGCAAATGAGAACTTGTTCTCAACTGACCTATCTGGTTAAATAAAGGTGAAATAAAAAAATTTAAAAAATCAGTGGAGGAGGGGAGAGTGTAGAGTGACAAACACACAGCGTTTGGTTTGATGTTAGCTCCCTGTGATGGGCAAGACTCACAGGGGGTATGCTTGTAACTTAATTTGATCAAGCTACATTACATGACCAAAAGTATGCGGACATGGGCATTAATATGAAGTTGGTCCCCCCTTTGCTGCTATAACAGCCTCCACTCGTCTGGGAAGGCTTTCCACTACATGTTGGAACATTGCTGCAGGGACTTGCTTCCATTCAGCCACTAGAGCATTAGTGAGGTCGGGTACTGATGTTTGGCGATTAGGCTTAGCTCGCAGTCGGCGTTCCAATTAATCTCAAAGGTGTTAGATGGGTTTGAGGTCACGGCTCTGTGCAAGCCAGTCATGTTCTTCCACACCGATCTCAACAAACCATTTCTGTATGTCCACATGCTTTTTTATATATAGTGTAGGTAGCCTATTGATTCCTTCTTGATGAATCTCTGTAATACTCAGCCTGGTCTCAGAGCATTTCGTATTATTCGTTACGTAAATCCAAGACACTCCATTTAGTATTAAATATTACCTTTGGTATAGTATGTATACATTTGTGGATGTCCATTACCCATTCCGTATGATATGTTAAGATTTTTTAAAATGTACAATATTTTACGAATTTGCGAAAACGTATGATATGTTACGAATTCTAGCTGGGTGGCTAGGTGGCTAATGTTAGCTAGCTCGCTAACATTTGCTAGGCTAGGGGTTATGGTTAAGGTTAGGGTTAAGTTTGGGAGTTAGGTTAAAGGGTTAAGGTTAGGTGAAGGGTTAGCTAAAAGGGTTAAGATTAGGGTTAGGGGAAGGGTTAGCTAACATCCTAAGTAGTTGTAATGTAGCTGAAAAGTAGTAAATAGTTGAAAAGTTGCCAATGAGTTAAAATGCTAAAGTTGTCCATGATGAGATTCAAACTTGCAACCTTTGGGTTGCTAGACATTTGCGTTATATGCCCACCCATCCACCCTGACCAAGTAACCATGTCTTATATAACCATACCAAATGTAACATATCATACTAAATGGAGTGTCTCGGATTTACTGTATGTACTAATACAAAATGCTTTGAGACCAGGTTATAATACTAGCCACCTAGCAGTTTTTATTATGTTGTCTTTAGCTAGCCAGGTCGATAGGTTCCCAATCTCCCAACCTCATAACTCGCTACCAAGACATTTCAGGCTATCAATCAAGTGAGTGTAGCTTGTCTTATTATCTTAGCTGGCAAGGTTGCTAGAATTTCAAAAGTACAAAAATTGCTTTAATTCTTGGGTTATACTATATGGAGCAGTTGTACTAAACTCCTAAGGCAGAAAAGTTGTTAATGAATCAATGTTCATCAATAATGAAAATGACAATTGAACAGGTAAAGCGGTATGCTATGATAACCTTTTCTGGTGTTTGGAAATGAATTACAGAAGGGGTCAGCTCCCTTCCGGACCCCCAACCCCCACCCAGCCCATCATCACATACTTCGTGCCCCCTCTAAAATAATGGGTGCATGACGCCCCTGAATGGAAGTGCTTAAAGATGGAGGCTCCATTGTACAAATACTGCCCTCTTGAGGGACAATAAAGAAAGAAACTGTTCAGAGGAAGTAGATAGGATTATTACAGAGCTCTGATCAAACAGACATTTTCTCCTTTTAAGAACACAGCAGACATACAGAGACAGGCCACCTAGGGTGTGTTGCATGAAACCTTTTACTTTTACACACATTCTGGTAAAATACTATTCTTGTCTCCACTCCTGTTCATTTTGGGAACTGGGATATGGTCATAATGAGATGTTTGATGGCTTCCTTCTAGCTTCAGGCCTATTGAAACCCTACAACAGGGTTCGAATAAAGGGAGCCATCCAACCGGCTTCAAAACCATGCCAATAATGATCAAGAATAAAGATGATTTATTATTGCTGAAATGCTCCTTTCAGGAGCCACAACAAACAAACAGCCTAAAACCTGTCAAAAAGAGAGATCATTCTCTTTGTTGATGAGCTTCTAAGCTTTGGCACAGTGATTTAGTGGAGAGGACACCGCTCTCCCTAAGACTTTGTTCATGTGTCTTCATGTCTTCCCTTCTGTCGTCACGCTGGTGAAGAACGGTCCCGTGTTCACCACAAAGCCAACTCTGATTACTACCTTCCCGCCGTCCCTGTTGCTCACAGTCCTCATTAAGATCTCTCTGGCTTTCTGAATAGAACAGCCGGGCTCCAGTGCTTTTTTACTGCTTCATCATGAAAGCAGTCGAGGGTCTGAATAACAATTAGATGTGCTCCAGATTGTGGGCTGCCAGCAGTGAGAAAGGATGGGTGGATATTTTATTTGATAGGAAAGGAACAAACACAACGTCTGAGCCACATAAACAAAACGTTTAGCTCCCCAGGACTCAGCCTGGTCTCATAGACTAGACGTAACATAGTAACGTAAATCCAGGACACTCAAATTAGTATGATATGTTACGTTTGGTATGGTTACATAACACAGAAGGTTACTTAAGGCAAAACATTTAAGTAAGGTGGTTGATCGAGGTGGATGGGTGGGCGTATAAGGTAGCGAGTTCGAGTCTCATCACGGACAACTTTAGCATTTTAGCTAATTAGCAACTTTTCAACTACTTACTACTTTTTAGCTACTTTTCAACTACTTAGCATATTACCTAACCCTTCCTCTAAAGATAACCTTAACCTTTTAGCTAACCCTAACATTAACCCTTTAACTTAATTCCTGAACTTAATCCTAACCTTAAACCCTAACCCCTTACTTAGCTAACGTTAGCCACCTAGCTAAAATTCGTAACATATAGTATGTTTGCAAATTCGTAACATATTGTATGTTTTGTAAATTCACAACATATAATATGAATTGTAATTTGTATCATATCATACGAAATGGGTGATGAACATACACAAATAAATTCATACCATATGAAACGTAACATAACATACTAAATGAAGTGTCTCGGATATAGAAACAGATTAATACGAAATGCTCTGAGACCAGGTTGCAGCAACCAGGACTGCTGGGAAACACAATGATTCAGGATGCCAACTACTGGACCCCACATGTTTGAAATATATGTTTATTTCAGATGCAGTATAATGGGTGAAAATAGTTGTTTATTTCAGATGCAGTAGAATAATGGGTGAAAATATATGTTTATTTCAGATACAGTATAATGGGTGAAAATAGTTGTTTATTTCAGATGCAGTATAATAATGGGTGAAAATATATGTTTATTTCAGATGCAGTATAATGGGTGAAAATAGTTGTTTATTTCAGATGCAGTATAATAATGGGTGAAAATAGTTGTTTATTTCAGATGCAGTATAATGGGTGAAAATAGTTGTTTATTTCAGATGCAGTATAATGGGTGAAAATAGTTGTTTATTTCAGATGCAGTATAATGGGTGAAAATAGTTGTTTATTTCAGATGCAGTATAATAATGGGTGAAAATATATGTTTATTTCAGATGCAGTATAATGGGTGAAAATAGTTGTTTATTTCAGATGCAGTATAATAATGGGTGAAAATAGTTGTAAATGGTGCGTGAAATCGTAAATGTCTGTTTTGCAAATAATTTTGCCCAAATTCTTAATTTTTCTATATCTTTAGTCATTGTTTAAGTCAGTCAACACTGTGTCGTCTGTAGTTCTGCAGAGTATCAACAAAACCCCTCATATCTGGCATCTTCCCCTAAATACACCCTGCTGGCATGACATCTATCTTACACAGTGTGCGTTTCATTTGTAGAGAGGGTCATATAGAGTGCAAAATGGAAAGGATATAAAATGCAGGCAAACATGTTGATTGAACAACATACTGTATACTGTATCACCATGTCCCTCTGTTCACATAATATGGAAACTGCATAGGACTGTCCTTTAGCTTCAACTCAGAAGACAAGAAGAGGGCATTAAATCTAGTCAATGTAATGGAGGGATCCTGATTACCACACATTGTAAGAGATACAGTTGAAGTCAGAAGTTTACATACATTTAGGTTGAAGTCATTAAAACTCATTTTTCAACCACTCCACAGATTTCATGTTAACAAACTATAGTTTTGGCAAGTCGGTTAGGACATCTACTTTGTGCATGACACAAGTCATTCTTCCAACAATTGTTTACAGACAGATTATTTCACTTATAATTCACTATATCACAATCCCAGTGAGTCAGAAGATTACATACACTAAGTTGACTGTGCCTTTAAACAACTTGGAAAATTACAGAAAATTATGTCATGGCTTTAGAAGCTTCTGATAGGTTAATTTACATAATTTGAGTCAATTGGTGGTGTACCTGTGGATGTATTTGCTCGACATCATGGGAAAATCGAAAGAAATCAGCCAAGACCTCAGAATAATTTTTTTAGACCTCCACAATTCTGGTTCATCCTTGGTAGCAATTTCCAAACGCCTGAAGGTACCACGTTCATCTGTACAAACAATAGTACGCAAGTATAAACACCATGGGACCACACAGCCGTTATACCGCTCAGGAAGGAGACGCATTCTGTCTCCTAGAGATTAACGTACTTGTGCGAACAGTGCAAATCAATCCCAGAACAACAGCAAAGGACCTTGTGAAGATGCTGGAGGAAACAGGTACAAAAGTATCTATGTCAACAGTAAAACGAGTCCTATATCAACATAACCTGAAAGGCCGCTCAGCAAGGAAGAAGCCACTGCTCCAAAACTGCCATATAAAATAAAGACTACGCTTTGCAACTGCACATGGGGACAAAGATTGTACTTTTTGGAGAAATGTCCTCTGGTCTGATGAAACAAAAATAGAACTGTTTGGCCATAATGACCATCATTATGTTTGGAGGAAAAAGGGGAAGGCTTGAAAGCCGAAGAACACCATCCCAACCGTGAAGCACGGGGGTGGCAGTATCATGTTGTGGGGGTGCTTTGCTGCAGATGGGACTGGTGCACTTCACAAAATAGATGGCATCATGAGGAAGGACAATTATGTGGATATATTGAAGCAACATCTCAAGACATCAGTGAGGAAGTCGCAAATGGGTCTTCCAAATGGACAATGACCCCAAGCATACTTCCAAAGTTGTGGCAAAATGGCTTAAGGACAACAAAGTCAAGGTATTGGAGTGGCCATCACAAAGCCCTGACCTCAATCCTATAGAAAATGTGTGGGCAGAACTGAAAAAAGCATGTGTGAGCAAGGAGGCCTACAAACCTGACTCAGTTACACCAGTTCTGTCAGGAGGAATGGGACAAAATTCACCCAACTTATTGTGGGAAGCTTGTGGAAGGCTACGAAATGTTTGACCGAAGTTAAACAATTTAAAGGCAATGCTACCAAATACTAATTGAGTGTATGTAAACTTCTGACCCACTGGGAATGTGATGAAAGAAATAAAAGCTGAAATAAATAATTCTATCTACAATCATTCTGACATTTCACATTCTTAAAATAAAGTGGTGATCCTAACTGACCTAAGACAGGGAATTTTTACTAGGATTAAATGTCAGGAATTGTGAAAAACTGAGTTTAAATGTATTTGGCTAAGGTGTATGTAAACGTCCGACTTCAACTGTATTGTAGGAATCTGCCTACAGTTGCTTTGGGTTTTGGAGAAGAGGTATTGGATACATGGAAATATTTAACAATATGTATTAGCTAAACTACTTGGGGAAAGGTTATCAATCCCTGCTCATGTTTAAAAGCAGTTCGTTATTGGCAGGGGTTCTGCACTGTAGCACAGTGTATATTTTGCAGGGCAGGAATGCGTTGCTTTGCTTTCCAACAGTCCAGGCACTTGATGTATCATCCATTCATATAAACACAACATACTCTAATCTGCTCCTGCACATTGTCACACAATGGAAAAGATTGATCAACATGCAGCATAATGTTTCACTCTCCACAAAACAGAACACGGGTTGTTTTCAGTCTAGGAAAGGCTTTATGATATACATGTTCACCCTGCCTGTATAGGGCTTATTCGATCTACGTCATCAATGCCGCGGCGGCCATATTGTTGACATAGCCTTAGTTGCCAGTTGGTAATATCGCTGTATTAAAAAAAAATGTGTGTTGTCTAAAACATGGCTGTTCCAACAAAAGCAATTAGAACCCTGGAGTTAGTTTTTATACCAACTGTCATAAAACAGGAAGGGGAGGAGACTGAAGAGTTGAGCCAGCGCAGGAGAGACTTGTGGCTAGCTAGGATAAACAGGCTAAACTTTCAGCCAATTCCTCACAGCAAAGTTTGTTGGCAAATTGCAGTTCCCATGCCTAGTTTTTAAGCACAGTTTCAAAAGATTTTAATATATTGTGGTATTGGTCTCTGAAGCAGAAACAAAGAAACTAACGTTATAGTGACAACAAACGCGATGGCTTCAGTTGTTGTTGATCTTATATTCTAACGTTAGCTAGCAAACATCATCAGGGTAAGTTATGCAAGTAACGTTAAGTTACTATCAGATCATTAAAACATCAAACAAACATTTCCATACCTCTGCGATCATGACAATGTTTGACGTTGGTGGAACAAATGTAGAAGGTTATCCAGAGATAAAATAGTTGTATGAGTCAAGCGACTTGAACGCCTTCAGCTCCTGTGACGTGTATGCGGATACTGTATTAACAAGATAGTTATAAATATCAGGATACGTTACGGCTGGCAGTAATGACGGATCTTTACTAAATGTGTTTGGGTCTATTCGATATGGGTCCACACCAATCAAGCTTATCTTCTCTTGATAACGATGAGATGAAGCCATTACGCTACTGTGATCAGCTGCTCAACTCAAATCCGCCACTAGCAACGGAGATGTCAACATTATGGCCGCGGTTAGCTACTTCCTGTGTTTGCGAATAAGCCCTATAGCTGAAGCTAAACCAACTGTGCTATTTTAAAGGTCAAGCTACAATTTCAACCATTTGTCATGACAGGAATGGAATTATTGAGCTTTACACCATCCATCTCTCTTTACTCGCGACGCATTTGGCTAGGACTACAGACTATCAAGGACATTTGGCAAGGACTACAGACTATCAAGGACATTTGGCTAGGACTACAGACTATCAAGGACATTTGGCAAGGACTACAGACTATCAAGGACATTTGGTAAGGACTACAGACTATCAAGGACATTTGGCTAGGACTACAGACTATCAAGGACATTTGGCTAGGACTACAGACTATCAAGGACATTTTGCAAGGACTACAGACTATCAAGGACATTTGGCAAGGACTACAGATTATCAAGGACATTTGGCTAGGACTACAGACTATCAAGGACATTTGGCTAGGACTACAGACTATCAAGGACATTTGGCAAGGACTACAGACTATCAAGGACATTTGGTAAGGACTACAGACTATCAAGGACATTTGGCTAGGACTACAGACTATCAAGGACATTTGGCTAGGACTACAGACTATCAAGGACATTTTGCAAGGACTACAGACTATCAAGGACATTTGGCAAGGACTACAGATTATCAAGGACATTTGGCAAGGACTACAGACTATCAAGGACATTTGGCAAGGACTACAGACTATCAAGGACATTTGGCAAGGACTACAGACTATCAAGGACAGCCACGAGCTGTTCACTCCCTTGCTGTCAGGGAGTCTGTATTGGAGCATGAGGTCTGATACCAACAGGCTCAGAGACAGTTTCTATCTATAAGCCATCAGACTGCTGAACACTTCAACTGGACCGACCACCTGCTCTGATTCTCCACACCTTAGCACACACACACTCACTCAGTCACGCACACATCCACACAGGCATGCACACACCCACACACTCACTTAGTCACGCACACATCCACACAGGCATGCACACACCCATGCACACACTCAGTCACGCACACATTCACACAGACATGCACACACCCATGTACACACTCAGTCACGCACACATGCACACACCCACGCACACACTCAGTCACGCACACATGCACACACCCACGCACACACTCAGTCACGCAGACATCCACACAGACATGCAGTCCCACGCACTCACTCAGTCACGCACACATTCTCACAGCTACGCACACACCCATGCACTCACTCAGTCACGCACACATCCACACAGACATGCACACACCCACGCACACATGCACTCACTCAGTCACGCAGACATCCTCTCACACATGCACTCACTCAGTCACGCAGACATCCACACAGACATGCACACACCCACGCACACATGCACTCACTCAGTCACGCAGACATCCTCTCACACATGCACTCACTCAGTCACGCAGACATCCACACAGACATGCACACACCCACACACATGTGGGTGTATCTCCCAGCTCTATCCTCTACCAGGCGGGTGTATCTCCCAGCTCTATCCTCTACCAGGCGGGTGTATCTCCCAGCTCTATCCTCTACCAGGCGGGTGTATCTCCCAGCTCTATCCTCTACCAGGCGGGTGTATCTCCCAGCTCTATCCTCTACCAGGCGGGTGTATCTCCCAGCTCTATCCTCTACCAGGTGGGTGTATCTCCCAGCTCTATCCTCTACCAGGCGGGTGTATCTCCCAGCTCTATCCTCTACCAGGCGGGTGTATCTCCCAGCTCTATCCTCTACCAGGTGGGTGTATCTCCCAGCTCTATCCTCTACCAGGCGGGTGTATCTCCCAGCTCTATCCTCTACCAGGCGGGTGTATCTCCCAGCTCTATCCTCTACCAGGCGGGTGTATCTCCCAGCTCTATCCTCTACCAGGCGGGTGTATCTCCCAGCTCTATCCTCTACCAGGTGGGTGTATCTCCCAGCTCTATCCTCTACCAGGCGGGTGTATCTCCCAGCTCTATCCTCTACCAGGCGGGTGTATCTCCCAGCTCTATCCTCTACCAGGTGGGTGTATCTCCCAGCTCTATCCTCTACCAGGCGGGTGTATCTCCCAGCTCTATCCTCCACCAGGCCTAAAACCTAATGCCTCATATTCTGGCAGGTAGACGGTAGTCTCATTCCATGCCCTGGACACCAGCAGGAGCACATAACACCCTTTATCTCTTGTCCCAGTGTTTCCCAAACTGAGCCTTTGTCATCTAAATGTGCTCCGTACACCAAAGCAGGCATGAGCCATGTGGTGGGAACTGTGGGAACCTCAACTGTGGCTTGACTGGGGAGCCTAAACCATGTGCTACTCAGCACACCACTCACCACTCTGCTGCCGCAGGTGCTATTCTTAGCTGCCAAAGTAATTACCCTGCAAATCAAATTATTCACTGCCAACGTGAAAGCTTTCTCCGACACGTTTTACAAGAAGCTCTAACATAGCGGTAGATTACGAAGCTTGTTTTTTTCTCCTTGACTGACCTCTCACCAAATACACACAGATTTCTCTCTCCAGGAGGAGAGCTCTCGGATGGGATACAGGTCCTCGCCCGGGGCGCCGGCGAGAGGCGACGTCAGGAGCCACGCCTAAGGAGGGGGGTACTGTAACGAATGCCCCGTGTAGAGCTGCTGGACCTCCTCCTCCTCCTCCTCTCCGGCACTCCTCCTCGCAACACTCTTATCATCCACACCTGTGTTGTGTTAGCTCATTAAGTTCTGTGTGTTTGTGTTTCCCCTCACAGGTTATTGTTTTCACGTCCTTTTGCCTGTCAGTGAGGTGCTGTATTCCCTTCTGATCATTAAAGAAGCCTTTTTGTTTATTTCACTTCGCTATTTTTTGCCTGTTTTTTCATCATAACCACTCGCACCGTCACACACCGACCATTTAGAATCCCACCGTACCTTCTCCGCTATGAAATCTGGTTTCCGAGCTGGTCATGGGTGCACCTCAAGGTCCTGAATTATATCATAACCGCCATCTCAGATAGAGTTCAGTGTGTCAAATCGGACGGCCTGTTGTCCGGGCATCTGGCAGTCTATGGGGCGGCCACAGGGTAACATTTTTTGGGCGACTCTATTCTCTGTATATATCAATGATTTTGCTCTCGCTGCTGGTGACTCTCTGATCCATCTCTACACAGACGACACCATTCTGTATACATCTGGCCCCTCTTTGGACACTGTGTTAACAAACCTCCAAACAAGCTTCAATGTCATACAACACTCCTTCCGTGGCTCCAACTATTCTTAAACGCTAGTAAAACTAAGTGCATGCTTTTCTATCGTACGCTGCCAGCACCCGCCCACCGGACTATCATCACTACTCTCTACGGGTCTGACTTAGAATACGTGGACACCTACAAATACCTAGGTGTCTGGTTAGACTGTAAACTTAACTTCCAGACTCACATCAACCATCTCCAATCCAAAATTAAATCCAGAATTGGCTTCCTATTTCACAACAAAGCCTCCTTCACTCATGCTGCCAAACATGCCCTTGTAAAACTGACTATCCTACCGATCCTTGACTTCGGCGATGTAATTTACAAATTAGCCTCCAACACTCTACTCAGCAAATTGGATGTAATCTATCACAGTGCCATCCGTTTTGTTACCAAAGCCCCATATACTACCCACCACTGCGACCTGTATTCTCTCGTTGGCTGGCCCTCACTACATATTCGTCGCCAAACCCACTGGTATATCTCACTGGTCACCCCCAAAGCCAACACCTCCTTTGGCCGCCATTCCTTCCAGTTCTTTGCTGCCAAAGACTGGAACGAATTGCAAAAATCATTGAAGCTGGAGGTTCCTATCTCCCTCAATAACTTTAAGCATCAGCTGTCAAAGCTGCTTATCGATCACTGCACCTGTATACAGCCCTTCTGTAAATAGCCCACCCTACTACCTCATACCCATATTGCTCATTTTCACTCCAGTATCTCTATTTTCACATCATCATCTGCACAGCTATCATTCCAGTGTTAATGCTAAATTGTAATTATTTCACCACTATGGCCTATTTATTGCCCTACCTTCCTAACCTTACTGCATTTTCACACTATATAGATTCTCTATTGTGTTATTGACTGTACGTTAGTTTATTCTCATGTGTAACTCTGTGTTGTTGTTTTTGTCTCACTGCTTTGCTTTGTCTTGGCCAGGTCACAGTTGTAAATGAGATCGTGTTCTTAACTAGCCTACCTGGTTAAATAATATATTATTATTTGCCAACTGAGAGTCAATAGAGCATTGTTTCCCATGCCTTAATTGGTTTGGTATTGTCAGTCTTCTCTGTGACCCACGTTTCACTGTCGATGGGAAACCTTGTAGGTTTACAAGACTGTATTATACATTGGTCATAAATTATTTGCACAGTGTTTATTTAACCTTTTAGAATGGGGAAGCTCCAACAGGGCTGCCTGCATGTCAAGTCTGGTTGGGCCAGGAGGAGAGGAGGGGGCCAGGAGGAGAGGAGGTCTGCTTGTGGGATTGTGGCCATATGGTTTGTTAATGGAGCCCCCTCTCTCTCTCTCTCTCTCTCTCTCTCTCTCTCTCTCTCTCTCTCTCTCTCTCTCTCTCTCTCTCTCTCTCTCTCTCTCTCTCTCTCTCTCTCTCTCTCTCTCTCTCTCTCTCTCTCTCTCTCTCTCTCTCTCTCTCTCTCTCTCTCTCTCTCTCTCTCTCTCTCTCTCTCTCTCTCTCTCTCTCTCTCTCTCTCTCTCTCTCTCTCTCTCTCTCTCTCTCTCTCTCTCTCTCTCTCTCTCTCTCTCTCTCTCTGTGTGTGTGTGTATAGTGGTATGGCTGTGGAGGTCACATGTAGTGGTATGGCTGTGGAGGTCACATATAGTGGTATGGCTGTGGAGGTCACATATAGTGGTATGGCTGTGGAGGTCACATATAGTGGTATGGCTGTGGAGGTCACACTCACAACACATACAGTACCAGTCAAAAGTTACTCATTCAAGGGTTTTTCTTTATTATTATTTTTATTTTTACTATTTTCTACATTTCTACATTTGCTGGTGACCCTGTCTGTGATTTATTTAGAATTCAAGTCAGACTTAACCTACTACAGCATTCTGCAGCGATACGCCATCCCATCTGGTTTGCGCTTAGTGGGACTATCATTTGTTTTCAACAGGACAATGACCCAACACACCTCCAGGCTGTGTAAGGGCTATTTTACCAAGAAGGAGAGTGATGGAGCGCTGCATCAGATGACCTGGCCTCCACAATCAACCGACCTCAACCCAATTGTGATGGTTTGGGATGAGTTGGACCGCAGAGTGAAGGAAAAGCAGCCAACAAGTGCTCAACATATGTGAGACCTCCAAGACTGTTGGAAAAGCATTCCTCATGAAGCAGGTTGAGAGAATGCCAAGAGTGTGCAAAGCTGTCATCAAGGCAAAGGGTGGCTACTTTGAAGAATCTCAAATCTAAAATATATTTTGATTTGTTGAACACTTGTTTTGGTTACCACATGATTATTATGTCTTATTTCATAGTATTGATGTCTTCACTATTATTTAACAATATAGAAAATAGTACAAATAAAGAAAAACCCTGGAATGAGTAGGTGTGTCCAAAACGTTTAACATGATCCAGGGCATTTTGATATTGAACCTGGTCCAATGTACGATGCAAACTATTTATTCTGCTGACTGTGTTTTTTTCAAGCCCGAGTCAACCTGCCAGGAAGCACGGTATATAATATAAGCAGTAGGAGCCAAATCTAAACTACAGGAAGCTTTGATACATACTGATAAATGAGAAGACAGAGAAAGGAAACACAATCTCCCAGAATACAGAGTGAGGTGTTCTAATTAGCCTGCAGCTGCTGAACAGACAAGACTTTACATCCACACTCGGGGAGTAAAAACACTCTTATTTTTAGAGCCGTTCGGGATTAATAAAACGAGAAAACAAGCATGTGAAAATAATCTCCAGCTCTGGTATCTAATGCAATAAAGGCTAATTATAAGCAGAAATAAGGGGTCATGCCACGGATCACCATGTAAAGAGAGCTGGTGAGCATCACAGAGAAGTAGCCATTCCCTTTGGCCACCCAGCCTGCTAGCTTCCAGAAAACACTGCCTCTCCAATGCTGACAGTAGTGTGAAAACAAACCTGTAGCGGATAGAAACACGTTAACCCTAAATTCCTAAGTTAGATGGTATATCCCTGTGTTCACCTCCACCATTGGGTGTTTTCCTTCAGTAATGTGGGCTTTCATGGGTTGGCTGTGTGATAGTAGAGATGGATAGGGTAGATATGGTCATGGTAAAATAGTATTACAAAAGTCTCCTTGGTCATGCTATGAATATTGATACTGTACGAATTTTGCCTGTTGCCCTGTAGACCAGGGTGGTCTTTTTTTCACAGCCAGGGGTAATAACAGGGGTAATAACAGGGGCAATAACAGGGGTATAACAGGGGCAATAACAGGGGTAATAACAGGGGTAATAACAGTGGTCATTTTCTTCAGATGTACTGTGTATGGTGCAAACTGAATCCAGGTCATGTTATGTTTGTGGGACACAGTCACACAATGCCATCCGGAGAAAATTAAAGAAAGTAGTATTCAATGTCACGTTACACAAATGATATCCAAACACATGCTATTTAAGGCTAACCTTGCCGGGAGGACATGAGCCCAATGTTTCCTCTATTATGACTAGATATTACAACACCTCAGCAAGCGTTTCATGCAGATGTTATGTCTGTGGATAATTTGACTGCATTATGTTTGATAATAATAATAATAATAATAATAATAATAACAACAACTTCATTTGTATAGCGCTTTTCAAGGTGAGCCATGTTTTTATTACATTCAGCATCACCCAGTCAAGGGAAAAAAATACTATTCTTGTATAAAGATATCTACATATATTTCAGCATGTTGTGTATCTCTGGAAATGATCAGAATTCATGTAAACATTGCAGTTTTGAAAACATAGCTTGTCCAGAAAAAGTGGTCTCTTGGCACAACTTACCCCTGTTATGGGACAGGTGGGGCTGTGGGACAGGGTAAGGTAATGACATTCTGTTATGGGACAGGTGTAGCTGTGGGACAGGGTAAGGTAATTACCTTCTGTTATGGGACAGGTGTAGCTGTGGGACAGGGTAAGGTAATGACCTTCTGTTATGGGACAGGTGGAGCTGTGGGACAGGGTAAGGTAATGACATTCTGTTATGGGACAGGTGTAGCTGTGGGACAGGGTAAGGTAATGACATTCTGTACTGAATGAAATATTACCACTACCTTTAAATCATGTCCATTTGTATTTTCCCAACACAATTCAACACTATCACAATAACTGAGTCTTTTAATCATTTTAAACACTTTTAACATACGGCCAGGCCCTGTTGTTACCTCATATCCCAGCGATAATGCTTTAAACCTGGGAGGAAAACACTTGGCTCAACTTGTCCCAAGGCAAACGTTTGGACTATATGAGCCCAAACAGCTACAGTACAAGGATGCACTTTCATGCTAGGTTTAGGACCTCATATTGAAGCTTACAGAGACTCCAACTGATGTATAGAATCAGTGGTGTACTTAAGTACTTTAAAGTACTACTTAAGTAGTTTTTGGGGTATCTGTACTTTACTTTACTATTTATAGTTTTGACAAAATTTACTTCACTCCATTACTAAAGAAAATAATGTACTTTTTACTCCATACATTTTCCTTGACACCTTAAAGTAAAAACAAAAAGGTCAAATTCAAACACTTATCAAGAAAACATCCCTGGTCATCTACTGCCTCTGATCTGATGGACTCACTAAACACACTTATCAAGAGAACATCCTGGTCATCCCTACTGCCTCTGATCTGGTGACTCACTAAACACACTTATCAAGAGAACATCCCTGGTCATCCCTACTGCCTCTGATCTGATGGACTCACTAAACACACTTATCAAGAGAACATCCCTGGTCATCCCTACTGACTCTGATCTGGTGGACTCACTAAACACACTTATCAAGAGAACATCCCTGGTCATCTCTACTGCCTCTGATCAGGTGACTCACTAAACACACTTATCAAGAGAACATCCCTGGTCATCTCTACTGCCTCTGATCTGGTGACTCACTAAACACACTTATCAAGAGAACATCCCTGGTCATCCCTACTGCCTCTGATCTGGTGACTCACTAAACACACTTATCAAGAGAACATCCCTGGTCATCCCTACTGCCTCTGATCTGGTGACTCAATAAACACACTTATCAAGAGAACATCCCTGGTCATCTACTGCCTCTGATCTGGTGACTCAATAAACACACTTATCAAGAGAACATCCCTGGTCATCTACTGCCTCTGATCTGGTGGACTCACTAAACACACTTATCAAGAGAACATCCCTGGTCATCTACTGCCTCTGATCTGGTGGACTCACTAAACACACTTATCAAGAGAACATCCCTGGTCATCTACTGCCTCTGATCTGGTGACTCACTAAACACACTTATCAAGAGAACATCCCTGGTCATCTACTGCCTCTGATCTGGTGGACTCACTAAACACACTTATCAAGAGAACATCCCTGGTCATCCCTACTGCCTCTGATCTGGTGACTCAATAAACACACTTATCAAGAGAACATCCCTGGTCATCTACTGCCTCTGATCTGGTGACTCACTAAACACACTCATCAAGAGAACATCCCTGGTCATCTACTGCCTCTGATCTGGTGACTCACTAAACACACTTATCAATAGAACATCCCTGGTCATCCCTACTGCCTCTGATCTGGTGACTCACTAAACACACTTATCAAGAGAACATCCCTGGTCATCCCTACTGACTCTGATCTGGTGGACTCACTAAACACACTTATCAAGAGAACATCCCTGGTCATCCCTACTGACTCTGATCTGGTGGACTCACTAAACACACTTATCAAGAGAACATCCCTGGTCATCCCTACTGCCTCTGATCTGGTGACTCACTAAACACAATTATCAAGAGAACATCCCTACTGCCTCTGATCTGATGGACTCACTAAACACACTTATCAAGAGAACATCCCTGGTCATCCCTACTGCCTCTGATCTGAAAGACTAACTAAACACACTTATCAAGAGAACATCCCTGGTCATCTACTGCCTCTGATCTGGTGACTCAATAAACACACTCATCAAGAGAACATCCCTGGTCATCTACTGCCTCTGATCTGGTGACTCACTAAACACACTTATCAAGAGAACATCCCTGGTCATCTACTGCCTCTGATCTGGTGACTCACTAAACACACTTATCAAGAGAACATCCCTGGTCATCCCTACTGCCTCTGATCTGGTGACTCAATAAACACACTTATCAAGAGAACATCCCTGATCATCTACTGCCTCTGATCTGGTGACTCACTAAACACACTTATCAAGAGAACATCCCTGGTCATCTACTGCCTCTGATCTGGTGACTCAATAAACACACTTATCAAGAGAACATCCCTGGTCATCTACTGCCTCTGATCTGGTGGACTCACTAAACACACTTATCAAGAGAACATCCCTGGTCATCTACTGCCTCTGATCTGGTGGACTCACTAAACACACTTATCAAGAGAACATCCCTGGTCATCTACTGCCTCTGATCTGGTGACTCAATAAGCACACTTATCAAGAGAACATCCCTGGTCATCTACTGCCTCTGATCTGGTGACTCACTAAACACACTTATCAATAGAACATCCCTGGTCATCCCTACTGCCTCTGATCTGGTGACTCACTAAACACACTTATCAAGAGAACATCCCTGGTCATCCCTACTGACTGATTTGGTGGACTCACTAAACACACTTATCAAGAGAACATCCCTGGTCATCTACTGACTCTGATCTGGTGACTCAATAAACACACTTATCAAGAGAACATCCCTGGTCATCTACTGCCTCTGATCTGGAGGACTAAATAAACACACTTATCAAGAGAACATCTCTGGTCATCCCTACTGACTGATTTGGTGGACTCACTAAACACACTTATCAAGAGAACATCCCTGGTCATCTACTGACTCTGATCTGGAGGACTAAATAAACACACTTATCAAGAGAACATCCCTGGTCGTCCCTACTGCCTCTGATCTGGTGGACTCACTAAACACACTTATCAAGAGAACATCCCTGGTCATCTACTGACTCTGATCTTGTCACAGTTTGGATTAATGGGACGGTAAACGGAGCGCTGGTGAAGTGTCATCCTTTTTATTTTAAATGAGCTGTATTCACGAAGCATTCAAAATAATAAAGGAGAGTGAAACAAACTAACTATAAACACACTACAAAACAAAAACACAGTGACTTACTGGCTGAGCTGCTGGCAGTGCAGACAATCAGGAACAATGATCCACACACAGGTGGCTGTGTGTGGTGACTAAATACCATCCCCAATCAGAGACAACGCTAGACAGCTGTCTCTGATTGGGGATGATAATCTCCCTGATAAGTGTGTGAGGACTTGGTTGTGTGCCTCTCTCCTCCCCTAGGTGGGAGTAAGAGGCCTTACCACAACCAAGCCCTCACAGTACCCCCCCCCTAAGGTGCGGACTCCCGATCGCACACAAACAATCCCCCCTCTCCAGAAAAAATGTCCAAAAAACTAGGGGGGACATGGCGGGGTACTGAGGTGGTTGCTGGTGGAGGCTCCGGTTCTGGTTCCGGGCGTGACACAGGCTGTGAGAGTAGCTTCCCTCCTACCTCTCCGTTGCACGCCCGGTCCAGTCCGGACCCCGGCGCGATGGTTCCCCCCTCAGTACTCCCGCCATCCACCAAGTCCTGTCTGGACCCTGGTGTGGGAGCCCTCGACCCTGGAGAGGGGCTGACAACCGGCCCCGGACTGGGCACCGGTGGAGCGGACTGCTCCGGCACTGGAGCGACGCAGACGACCGGCCCCGGACTGGGCACCGGTGGAGCGGACTGCTCCGTCACTGGAGCGATGTAGACGACCGGTCCCGGACTGGGCACCGGTGGAGCGGACTGCTCCGGCACTGGAGCGACGCCGACGACCGGCCCCGGACTGGGCACCGGTGGAGCGGACTGCTCCGTCACTGGAGCGACGCCGACGACCGGCCCCGGACTGGGCACCGATGGAGCGGACTGCTCCGTCACTGGAGCGACGGCGACGACCGGCCCCGGACTGGGCACCGGTGGAGCAGACTGCTCCGGCACTGGAGCGACGCAGATGACCGGCCCCGGACTGGGCACCGGTGGAGCGGACCGCTCTGGCGCTGTAGCAGAGCAGACTGCTGGACCCGGATGTGGCTTTGGTGGAGGTTCAGGGCTGCTCACCTTCACCTGAGATCTCGGGCTGCTGACCTTCCCCGGAGGTCTCGGGCTGCTGACCTTCCCCGGGGGTCTCGGGCTGCTGACCTTCCCCGGGGGTCTCGGGCTGCTGACCTTCCCCGGGGGTCTCGGGCTGCTGAACTTCGCCGGGGGTCTCGGGCTGCTGAACTTCGCCGGGGGTCTCGGGCTGCTGACCTTCACAGGAGGCCTCGGGCTGCTGACCTTCACAGGAGGCCTCGGGCTGCTGACCTTCACAGGAGGCCTCGGGCTGCTGACCTTCACAGGAGGCCTCGGGCTGCTGACCTTCACAGGAGGCCTCGGGCTGCTGACCTTCACAGGAGACCTCGGGCTGCTGACCTTCACAGGAGGCCTCGGGCTGCTGACCTTCACAGGAGGCCTCGGGCTGCTGACCTTCACAGGAGGCCTCGGGCTGCTGACCTTCACAGGAGGCCTCGGGCTGCTGACCTTCACAGGAGGCCTCGGGCTGCTGACCTTCACAGGAGGCCTCGGGCTGCTGACCTTCACAGGAGGCATCGGGCTGCTGACCGTCACAGGAGGCATCGGGCTGCTGACCTTCTCCGGAGACCTCGGACAGCTAACCCTCACCGGAGGTCTCGGGCTGCTGACCTTCACCGGAGACCTCGGGCTGGACGCCGTGCCCACCCTGGGCACCGACGGAGAGGTGGTTTTTTAGCCCTGCTGTAGGTCTGGCTGTCTGTCCCAGACTGGGCGCCGACACGCTATGGAGCTCCTGCTCCACAGCGGGACTGAACGTCGTGCCCACCCTGGGCACCGACGCAGAGATGGTTTCCAGCCCTCTGGTGGGGCTGGCTGTCGGCCCCAGACTGGGCACCGACACGCTATGGAGCTCCTGCTCCACAGCGGGGCTGAACGTCGTGCCCACCCTGGGCACCGACGCAGAGATGGTTTCCAGGCCTGTGGTTAGGCTGGCTGTCGGCCCCAGACTGGGCACCGACGCGCTATGGAGCTCCTGCTCCACAGCGGGGCTGTACGTCGTGCCCACCCTGGGCACCGACGCAGAGATGGTTTCCAGCCCTGTGGTTGGGCTGGCTGTCGGCCCCAGACTGGGCACCGACGCGCTATGGAGCTCCTGCTCCACAGCGGGGCTGAACGTCGTGCCCACCCTGGGCACCGACGCAGAGATGGTATCCAGCCCTGTGGTTGGGCTGGCTGTCGGCCCCAGACTGGGCACCGACGCGCTATGGAGCTCCTGCTCCACAGCGGGACTGAACGTCGTGCCCACCCTGGGCACCGACGCAGAGATGGTATCCAGCCCTGTGGTTGGGCTGGCTGTCGGCCCCAGACTGGGCACCGACGCGCAATGGAGCTCCTGCTCCACAGCGGGGCTGAACGTCGTGCCCACCCTGGGCACCGACGCAGAGATGGTCTCCAACCACAGAGCTGTGCTGGCGACCGTCGCTGTAGCCTCCGTGCGAGGAGTAGGCACGGGGCGTACTGGACTGGGGGAACGCACCACTGGTCTGATGCGAGGCGCTGGCACGGGTCGCACCGGGCTGGGGAAACGCACCGTTGCGTTGGTGCGTTGAGCTGGTACAGGTCGCACCGGGCTGGGGAAACGCACCGTTGGGCTGGTGCATTTAGCTGGCACGGGTCGCACCGGGCTGGAGACACGCACCATAGGGCTGGTGCGTGGAGCAGGCGCGGGCCGTACTGGGCTGGGGAAACGCACCGTTGGGTTGGTGCGTTTAGCTGGTACGGGTCGCACCGGGCTAATGTTGCGCACCGATGGTTTGGTGCGCAGAGTCGGTCTCCTCTTCCTCCGACTCTGGACCGGCGCTGGAGGCACCGGACTGGGAACTGGCGCTGGAGCACGACTGTCCCTGTCGTGCCTACTCCACCGCCAATCCCCATCCTGTGAGGGTTCTTCCGGGAACCCCCACGAGTGAGGGAACAGAAGCACATCGTCGTCGTCTTCCTCCGACTTCTCTCTGTACTCCTGCTCCCACGGCTGTAGGGGCTCCTCCTGGAACCCCCACGAGTGCAGTGGTTGGGGCTCTTCTCCCTCGATCCCCGACCACCCCCAGAGCCCCCCCCCAAAATCAGTTTGGGGGTTTTTCTGGAATCCAGGCTGGTCCTCAACTTTAGCCTGGTGACGTTTTCCCCGTCTACGGCGCCTCTGCTGCTCCGGACCCCAGCCTTCCTCCACCGAGCGATAGTAAGAGTGTTCCTCCTCGGTAATTTTCCCCATACCGAGGAGGATATCTCCTAACGTAATCCCCCGTTGCGTCGCAGGGTGGTGGATCATTCTGTCACAGTTTGGATTAATGGGACGGTAAACGGAGCGCTGGTGAAGTGTCATCCTTTTTATTTTAAATGAGCTGTATTCACGAAGCATTCAAAATAACAAAGGAGAGTGAAACAAACTAACTATAAACACACTACAAAACAAAAACACAGTGACTTACTGGCTGAGCTGCTGGCAGTGCAGACAATCAGGAACAATGATCCACACACAGGTGGCTGTGTGTGGTGACTAAATACCATCCCCAATCAGAGACAACGCTAGACAGCTGTCTCTGATTGGGGATGATAATCTCCCTGATAAGTGTGTGAGGACTTGGTTGTGTGCCTCTCTCCTCCCCTAGGTGGGAGTAAGAGGCCTTACCACAACCAAGCCCTCACAGATCTGGTGACTCAATAAACACACTTATCAAGAGAACATCCCTGGTCGTCCCTACTGCCTCTGATCTGGTGGACTCACTAAATACACGTATCAAGAGAACATCCCTGGTCATCCCTACTGACTCTGATCTGGTGGACTCACTAAACACACTTATCAAGAGAACATCCCTGGTCATCCCTACTGACTCTGATCTGGTGGACTCACTAAACACACTTATCAAGAGAACATCCCTGGTCATCCCTACTGCCTCTGATCTGGTGGACTCAATAAACACACTTATCAAGAGAACATCCCTGGTCATCCCTACTGCCTCTGATCTGGTGACTCACTAAACACACTTATCAAGAAAACATCCCTGGTCATCCCTACTGACTCTGATCTGGTGGACTCACTAAACACACTTATCAAGAGAACATCCCTGGTCATCCCTACTGACTCTGATCTGGTGGACTCACTAAACACACTTATCAAGAGAACATCCCTGGTCATCCCTACTGCCTCTGATCTGGTGGACTCAATAAACACACTTATCAAGAGAACATCCCTGGTAATCCCTACTGCCTCTGATCTGGTGACTCACTAAACACACTTATCAAGAGAACATCCCTGGTCATCCCTACTGCCTCTGATCTGGTGACTCACTAAACACAATTATCAAGAGAACATCCCTACTGCCTCTGATCTGGTGGACTCACTAAACACACTTATCAAGAGAACATCCCTGGTCATCCCTACTGCCTCTGATCTGAAAGACTCACTAAACACACTTATCAAGAGAACATCCCTGGTCATCTACTGCCTCTGATCTGGTGACTCAATAAGCACACTTATCAAGAGAACATCCCTGGTCATCTACTGCCTCTGATCTGGTGACTCACTAAACACACTCATCAAGAGAACATCCCTGGTCATCTACTGCCTCTGATCTGGTGACTCACTAAACACACTTATCAAGAGAACATCCCTGGTCATCCCTACTGACTCTGATCTGGTGACTCACTAAACACACTTATGAAGAGAACATCCCTGGTCGTCCCTACTGCCTCTGATCTGGTGGACTCACTAAACACACGTATCAAGAGAACATCCATGGTCATCCCTACTGACTCTGATCTGGTGGACTCACTAAACACACTTATCAAGAGAACATCCCTGGTCATCCCTACTGACTCTGATCTGGTGGACTCACTAAACACACTTATCAAGAGAACATCCCTGGTCATCCCTACTGCCTCTGATCTGGTGGACTCAATAAACACACTTATCAAGAGAACATCCCTGGTCATCCCTACTGCCTCTGATCTGGTGACTCACTAAACACACTTATCAAGAGAACATCCCTGGTCATCCCTACTGACTCTGATCTGGTGGACTCACTAAACACACTTATCAAGAGAACATCCCTGGTCATCCCTACTGACTCTGATCTGGTGGACTCACTAAACACACTTATCAAGAGAACATCCCTGGTCATCCCTACTGCCTCTGATCTGGTGGACTCAATAAACACACTTATCAAGAGAACATCCCTGGTCATCCCTACTGCCTCTGATCTGGTGACTCACTAAACACACTTATCAAGAGAACATCCCTGGTCATCCCTACTGCCTCTGATCTGGTGACTCACTAAACACAATTATCAAGAGAACATCCCTACTGCCTCTGATCTGGTGGACTCACTAAACACACTTATCAAGAGAACATCCCTGGTCATCCCTACTGCCTCTGATCTGAAAGACTCACTAAACACACTTATCAAGAGAACATCCCTGGTCATCTACTGCCTCTGATCTGGTGGACTCACCAAACACACTTATCAAGAGAACATCCCTGGTCATCTCTACTGCCTCTGATCTGGTGACTCACTAAACACACTTATCAAGAGAACATCCCTGGTCATCCCTACTGCCTCTGATCTGGTGACTCACTAAACACAATTATCAAGAGAACATCCCTACTGCCTCTGATCTGGTGGACTCACTAAACACACTTATCAAGAGAACATCCCTGGTCATCCCTACTGCCTCTGATCTGAAAGACTCACTAAACACACTTATCAAGAGAACATCCCTGGTCATCTCTACTGCCTCTGATCTGGTGGACTCACTAAACACACTTATCAAGAGAACATCCCTGGTCATCTCTACTGCCTCTGATCTGGTGACTCAATAAACACACTTATCAAGAGAACATCCCTGGTCATCTACTGGCTCTGATATGGAATACTAACTAAACACACTTATCAAGAGAACATCCCTGGTCATCTACTGCCTCTGATCTGGTGACTCACTAAACACATGCTTCCTTTTGTCAGGCTCTGACCATAGAGAAGCCTATTTGCTTCTCTATGTAACCATGGTCAGAGTCTGACAGGTCTACTCTTTCTGTATCTGGTGGTGGTTTGTGTGGGATCCCTAATTAGAGGCAGCTGCTGCGCATTGTCTCTGATTATTGATCCTACATATGTTTGTAGGTTTCACACGGGGGCGTGGGTCGTTATAATTCTCCAGTCACGGTGAAACAGTAAGTGGGCAAATGTATGTTTGTATGGTGTTTGTTGTTTTGTGTTGTATATTATGTTCATGTCAAATTATATACATAGTAATAAAAACATGTCAAACTATAATCACTGCGCTGGGTCTTGGGCGCTCCATGCACCCAACCCTGACACCTTTGTAAATGTTTTAAGTATATTTTAGCAAGTACATTTACTTTTGATACTTAAGTATATTTAAAACCAAATATTTTTATTCAAGTAGTATTTTACTGAGTGACTTTCACTTTTACTTGAGTCATTTTCTATTAAGGTATCTATACTTTTACTCCAGTATAACAGTTGAGTACTTTTTCCACCATGTATAGAATACTCTTAAAGTGATCTGCTTTGGTTTAGATACAGGCATAATGAAACCATAATGAAACACAACACATTCATTTGACTTGGTGAAAATACGTTTTTGGGACCTAACTTGCTTACCACTTTTTACATGTGATTTCTTCCTTCACAGATACAATGAAAGGATGACCAATGGTCTAATTATTCATTTTGTGTAGCTCAACTTACCCGTTTGGCCAAACGTACCCCACTCTCCCCTGCAGGTAACAAGGTGTTTCATGTCATAAAATAATACAATGCAAGTACTAACAAAGAAACAAAGACAAGAGGAAGGATAATTAAAAAATATAGCTAATTAAAATCATACATTGAAATCCTAAATTATAAAAGTGTGTTCAGCAGGTATTTAAAAAGAGGCCCTGAATCTGAAAGCCTGATCCCATCTGGCAGACCATTCGTTTTCAAGCTACACTTTGGAATGGTCACTAGTGCCCTGCCAGAGGATCTCAGGCTGTGTCCTGGCTTGTAGGGAGATACAAGATCTGAGACATAGGATGGGGCAAAACCAATAGTCAACTGGTTCCCTATTACGTAAAACCATCATTATTACTGTCTACCACTATTATTACCATTACTCTGCATGTTTCACAACACAAATCAAATGAAAACATTCAGAAAGAATAACAGACATCCCGCCGCAGCCAAGCTGGAGTTAAACACTCCCCACCGCTTTCCCTCAAAGGTCAGAAAAATAAAAACGTTTTTTTGTCTTTTTGTTTGTGTGGGGGGACATTAAATATGTTATGCTCTCACCAACAACTCTTAAAGGGATGGGTAGTTCGAAAGAGCTTGGAAGCCATCTTATGTCAAGCATGACATGACAGTTTCTTCTTTCTTAAATAAACATCAGAAAGGCGTGCTTGGCTCGGACCCACAGGATCCACACAGCCCTGTAAAACAACAGAGCTGGAGGAGAGGAAAAGAGCAGCACCACAAGCACGGCGCTTGGAAGAGGATCTGAGGGCCAGCCATTCCAAACCCCATTCTATTCGGTATTTCCCAATAATTAGCACTGCGCCACAGATGTTGTCCCTCCCCAGCCTGTTTTTGGTGAAGTGAGCGTGGTAGAGTATTATGACCAGGAGTAAATGTTGCTCACATATTTACCAGATGCCTCATGTGCTTTTCATTTGATAAAGTCATTAAACAGAGGACAACGATGAAAGTGGAAAGGCCTACATTAAAAAGAGCTGGAAAGAATTACAACATAGCCTACATTATCGCTGCAGAGATAACAACATAGCCTACATTATCGCTGCAGAGATAACAACATAGCCTACATTATCGCTGCAGAGATAACAACATAAACTACAGTATCACTGCAGAGATAACAACATAGCCTACATTATCGCTGCAGAGATAACAACATAGCCTACATTATCGCTGCAGAGATAACAACATAAACTACATTATCACTGCAGAGATAACAACATAAACTGCATTATCGCTGCAGAGATAACAACATAAACTACATTATCACTGCAGAGATAACAACATAAACTACATTATCGATGCAGAGACAACAACATAAACCATAAAATCGCTGCAGAGATAACAACATAGCCTACATTATCGCTGCAGAGATAACAACATAGCCTACATTATTGCTACAGAGATCACAACATAAACTACATTATCGCTGCAGAGATAACAACATAGCCTACATTATCGCTGCAGAGACAACAACATAAACTCCATTATCGCTGCAGAGATAACAACATAAACTCCATTATCGCTGCAGAGATAACAACATAGCCTACATTATCGCTACAGAGATCACAGCATAAACTACATTATCGCTGCAGAGATAACAACATAGCCTACATTATCGCTGCAGAGATGACAACATAAACTACATTATCACTGCAGAGATAACAACATAGCCTACATTATCGCTGCAGAGATAACAACATAGTCTACATTATCACAGCAGAGATAACAACATAAACTACATTATCACTGCAGAGATAACAACATAGCCTACATTATCACTGCAGAGATAACAACATGGCCTACATTATCACTGCAGAGATAACAACATGGTCTACATTATCGCTGCAGAGATAACAACATAGCCTGCATTATCGCTGCAGAGATAACAACATAAACTACATTATCACTGCAGAGATAACAACATAGCCTACATTATCGCTGCAGAGATGGAATTCAGATCGGAGCCGTTGGATGTTGGATGAACCCAAACATATGGGTTTCACCCAGAACGCAGAGTTACCTTTGAACTTGAAAATTAGTTCATTTGGTGGAATTATAGGAAATACACATCGATAACGCTCTTGGGTTGAAACCCATGATATCTGCTTTACATATGATTAGTATAATATACCACTGAAGCATCTCCGTCCTAAGCTAATAAATATTCACATAAAACTTGAGTGCTAGTTTCAACACACGCTGGGTTATGTTGTTGCTGATGTAATGACAGCTCTGTACGAGAGAATGGTTCTGTTGACATCACTCAGATTACAGGAAGACAAGTCTCTCTCCTCAGAGTATCTGACTGTTTCCCTAATATAGCGAAGGATTGAGGAATGAGGCCATTCTCACTTCCGACTGGGCTACATATCCCTTAGCAAGATGTCCACCTTTGACCCTCCGCCATCACCACAATACAGCATAGACACTTTCAGAGACCCCTAGCTGCAGATAGCTGAAGGAAATGACACTTCATCACATTAAGCTTAACTTGATTATTGATGAGATTCCGGATGCAGCCATCCTGGATTAACAGTGAGCCGCAGAGATCTAGGGACCCATAGCCTGCTACATCCAACGCATAATCCAACGCAGAGTCTCTGACCTCTGCTCCCCCACCCGCTTCTCCGGCAGGGGCCCTGGATATGACAAGGCAGGGAGGAGACCCCTGGATCTTGGAGATCCCTGGGGAGCGTTACAGCTGGGCTTCAGTAATTGCAGAGTGCAAGGAGCCGTGGTGAGAGCAGGGATTCAATGCAGAATCGGTATCGGTACCTTTTCAATAGTCTTCGTGGACGCATGCTGTTTGAGCGGGTTCATCCACGAACCAGGTGTGTGCCGCTTCAACATTGTAAAATCTAAAAGAGCATTTCAATAAAATCAGTGAGATTTGTCTGCTGGCTCGATGTGTGAGAGAGAGAGAGAGAGAGAGAGAGAGAGAGAGAGAGAGAGAGAGAGAGAGAGAGAGAGAGAGAGATTTCAACAAGGCTCTCCAGAGTAGTTTGTCTCCATCTAATGGTCAGGTGATACAATGCCATTCAAGAGATAGAATACAGAGAGGATGTGACATTGGATCAGTGTCACCCATAGACTTAGTTAGACAACTCATCTATGTATTTGTCTAATGGGAGGGGTAGCCAGGTAACACTGATGGGACCCATGTGGAGGGGTAGCCAGGTAACACTGCATATGAGCTAAAATAACAATATGGGGATGAGGTAGTAGTGTGGGCTATTTACAGAAGGGCTGTATACAGGTGCAGTGATCGATAAGCAGCTCTGACAGCTGATGCTTAAAGTTAGTGAGAGAGATAGGATCCTCCAGCTTCAATGGTTTTTGCAATTCGTTCCAGTCATTGGCAGCAGAGAACTGGAAGGAATGGCGGTCAAAGGAGGCATTGGCTTTGGTGATGACCAGTGAAATATACCTGCTGGAGCTCATGCTACGGGTGGGTGTTGCTATGGTGACCAGCGAGCTAAGATATGGCGGGGATTTACCTAGCAAGGACTTATAAATGACCTGGAGCCAGTGGGTTTGGCGACGAATATGTAGTGAGGGCCAGCAAATGAGAGCATACAGGTCGCAGTGGTGGGTAGTATTTGGGGCTTTGGTAACAAAACGGATGGCACTGTGATAGACTACATCCAATTTTCTGATTAGAGTGTTGGAGGCTATTTTGTAAATTACATCGCCGAAATCAAGGATCGGTAGGATAGTTAGTTTTAAAAGGGCATGTTTGGCAGCATGAGTGAAGGAGGCTTTGTTGTGAAATTCTAGATTCAATTTTGGATTGGAGATGGTTAATGTGAGTCTGGAAGTTGAGTTTACAGTCTAACCAGACGCCTAGGTATTTGTAGGTGTCCACATATTCTAAGTCGGACCCGTCGAGAGTAGTGATGATAGTCCGGTGGGCGGGTGCAGGCAGCGTTCGATAGAAGAACATGCATTTAGTTTTACTAGAGTTTAAGAGAAGTTGGAGGCCACAGAAGGAGTGTTGTATGGCATTGAAGCTCGTTTGGAGGTTTGTTAACAGTTTCCAAAGAGGGGCCAGATGTATACAGAATGTTGTCGTCTGCATAGAGTCAGAGAATAGAGTAGAATTTAACCCAGTGGCACCCCCATAGAGACTGCAAGAGGTCCGGACAACAGGCCCTCCGATTTGACACACTGAACTCTATCTGAGAAGAAGTTGGTAAACCAGGCGAGGCAGTCATTTAAGAAACCAAGGCTATTGAGTCTGCCGATAAGGATTCGGTGATTGACAGAGTCGAAAGCCTTCGCCAGGTCGATGAAGACGGCTGCCCAGTGCTGTCTTTTTTTGATGGCGGTTATGATATCGTTTAGGACCTTGAGCGTGGCTGAGGTGCACCCATGACAAGCTCGGAAACCATATTGCATAGCTGAGAAGGTACGGTGGGATTCAAAATGGTCAGTGATCTGTTTGTTAACTTGGCTTTCGAAGACTTTAGAAAGGCAGGGCAGGATGGATATAGGTCTGTAACAGTTTGGGTCTAGAGTGTCTCCCCCTTTGAAGAGGGGGATGACCGCAGCAGCTTTCCAATATCTAGGGATCTCAGACGATATGAAAGAGAAGTTGAACATGCTAGTAATAGGGGTTGCAACAATTGCTGCAGATCATTTTAGAAAGAAAGGGTCCAGATTGTCTAGGCCAGCTGATTTGTAGGGGTCCAGATTTTGCAGCTCTTTCAGAACATCAGCTATCTGGATTTGGGTGAAGGAGAAGGAGAAGCGGGGGGGGGGGCTTGGGCAAGTTGCTGCGGGGGGTGCAGAGCTGTTGGCCGGGGTAGGGGTAGCCAGGTGGAAAGCATGGCCAGTCGTAGCAAAATACTTATTGAAATTGTAGATTTATCGGTGGTGACAGTGTTTTCTAGCCTCAGCACAGCTGGGAGGAGGTGCTCTTATTCTCCATGGACTTTACAGTGTCCTAAAACTTTTTGGAATTAGTGCTACAGGATGCAAATTTCTGTTTGAAAAAGCTAGCCTTTGATTTCTTAACTGACTGTGTATATTGATTCCTGACTTCCCTGAAAAATTGCATATCGCGGGGGCTATTCGATGCTAATGCAATACGCAACAGGATGTTTTTGTGCTGGTCAAGAGCAGTCAAGTCTGGAGTGAATCAAACATTTTTTGAAAGGGGCATGCTTAATTAAGATGGTGTGGAAAGCACTTTTAAAGAACAACCAGGCATCCTCTACTGATGGAATAAGGTCAGTATCTTTACAGGATACCCGGGCCAGGTTGATTAGAAAGGCCTGCTCACAGAAGTGTTTTAGGGAGCGTTTAACAGTGATGAGGGGTGGTCGTTTGACCGTGGACCCATTACGGACACAGGCAATGAGGTAGTGATCGCTGAGATCCTGGTTGAAGACAGCGGAGGTGTATTTGGAGGGCAAGTTAGTAATCTATGAAGGTGCCCATGTTTACAGATTTAGGGTTGTACCTGGTAGGTTCCTTGATCATTTGTGTGAGATTGAGGGCATCTAGCTTAGATTTTAGGATGGCCGGGGTGTTAAGCATAGTTTAGGTCGAACAGTATGAAACCTGAAGATAGATGGGGGGCAATCAATTAACATATGGTGTCCAGGGCACAGGTGGGGGCTGAGGGGGGTCTGTAACAGACGGAAACAGTGAGAGACTTATTTCTGGAAAGATGGATTTTTAAAATTAGAAGCTCAAACTGTTTGTGCACAGACCTGGATAGTATGACAGAACTCTGTAGGCTATCTCTGCAGTAGATTGCAGCTCCGCCTCCTTTGGCAGTTCTATCTTGATGGAAAATATTGTAGTTGGGGATGGAAATTTCAGAAGCCAGGATTCAGACACGTCTAGGACATCAGGGTTGGCTGAATGTGCCAGAGCAGTGAATACATCAAACTTAGGGAGGAGGCTTCTGTTAATATGCATGAAACCAAGGCTTTTACGGTTACAGAAGTCAACAAAATGAGAGCCCCTGGGGTATAGGTGTAGTACTGGGGAAACAGGGCCTGGGTTTACCTCTACATCACCAGAGGAACAGAGGAGGAATAGGATAAGGGTACGGCTAAAGGCATAATGTACAGACAGGGATATGGTAGGATGTGTTCAGTGGGGTTAAACCTAGGCGTTGGGTAACGATGAAAGAGGTTGCATCTCTGGAGACACCAGTTAAACCAGGTGAGGTCTCCGTGTGTGTGTGTGGGGGGGGGGGGGTGAGTTTCCGGATACAGGAGCTGTCTGAGGCATGTTGATCAGGACTGGGGACTCTACAGTGGAATAGAACAATAAGAACTAACCTAAACAGCAACAGACAAGACATATTGAAATAAGAAGCATAAAACAATCACAGGAGTTAATCAAGAGAGCTAAGACAACAGGTAATGGTGATGAATGGACAGAGAGGGTCAGTTAGAGAAAATGTTGTGCTACACACAGGACCTGAGTTCAAAGCTGAGGCTTAACAGATAAACAATGAGGTACCGTGTAACGGAACAGTCCAGCAGGCATCAGCTGTGTAGCAGAGTGATCAAAAGGTCCAATGAGCAGCAAGAGGTGAGCCAGGGAGCAGTTCAGTGGACGCTACTGCACTAGGTGAGCGGGAGGCACAGCGTTCAGAATGCTAGAGGGCCGGGGCTAGCAGATGGGTCTTCGGCGACATCATAACGGAAAAGGCTGTTGAAACCACGTCAGACGATTATGTCGACAGACCAGTCGTGATGGATCGGCGGGGCTACGTGTCTACAATAGAAGGTCCAGGCCGGTTGACAAAGAGGTACTGTAGCCCAGGAATTAGCTAGTACACGTCGGCTAGCCAGGAGATGGGCCTAGCTCGAGGCTAGCTCAAGGCTAACTGGTGCATGCTTCGGGACAGTGGTGTTAGCCAACAACAGGCACTCGGTTGCAGCTAGCTAGCTGCGATAATCACTGGTGATTTCGGCAGAAATCCGGTGATGTGGTAGAGAAAGCAATCCGATATGCGCTGGGTTGGTAGCGCGCTGTGCTGACTGGCCGATATTGTCTTAACTAAAGCTGGCTGGTGCAGCCAAAGGCATTGGTGAAGACCGCTAGCAGTGGCTAGCAATGGCTAGTAGCTAGTTAGCAGAATAGATTCTGTCGGAGGTCCAGTTATATGGAATAAAGAAATAAAGAAAAAGTAGATCCGTTTCACGTTGGGTGAGGCGGGTTGCAGGAGAGAATAAGAAATGTATTACTGTTATGCCATCTTGGATTAACATGTCTCTCATGTCAGTTCCGTTTTGGAGAGGTTGATAGGGCAAGGCGGAGAAGTTCCTTTTCTTCCAGCAGGTGGTCTCCTTCCTGGGCTATCGGATATCCACCGCGGAAGTGGAGACGGAAGAACAGAGGGTCAGTGCAGTACGGTAGTGGCCTGTTCCATCCAACATCAAGGCGGTGCAGCGGTGCAGTTTCCAACTATTTCAGGCGCTTCATTAGGGGTTTTAGCACAATGGTGGCCCCTCTCACCTCCCTTCTGAAGGGAGGTCCTCGACAGCTGCGCTGGACTGGGGAGGCCAACGAAGACTTTCGCGTGCTCAAGGAACAGTTTACGAACGCACCTGTTCTGGCTCACCCTGAACCGTCTCTGCCTTTCACTGTAGAGCTGGATGCCTCCGAGGTTGGAGTAGGTGCTGTTCTCTCCCAACGCACTGGATCGCCACCTAAACTCCATCCATAGGCCTTCTACTCACGGAAGCTGTCTCCCGCGGAGCGGAATTACGACGTGCGAGATCGTGAGGTGTTGGCCGTCAAGAAGGCACTGAAAGCATGGTGGCACTGGCTGGAGGGTGCTCAACACCCATTCCTTGTCTGGACGGACCACCAGAACCTAGAGTATATTTGAGCAGCGAAGTGGCTGAACCCGTGTCAGGCCAGGTGGGCCCTATTCTTCGCCAGGTTTGACTTTACTCTCTCCTATCTAAGAACGTTCAGGCCGATGCGTTGTCCCGGGTGCATGGAACAGAGGATCAGAGGGAGGAAGTGACACCCATTATTCCCCTGTCCCGCATTGTGGCTGCTGTCGTGGTTTGACCGTTGTCCTCAGTTCACCTCCCATGTCTGGAAGGCCTTCATGGAACGACTGGGGGTCACGGTCAGCCTCACCTCCGGGTACCATCCCCAATTTAATGGGCAGGTGGAAAGGGTAAATCAAGAACTGGGTAGGTACCTTCGTAGTTACTGTCAGGACCGGCTGGGGGAGTGGGCTGCGTTTCTGCCTTGGGTAGAACTCCATCCGCAGACTGTTGGACTCATCATAAGGGGTCTCTCCAGTACCTGGTCGATTGGGAGGGCCCTGCAGCACCTCGAGGAGGGGGGGTACTGTCACACCAACCTTTGCTTTGGCTCCCTCTCCTGTCCAGCTCAGGCGTTCGGATTCGCCGGCCTTCTAGCTGCTGCCAAACCTGCTTCTGGCAAAAGCCCTTCACTCATCAACCCCGGACTTGTCTCATCATCATTACACACACCTGATTCCAATCCCCACTCTATCAGTGTATATATACTCCCTTTGTCATTTGTCTTTGTCTGTCATTGTCATTGTAAATGTTGCTTGTTTTAAAAAATAAAAAAATAAATACCACGCATGCGCCTGTCACACCCTGATCTGTTTCACCTGTCTCTGTGCATGTCTCCACCCCCCTCCAGGTGTCGTCCATCTAACCCCATAATCCTCTGGGTACTTTAACCTGTGTTCTCTGTTTGGCTGTTGCTAATTTGCTTTGCTTGTGAAGCCTACCAGCGTTTTTCACCTTTGCTCCAGCCTTGTTGTTAGTTACTGTCTTCTAGTTTTACCGGTGTTGACCATTCCTGCCTGCCCTGACCCTGAGCCTGCCTGCCGTCTTGTACCTTTGCCCCACTACTCTGGATTACCGAACTCTGCCTGCCCTGACCCTGAGCCTGCCTGCCATCTTGTACCTTTGCCCCACTACTCTGGATTACCAAACTCTGCCTGTCTTTTGCCTACCCCTGTTGGTTTGATAATCATTGTTATTTTGACGTTGTCTGCGCCTGGGTCTTACCTTCAAATGTGAGAGTACGAACTAGCCATGACTGACCCAGCAGACTCGAACCAGCTGCGCAATGCCATCTCTTCCCAAGGAGCCTCCATTGACAGCACTAGGAACTGCTTTGGGGCCTTCTGGTGGGGGTCCAGACGTTGGCCGAGCTCCATGAACAGACGTTGGACATGCTGTTGGAGCAATGCCGCGGGTTGTCGGGGAGGCAGCCTGCCATAGTGGTAGCCCCACAGCTCCTCAGGAACTCACCGGCTAGCAGCGCTGCCCCACCGGTCACTCCACCTTCCCGGGAGCCCTGTTTATCTCCGCAAGGAACGCTTTAATGGAGAGCCGAGCACCTGTCAGGCATTTTTGTCTCAGTGTGCTTTCATTTTCGAGCTTCAGCCCTCCTCCTTCCCCTCATCACACTGGGAGGGCTCTCACCTGGGCTACCGCAGTGTGGGAACAACAGCCGGCCATATGCAGAATCTGGAGGGGTTCCTTGGAGAGAAGAGGACATTTTTCGATGCTCCGTTTTTCGGGAGAGAAGCTGCCCAGAGGCTAATCCAGCTTCGGCAGGGCTACCACAGTGTGGCTGATTCTGCTGTGGATTTCCGCACATTAGCAGCATAGAGTGCCTGGAACCAGGAAGAACTCTTCGAGATGTTTTTGCACAGCGTCTCGGAGGAGGTCAAGGATGAGCTTGCCGCTCGGGAGTTACCTACTGATTTAATAAACATTGTTATTCCGACGTTGTATGCGCCTGGGTCTTACCTTCAAACGTGCCGGCAGAGATGGCTGTGTCACAGTGAGTGTAGAGGGAACGAGGTGCAGCACGAGAGGACATTGCGAACATGTTTTTATTATATATAATATAATAATAACTGAAACAAAAACAACAAAAGTACTCACGACCGTGGCGTTGTGTTGAACACACAGAAAACACAAGCAAACAATGATCCACACACAGGTGGATTAGAGTGGATCCTAAATACTATCCCCAATCAGAGACAACGCTAGACAGCTGTCTCTGATTGGGGATCATAATCTCCCTAATTAGGGTGTGAGGACTTGGTTGTGTGCCTCTCTCCTCCCCTAGGTGGGAGTAAGAGGCCTTACCACAACCAAGCCCTCACAGTACCCCCCCCCTAAGGTGCGGACTCCCGATCGCACAAATATCCCCCCTCTCCTGAAAAAAAAAATCCACAAAAACTAGGGGGGACATGGCGGGGTACTGAGGTGGTTGCTGGCGGGGGCTCCGGTTCAGGCTCCGGGCGTGGCGCAGGCTTAAAGAGTAGCTTCCCTCCTACCTCTCCGTTGCACGCCCGGTCCGGTCCGGACCCCGGCGCGATGGTTCCCCCCTCAGTACTCCTGCCATTCACCAAGTCCTGTCTGGACCCTGGTGTGGGAGCCCTCGACCCTGGAGAGGGGCTGATGTTCTCCCCTGGCTCGGACCCCAGTGGAGCGGACTGCTCCGGCACTGGAGCGAAGCAGACGACCGGCCCCGGACTGAGCACCGGTGGAGCGGACTGCTCCGGCACTGGAGCGAAGCAGACGACCGGCCCCGGACTGGGCACCGGTGGAGCGGACTGCTCCGGCACTGGAGCGAAGCAGATGACCGGCCCCGGACTGGGCACCAGTGGAGGGGACTGCTCCGGCACTGGAGCGAAGCAGACGACCGGCCCCGGACTGGGCACCGGTGGAGCGGACTGCTCCGGCACTGGAGCGAAGCAGACGACCGGCCCCGGACTGGGCACCGGTGGAGCGGACTGCTCCGGCACTGGAGCGACGCAGACGACCGGCCCCGGACTGGGCACCGGTGGAGCGGACCGCTCCGGCGCTGTAGCGGAGCAGACTGCTGGACCCGGATGGGGCTCCGGTGGAGGCTCAGGGCTGTTCACCTTCACCTGAGGTCCCCGGCTGCTGACCCTCACCGGAGGTCTCGGGCAGCTGACCTTCACCGGAGGTCTCGGGCAGCTGACCTTCACCGGAGGTCTCGGGCAGCTGACCTTCACCGGAGGTCTCGGGCAGCTGACCTTCACCGGAGGTCTCGGGCAGCTGACCTTCACCGGAGGTCTCGGGCAGCTGACCTTCACCGGAGGCCTCGGGCTGCTGACCTTCACCGGAGGCCTCGGGCTGCTGACCTTCACCGGAGGCCTCGGGCTGCTGACCTTCACTGGAGGTCTCGGGTTGGACGCCATGCCCACCCTGGGCACCGACGCAGAGATGGTTTCCAGCCCTGTGGTTGGGCTGGCTGTCGGCCCCAGACTGGGCACCGACACGCTATGGAGCTCCTGCTCCACAGCGGGACTGAACGTCGTGCCCACCCTGGGCATCGACGCAGAGATGGCTTCCAGCCCTGTGGTTGGGCTGGCTGTCGGCCCCAGACTGGGCACCGACACGCTATGGAGCTCCTGCTCCACAGCGGGACTGAACGTCGTGCCCACCCTGGGCACCGACGCAGAGATGGTTTCCAGCCCTGTGGTTGGGCTGGCTGTCGGCCCCAGACTGGGCACCGACGCGCTATGGAGCTCCTGCTCCACAGCGGGACTGAACGTCGTGCCCACCCTAGGCACCGACGCAGAGATGGTTTCCAACCACAGAGCTGTGCTGGCCTCTGGAGGCTCTGCGCTGTCGACCGCCGCCGCTGAAGACTCTGCGCTGTCGACCGCCGCTGGAGGCTCTGGGCAGTGGGCCGTCGCTGGAGGCTCCGGTTAGTGGGCCGTCGCTGGAGGCTCCGGGCAGTGGGCCGTCGCTGGAGGCTCCGGACAGCGGGCCGTCACTGGAGGCTCCGGGCTTCGAACCGTCGTGGGAGGCTCCAGGCTTTGAGCCGTTACTGGAGACTCCAGGTTACGAACCTTTACTGGAGCCTCCAGGCCTCCACTCTTCACTGCCGGTCGAGTGCGTGGAGCAGGCACCGGCTGTCCCTGACTAGGGAGGTGAACCGGTTGTCTGGGGTGAGGAGGAGGCACCGACTGTACCTGACTGTGGCGGTGAACCGGTGGTCTGGGGTGAGGAGCGGGCACGGGAGATGTAGAGCTGGACCCTCGACCGGGAGACTGGGCACCGGTGGAGCGGACTGCTCCGGCACTGGAGCGAAGCAGACGACCGGCCCCGGACTGGGCACCGGTGGAGCGGACTGCTCCGGCACTGGAGCGACGCAGACGACCGGCCCCGGACTGGGCACCGGTGGAGCGGACCGCTCCGGCGCTGTAGCGGAGCAGACTGCTGGACCCGGATGGGGCTCCGGTGGAGGCTCAGGGCTGTTCACCTTCACCTGAGGTCCCCGGCTGCTGACCCTCACCGGAGGTCTCGGGCAGCTGACCTTCACCGGAGGTCTCGGGCAGCTGACCTTCACCGGAGGTCTCGGGCAGCTGACCTTCACCGGAGGTCTCGGGCAGCTGACCTTCACCGGAGGTCTCGGGCAGCTGACCTTCACCGGAGGTCTCGGGCAGCTGACCTTCACCGGAGGCCTCGGGCTGCTGACCTTCACCGGAGGCCTCGGGCTGCTGACCTTCACCGGAGGCCTCGGGCTGCTGACCTTCACTGGAGGTCTCGGGTTGGACGCCATGCCCACCCTGGGCACCGACGCAGAGATGGTTTCCAGCCCTGTGGTTGGGCTGGCTGTCGGCCCCAGACTGGGCACCGACACGCTATGGAGCTCCTGCTCCACAGCGGGACTGAACGTCGTGCCCACCCTGGGCATCGACGCAGAGATGGCTTCCAGCCCTGTGGTTGGGCTGGCTGTCGGCCCCAGACTGGGCACCGACACGCTATGGAGCTCCTGCTCCACAGCGGGACTGAACGTCGTGCCCACCCTGGGCACCGACGCAGAGATGGTTTCCAGCCCTGTGGTTGGGCTGGCTGTCGGCCCCAGACTGGGCACCGACGCGCTATGGAGCTCCTGCTCCACAGCGGGACTGAACGTCGTGCCCACCCTAGGCACCGACGCAGAGATGGTTTCCAACCACAGAGCTGTGCTGGCCTCTGGAGGCTCTGCGCTGTCGACCGCCGCCGCTGAAGACTCTGCGCTGTCGACCGCCGCTGGAGGCTCTGGGCAGTGGGCCGTCGCTGGAGGCTCCGGTTAGTGGGCCGTCGCTGGAGGCTCCGGGCAGTGGGCCGTCGCTGGAGGCTCCGGACAGCGGGCCGTCACTGGAGGCTCCGGGCTTCGAACCGTCGTGGGAGGCTCCAGGCTTTGAGCCGTTACTGGAGACTCCAGGTTACGAACCTTTACTGGAGCCTCCAGGCCTCCACTCTTCACTGCCGGTCGAGTGCGTGGAGCAGGCACCGGCTGTCCCTGACTAGGGAGGTGAACCGGTTGTCTGGGGTGAGGAGGAGGCACCGACTGTACCTGACTGTGGCGGTGAACCGGTGGTCTGGGGTGAGGAGCGGGCACGGGAGATGTAGAGCTGGACCCTCGACCGGGAGACGAATCGAGTTGAGAGGCTAGATCGGCTCCCATGCCCAGCCCAGGCAGCAGTGTAGATGACAGCTCCGGGTGTTTAATCGACCTGTCTGCCTGTCCTGAACTGGGCACCGGTCTGGCGAGGAGCTCCGACCCTCCCTCCTCCTTTCCCTCGGGAAAGAGGTGAGCCAGACGCTTCTTCCAGATCGCCAATTTAGCCTCAAAACTGTCCGCCTCCTCGATCCGAACGTGAGGGTCGGCTTGGTATCGGGAGGAAGGGCCACCCAGAGTCTCCACCACTTCGCTTGTTCCTCCTTCGACCGATCGAAGAAACCCTCCGGTGTCTTCCTGTTTTCGGCCGTCGGAGGCGGAAGTGGTGGGAGCTGTTCATTCAACTTTGGGTGGCTAACCGACGGTGGATCGCGTGGCGCTGGTACTGAGGTCCATGGGCTGGGAACATGCACTGGATCTCTGATGCTGGAAGCTGTCGCTGGACATACCGGGCTGAGAAGGTGCGTGGGTAGGGCAGGCCGGGAGCGCGCTGAAGATCTGGCACTGGGACCGGAGACCGAACGCATCATCTCGTCGTCCTCCTCGGCCTACCCGAAATACCTCCTCAGCCGCTTCTCCTCCTCCTTGTCCCTCACGTCCCAAGGACCCCACAACCCCCCCCCACCGTTAATATGGGGGACCTTCGGGGCTGTCCACTGTCGGTCCTTCCTCTCCTCATGATCCGCTGGTAAGGGCTCCGTCCCAAGCCCCCACGCTGGTCCAGTCACGAGCCCATCTTCTCCCGCAGGTGTCGATGAGCCCCAGATGCTCCCTACCACCAGTGGTTGTTTTACCTCCACAGTCCTCACTCCTCGATGTCTTCGATGCCGACGCCGATGCTGTCCATGCTCCTCCGTTACGCCCGTAGTGTCGAAACACTGATAATCCTCTCGCTGCGGGTTCCCTTGGTGGTGGATCATTCTGTCACAGTGAGTGTAGAGGGAACGAGGCGCAGCACGAGAGGACGTTGCGAACATGTTTTTATTATATATAATATAATAATAACTGAAACAAAAACAACAAAAGGACTCACGACCGTGGCGTTGTGTTGAACACACAGAAAACACAAGCAAACAATGATCCACACACAGGTGGATTAGAGTGGATCCTAAATACTATCCCCAATCAGAGACAACGCTAGACAGCTGTCTCTGATTGGGGATCATAATCTCCCTAATTAGGGTGTGAGGACTTGGTTGTGTGCCTCTCTCCTCCCCTAGGTGGGAGTAAGAGGCCTTACCACAACCAAGCCCTCACAGGCTGTATCGCGATTAGTTCTTAGGAAACTTTGCAGTATTTAAAAAAAAAAATGTTTTTATTCTTTTTTTCATTGTTAGCTCAGGGAAATGTTTTGTGTTATTACATACAGCCGGGAAGTACTATTGGATATTAGAGCGGCGGTAACTACCAGCATTACGACCAGGAATCCGACCCAAAACATCGCCGGCAGAGGAGAGGCACTTGAGGCGGTCTGCTGGTTCGACCCACCACTCCTGAGTATATTACTCGCCAATATTCAGTCTTTGGATAACAAAGTTGATGAACTGAGGGCGAGGATTCATTTCCAGAGAGAGATCAGGACCTGCAACATTATTTTTTTCATTGAAACATGGCTCTCTCGAGATACTCTGTCGAAGTCGGTGCAGCCAGCAGGATTCTCAGTCCATCGCGCGGACAGGAATAAACATCTCTCCGGGAAGCAGATGGGCGGAGGGGTGTGTTTCATGATTAACCACTCATGGTGTAATTGCAGTAAAATACAAGAACTCAAGTCCTTTTGTTCACCCGATCTAGAATACCTCACGATCAAATGTCGATCATATTATCTCCCAAGGGAATTGTCCTCCGTCACTGCCACGGCAGTTTATATCCGCCCTCAAGCCGATATCACAACAAAGAAAATTTGAGGACTAGGCTGCCGAAGTTCTATCAACATATCGACTGTAGCACTCGTGCAGCTAAAACGCTCAACCATTGGTATTCAAACTTCCGGAATGGTTACAAAGCCCTCCCCCGCCCCCCTTTCGGCTAATCCAACCACTACTCCATCTTGCTCCTTCCCTCCTATAGGCAAGTACTCAAACAGGAAGTACCCGTAATAAGGACTATTCAACGCTGGTCTGACCAATCGGAATCCACGCTCCTGGATTGTTTTGATCACATGGGCTGGTATATGTTCCGGGTAGCTTCTGACAATAATACACTGATACGGTGACTGAGTTTATCAGGAAGTGTATAGGAGATGTAGTATCCACTGTGACTATTAAAACCTACATTAACCAGAAACCCTTGATAGATGGTAGTATATCAGGAAGTGTATAGGAGATGTAGCACCCACTGTGACTATTAAAACCTACCCTAACCAGAAACCCTGGATAGATGGTAGTTTAACAGGAAGTGTATAGGAGATGTTGTACCCACTGTGACTATTAAAACCTACATTAACCAGAAACCCTGGATAGATGGTAGTATATCAGGAAGTGTATAGGAGATGTTGTACCCACTGTGACTATTAAAACCTACCCTAACCAGAAACCCTGGATAGATGGTAGTATATCAGGAAGTGTATAGGAGATGTTGTACCCACTGTGACTATTAAAACCTACCCTAACCAGAAACCCTGGATAGATGGTAGTATATCAGGAAGTGTATAGGAGATGTTGTACCCACTGTGACTATTAAAACCTACCCTAACCAGAAACCCTGGATAGATGGTAGTATATCAGGAAGTGTATAGGAGATGTTGTACCCACTGTGACTATTAAAACCTACCCTAACCAGAAACCCTGGATAGATGGTAGTATATCAGGAAGTGTATAGGAGATGTTGTACCCACTGTGACTATTAAAACCTACCCTAACCAGAAACCCTGGATAGATGGTAGCATTCACGCGAAACTGAAAGCGCATTTAACCACGGCAAAGTGACTGGGAATATGGAAGAATATAAACAGTGTAGTTATTCACTCTGCAAGGTGATCATACAAGCTAAACGTCAGTATAGAGACAAAGTGTTGTCGTAATTCAACAGCTCAGACACCAGACGTATGTAGCAGGGACTACAGACAACCACAGATTATAAAAGTTAAAACAACCACGTTTCTGAGACCGACGTCTTGCTTCCGCACGGGCTCAACACATTCTTTGCCCGCTTTGAGCATAACACAGTGCCACCGACCCGGCCCGCTACCAAGGACTGTGGGCTCTCCTTCTTAAATGTGTTAACACTCGCAAGGGTGCGTGCTCAGCCCACTCCTGTACTCCCTGTTCACCCACGACCGCGTGGCCAAGCATGTCTCCAACTCGATCATCAAGTTTGCAGACGACACAACACTGTTTCAATATTGAAATTTGATTTCCAGCTGTCCCATAGTAATGAACGTGTCGGGAGTCGGGACGTCAATTAGTATTTGGTAAATTGTTTAACTTGGGTCAAACATTTCATGTAGCCTTCCACAAGCTTCCCACAATAAGTTGGGTGAATTTTGGCCCATTCCTCCTGACAGAACTGGTGTAACTGAGTCAGGTTTGTAGGCCTCCTTGCTCGCACACACTTTTTCAGTTCTACCCACAAATGTTCTATAGGATTGAGGTCAGGGCTTTGTGATGGCCACTCCAATACCTTGACTTTGTTGTCCTTAAGCCATTTTGCCAGAACTTTGGAAGTATGCTTGGGGTCGTTGTCCATTTGGAAGACCCATTTGCGACCAAGCTTTAACTTCCTCACTGATGTCTTGAGATGCTGCTTCAATATATCCACATAATTGTCCTTCCCCATGATGCCATCTATTTTGTGAAGTGCACCAGTCCCTCCTGAAGCAAAGCACCCCCCCAACATGATGCTGCCACCCCCGTGCTTCACGGTTGGGATGGTGTTCTTCGTCTTGCAAGACTCCCCCTTTTTCCTCCAAACATAACGATGGTCATTATGGCCAAACAGTTCTATTTTTGTTTCATCAGACCAGAGGACATTTCTCCAAAAAGTACGATCTTTGTCCTCATGTACAGTTGCAAACCGTAGTCTGGCTTTTTTATGGTGGTTTTGGAGCAATGGCTTCTTCCTTGCTGAGCGGCCTTTCAGGTTATGTCGATATAGGATTTTTACTGTGGACATAGATACTTTTGTACCTGTTTCCTTCCAGCATATTCACAAGGTCCTTTGCTGTTGTTCTGGGATTGATTTGCACTTTTCGCACCAAAGTACGTTCATCTCTAGGAGACAGAACGTGTCTTCATCCTGAGTGGTATGACGGCTGCGTGGTCTCATGGTGTTTGTACTTGCATACTATTGTTTGTACAGATGAACGTGGTACCTTCAGGCGTTTGGAAATTGCTCCCAAGGATGAACCAGACGTGTGGAGGTCTACAATTTTCTTGGATGATTTCTTTAGATTTTTCCATGATGCCGAGCAAAGAGGCACTGAGTTAGAAGGAAGGCCTTGAAATACATCCACAAGTACACCTCCAATTGACTCAAATTATGTCAATTAACCTATCAGAAGCTTCTAAAGCCATGACATAATTTTCTGGAATTTTCCAAGCTGTTTTTAAAGCACAGTCAACTTAGTGTATGTAAACTTCTGACCCACTGGAATTGTGATGTAGTAAATTATAAGTGAAATAATCTGTCTGTAAACAATTTTTGGAAGAATGACTTGTGTCATGCACAAAGTAGATGTCCTAACCGACTTGCCAAAACTATAGTTTGTTAACATGAAATCTGTGGAGTGTTTGAAAAATTAGTTTTGATGACTTCAACCTAAGTGTATGTAAACTTCCGACTTCAACTGTAGGTATATTCTAACATATCTAGCAAAATGGTGAACAACATGTTCATGCAGGTAAATATTCAACACAGGAACTTCCATAGCAGACAGTTATTTGACATGTTTATACACCTGCTGTATCTTACAGTGAAGCTCTCTGATTGTTGAGTCCATATTATTTTCCCCACAAGAGGTCAGTGTACCCCATTATTGGAATTCTGAAACCTCCAGAAATGTAGTCTTTCCAATTCCTTTCCATTGCATGTCCCTCTGCACTCATGTTTTTCAGTAGGCTGTAACAAAGTACTTTCGATAAGTGAACTATTAGTGCAGATGCAGTATACCATAGGTCCCTCAAAATAATTTTTGGGTGGTCGATATCATGGCTTGCAGACTGTTCTGGATCTGGCTGTAGTTGTGGCTTTTGGCCACTTTATGCATATGCCCATTTAACCACAAGATAGAGATGCAACATCATTATTCCATCAAATGCCGTCATCTCTCTCTTCCTCTCTTTCTCGCATGCATGTGTGGTTTTGGGGGCGCATGAATACGTTTGTGTGTATTGAGTGCACAAACTTTCACATATGGGACTCCGTCTGTTGAAGCTCTATATGTATCAGTTTTTTTTCTCCGTACATCTGAAACACCAGTAAGACAAGCGGCATATCGTATTGTGTAATGATGGTTCATATATGCCATTGCGCAGTATGTCAAACATAAGCCATCAGATAAGTCAGTCTATTCTTTACAGACACCTAAAAGAACATTATAAAAGTGAGTCCATCTAAGCTGATATTTCCACCTGAGTGATCAGAGTGAAGCACCCGTCATTTAATAACATCTATTGACAGTTTCATCCAGGTTATCCCTCATGCTGACCAGCTGATTGGAACGTTTACCAGCTGGGTCCAGGCTGTAAATCTAAGAGCCTACCCAAACTCTACTCAGGGTAATTCATGTTTGCTGCCTCGTGAACAGCAAGTCCGCAGCCGGTCCTCCAGTGCCGGTCCCCAGCCCGGTTCCTCCAGTGCCTGCTCTAGTGCCCTGTCCTGCTCCGGGGGCGGAGCCTCTCCCTACTCAGGCGCCCTGTCCTGCGGGATGGAATAACCTGACCTGGTGCCCGGTCCTTCCTCCACCTGACCTATCAGGGCTTGACAGTAGAGTTCTAGAGATCTCTATGTTTGGTTGTTGTGTTGGTCCCCAATTAGAGGCAGCTGCATTACGTTGTCTCTAATTGGGGATCCTACAGTGGGGAGAACAAGTATTTGATACACTGCCGATTTTGCAGGTTTTCCTACTTACAAAGCATGTAGAAGTCTGTAATTTTTATCATAGGTACTCTTCAACTGTGAGAGACGGAATCTAAAACAAAAATCCAGAAAATCACATTGTATGATTTTTAAATAATTAATTAGCATTTTATTGCATGAAATAAGTATTTGATCACCTACCAACCAGTAAGAATTCCGTCTCTCACAGACCTGTTAGTTTTTCTTTAAGAAGCCCTCCTGTTCTCCACTCATTACCTGTATTAACTGCACCTGTTTGAACTCGTTACCTGTATAAAAGACACCTCTCAAGGTCCTGGAGTGGCCTAGCCAGTCTCCAGACCTGAACCCAATAGAAAATCTTTGGAGGGAGCTGAAAGTCCGTATTGCCCAGCGACAGCCCCGAAACCTGAAGGATCTGGATGGAGTGTGGGCCAAAATTCCTGCTGCAGTGTGTGCAAACCTGGTCATGAACTACAGGAAACGTATGATCTCTGTAATTGCAAACAAAGGTTTCTGTACCAAATATTAAGTTCTGCTTTTCTGATGTATCAAATACTTATGTCATGCAATAAAATGCAAATTAATTACTTAAAAATCATACAATGTGATTTTCTGGATTTTTGTTTTAGATTCCGTCACTCACAGTTGAAGAGTACATATGATAAAAATGACAGACTTCTACATGCTTTGTAAGTAGGAAAACCTGCAAAATCGGCAGTGTATCAAATACTTGTTCTCCCCACTGTATTTAAGCTTTTTGTGTGTCTTTGTTTTGTGCACGGTGCACATCGGTTCATGGTTGCGTTCTCTCCTTTGTTATTTTGGTCTTTTGTGTGTATAGAGTCCAGTGTGAGTGTATAGAGTCCAGTGTGTGTGTATAGAGTCCAGTGTGTGTGTATAGAGTCCAGTGTGTGTGTATAGAGTCCAGTGTGTGTGTATAGAGTCCAGTGTGTGTGTATAGAGTCCAGTGTGTGTGTATAGAGTCCAGTGTGTGTGTAGAGTCCAGTGTGTGTGTATAGTGTCCAGTGTGTGTGTATAGAGTCCAGTGTGTGTGTATAGAGTCCAGTGTGTGTGTATAGAGTCCAGTGTGTGTGTATAGAGTCCAGTGTGTGTGTATAGAGTCCAGTGTGTGTGTATAGAGTCCAGTGTGTGTGTATAGAGTCCAGTGTGTGTGTATAGAGTCCAGTGTGTGTGTATAGAGTCCAGTGTGTGTGTAGAGTCCAGTGTGTGTGTATAGAGTCCAGAGTGTGTGTATAGAGTCCAGAGTGTGTGTGTGTGTGTGTGTATAGAGTCCAGTGTGTGTATATAGTGTCCAGTGTGTGTGTATAGAGTCCAGTGTGTGTGTATAGAGTCCAGTGTGTGTATATAGAGTCCAGTGTGTGTGTATAGAGACCAGTGTGTGTGTGTGTGTGTGTGTGTATAGAGTCATTATGTGATATTATATTATATTATATTATATTATATTATATTATTCTGGAGACCATATATACTGTACAGTCATCCAGACACTCTGTGTTATACGCTATCAGTATGTGATATTATATTATATTATATTATATTATATTATATTATATTATATTATATTATTCTGGAGACCATAGATACTGTACAGTCATCTAGACACTCTGTGTTATACGCTATCATTATGTGATATTATATTATATTATATTATATTATATGATTCTGGAGACCATAGATACTGTACAGTCATCCAGACACTCTGTGTTATACTCTATCATTATGTGATATTATATTATATTATATTATATTATATTATATTATATTATATTATATTATTCTGGAGACCATAGATACTGTACAGTCATCCAGACACTCTGTGTTATACTCTATCATTATGTGATATTATATTATATTATATTATATTATATGATTCTGGAGACCATAGATACTGTACAGTCATCCAGACACTCTGTGTTATACTCTATCATTATGTGATATTATATTATATTATATTATATTACATTATATTATATTATATGATTCTGGAGACCATAGATACTGTACAGTCATCTAGACACTCTGTGTTATACGCTATCATTATGTGATATTATATTATATTATATTATATGATTCTGGAGACCATAGATACTGTACAGTCATCCAGACACTCTGTGTTATACTCTATCATTATGTGATATTATACTATATTATATTATATTATAGTATATTATATTATATTATATTATATTATATTATATTATTCTGGAGACCATAGATACTGTACAGTCATCCAGACACTCTGTGTTATACTCTATCATTATGTGATATTATATTATATTATATTATATTATATTATATTATATTACATTATATTATATTATATGATTATGGAGACCATAGATACTGTACAGTCATCTAGACACTCTGTGTTATACTCTATCATTATGTGATATTATATTATATTATATTATATTATATGATTCTGGAGACCATAGATACTGTACAGTCATCCAGACACTCTGTGTTATACTCTATCATTATGTGATATTATATTATATTATATTATATTATATTATATTATATTATATTATATTATATTATTCTGGAGACCATAGATACTGTACAGTCATCTAGACACTCTGTGTTATACGCTATCATTATGTGATATTATATTATATTATATGATTCTGGAGACCATAGATACTGTACAGTCATCCAGACACTCTTTGTTATACTCTATCATTATGTGATATTATATTATATTATATTATATTATATTATATTATATTATATTGTATGATTCTGGAGACCAAAGATACTGTGCAGTCATCCAGACACTCTGTGTTATACTCTATCATTATGTGATATTATATTATATTATATTATATTATATTATATTATATTATATTATATTATATGATTCTGGAGACCATAGATACTGTACAGTCATCCAGACACTCTGTGTTATACTCTATCATTATGTGATATGATATGATATTATATTATATTATATTATATGATTCTGGAGACCATAGATACTCTACAGTCATCCAGACACTCTTTGTTATACTCTATCATTATGTGATATTATATTATATTATATTATATTATATTATTCTGGAGACCATAGATACTGTACAGTCATCCAGACACTCTGTGTTATACTCTATCATTATGTGATATTATATTATATTATATTATATTATATTATATTATATTATATTATATTATATTATATGATTCTGGAGACCATAGATACTGTACAGTCATCCAGACACTCTGTGTTATACTCTATCATTATGTGATATTATATTATATTATATTATATTATATTATATTATATTATATTATATTATATTATATGATTCTGGAGACCATAGATACTGTACAGTCATCCAGACACTCTGTGTTATACTCTATCATTATGTGATATTATATTATATTATATTATATTATATTATATTATATGATTCTGGAGACCATAGATACTGTACAGTCATCCAGACACTCTGTGTTATACTCTATCATTATGTGATATTATATTATATTATATTATATTATATTATATTATATTATATTATATTATATTATATTATTCTGGAGACCATAGATACTGTACAGTCATCTAGACACTCTGTGTTATACGCTATCATTATGTGATATTATATTATATTATATTATATTATATTATATTATATTACATTATATTATATTATATGATTCTGGAGACCATAGATACTGTACAGTCATCCAGACACTCTGTGTTATACTCTATCATTATGTGATATTATATTATATTATATTATATTATATTATATTATATTATATTATATTATTCTGGAGACCATAGATACTGTACAGTCATCCAGAGACTCTGTGTTATACTCTATCATTATGTGATATTATATTATATTATATTATATTATATGATTCTGGAGACCATAGATACTGTACAGTCATCCAGACACTCTGTGTTATACGCTATCATTATGTGATATTATATTATATTATATTATATTATGTGATATTATATTATATTATATGATTCTGGTGACCATATATACTGTACAGTCATCCAGACACTCTGAGTTATACTCTATCATTATGTGATATTATATGATATTATATTATATTATATTATATTATATTATATTATATTACATTATATTATATGATTCTGGAGACCATAGATACTGTACAGTCATCCAGACACTCTGTGTTATACTCTATCATTATGTGATATTATATTATATTATATTATATTATATTATATTATTCTGGAGACCATAGATACTGTACAGTCATCCAGACACTCTGTGTTATACTCTATCATTATGTGATATTATATTATATTATATTATATTATATGATTCTGGAGACCATAGATACTGTACAGTCATCCAGACACTCTGTGTTATACTCTATCATTATGTGATATTATATTATATTATATTATATTATATTATATTATATTATATTATATGATTCTGGAGACCATAGATACTGTACAGTCATCCAGACACTCTGTGTTATACTCTATCATTATGTGATATTATATTATATTATATTATATTATATTATATTATATTATATTATATTATTCTGGAGACCATAGATACTGTACAGTCATCTAGACACTCTGTGTTATACGCTATCATTATGTGATATTATATTATATTATATTATATTATATTATATTACATTATATTATATTATATGATTCTGGAGACCATAGATACTGTACAGTCATCCAGACACTCTGTGTTATACTCTATCATTATGTGATATTATATTATATTATATTATATTATATTATATTATATTATTCTGGAGACCATAGATACTGTACAGTCATCCAGACACTCTGTGTTATACTCTATCATTATGTGATATTATATTATATTATATTATATTATATTATATTATATTATATTATTCTGGAGACCATAGATACTGTACAGTCATCCAGACACTCTGTGTTATACTCTATCATTATGTGATATTATATTATATTATATTATATGATTCTGGAGACCATAGATACTGTACAGTCATCCAGACACTCTGTGTTATACTCTATCATTATGTGATATTATATTATATTATATTATATTATATTATATTATATTATATTATATTATTCTGGAGACCATAGATACTGTACAGTCATCCAGACACTCTGTGTTATACTCTATCATTATGTGATATTATATTATATTATATTATATTATATGATTCTGGAGACCATAGATACTGTACAGTCATCCAGACACTCTGTGTTATACGCTATCATTATGTGATATTATATTATATTATATTATATTATGTGATATTATATTATATTATATTATTCTGGAGACCATAGATACTGTACAGTCATCCAGACACTCTGTGTTATACTCTATCATTATGTGATATTATATTATATTATATTATATGATTCTGGAGACCATAGATACTGTACAGTCATCCAGACACTCTGTGTTATACGCTATCATTATGTGATATTATATTATATTATATTATATTATGTGATATTATATTATATTATATGATTCTGGTGACCATATATACTGTACAGTCATCCAGACACTCTGAGTTATACTCTATCATTATGTGATATTATATGATATTATATTATATTATATTATATTATATTATATTATATTACATTATATTATATTACATTATATTATATTATATGATTCTGGAGACCATAGATACTGTACAGTCATCCAGACACTCTGTGTTATACTCTATCATTATGTGATATTATATTATATTATATTATATTATATTATATTATATTATATTATATTATTCTGGAGACCATAGATACTGTACAGTCATCCAGACACTCTGTGTTATACTCTATCATTATGTGATATTATATGATATTATATTATATTATATTATATTATATTATATTATATTATATTACATTATATTATATGATTCTGGAGACCATAGATACTGTACAGTCATCCAGACACTCTGTGTTATACTCTATCATTATGTGATATTATATTATATTATATTATATTATTCTGGAGACCATAGATACTGTACAGTCATCCAGACACTCTGTGTTATACTCTATCATTATGTGATATTATATTATATTATATTATATTATATGATTCTGGAGACCATAGATACTGTACAGTCATCCAGACACTCTGTGTTATACTCTATCATTATGTGATATTATATTATATTATATTATATTATATTATATTATATTATATTATATGATTCTGGAGACCATAGATACTGTACAGTCATCCAGACACTCTGTGTTATACTCTATCATTATGTGATATTATATTATATTATATTATATTATATTATATTATATTATATTATATTATATTATATTATTCTGGAGACCATAGATACTGTACAGTCATCTAGACACTCTGTGTTATACGCTATCATTATGTGATATTATATTATATTATATTATATTATATTATATTACATTATATTATATTATATGATTCTGGAGACCATAGATACTGTACAGTCATCCAGACACTCTGTGTTATACTCTATCATTATGTGATATTATATTATATTATATTATATTATATTATATTATATTATTCTGGAGACCATAGATACTGTACAGTCATCCAGACACTCTGTGTTATACTCTATCATTATGTGATATTATATTATATTATATTATATTATATTATATGATTCTGGAGACCATAGATACTGTACAGTCATCCAGACACTCTGTGTTATACGCTATCATTATGTGATATTATATTATATTATATTATATTATGTGATATTATATTATATTATATGATTCTGGTGACCATAGATACTGTACAGTTATCCAGACACTCTGAGTTATACTCTATCATTATGTGATATTATATGATATTATATGATATTATATTATATTATATTATATTATATTATATTATATTACATTATAATATATGATTCTGGAGACCATAGATACTGTACAGTCATCCAGACACTCTGTGTTATACTCTATCATTATGTGATATTATATTATATTATATTATATTATATTATATTATATGATTCTGGAGACCATAGATACTGTACAGTCATCCAGACACTCTGTGTTATACTCTATCATTATGTGATATTATATTATATTATATTATATTATATTATATTATTCTGGAGACCATAGATACTGTACAGTCATCCAGACACTCTGTGTTATACTCTATCATTATGTGATATTATATTATATTATATTATATTATATTATATTATATTATATTGTTGATTCTGGAGACCATAGATACTGTACAGTCATCCAGACACTCTGTGTTATACGCTATCATTATGTGATATTATATTATATTATATTATATTATATTATATTATATTATATGATTCTGGAGACCATAGATACTGTACAGTCATCCAGACACTCTGAGTTATACTCTATCATTATGTGATATTATATTATATTATATTATATTATATTATATTATATTACATTATATTATATGATTCTGGAGACCATAGATACTGTACAGTCATCCAGACACTCTGTGTTATACTCTATCATTATGTGATATTATATTATATTATATTATATTATATTATATTATATGATTCTGTAGACCATAGATACTGTACAGTCATCCAGACACTCTGTGTTATACTCTATCATTATGTGATATTATATTATATTATATTATATTATATTAAATTATATTATATGATTCTGGAGACCATAGATACTGTACAGTCATCCAGACACTCTGTGTTATACTCTATCATTATGTGATATTATATTATATTATATTATATTATATTATATTATATGATTCTGTAGACCATAGATACTGTACAGTCATCCAGACACTCTGTGTTATACTCTATCATTATGTGATATTATATTATATTATATTATATGATTTTGGAGACCATAGATACTGTACAGTCATCCAGACACTCTGTGTTATACTCTATCATTATGTGATATTATATTATATTATATTATATTATATTATATTATATTATTCTGGAGACCATAGATACTGTACAGTCATCCAGACACTCTGTGTTATACGCTATCATTATGTGATATTATATTATTTTATATTATATTATGTGATATTATATTATATTATATGATTCTGGTGACCATAGATACTGTACAGTCATCCAGACACTCTGAGTTATACTCTATCATTATGTGATATTATATGATATTATATGATATTATATTATATTATATTATATTATATTACATTATATTATATGATTCTGGAGACCATAGATACTGTACAGTCATCCAGACACTCTGTGTTATACTCTATCATTATGTGATATTATATTATATTATATTATATTATATTATATTATATGATTCTGGAGACCATAGATACTGTACAGTCATCCAGACACTCTGTGTTATACTCTATCATTATGTGATATTATATTATATTATATTATATTATATTATATGATTCTGGAGACCATAGATACTGTACAGTCATCCAGACACTCTGTGTTATACTCTATCATTATGTGATATTATATTATATTATATTATATTATATTATATTATATTATATTATATTATATTATATTATTCTGGAGACCATAGATACTGTACAGTCATCCAGACACTCTGTGTTATACTCTATCATTATGTGATATTATATTATATTATATTATATTATATTATATTATATTATATTGTTGATTCTGGAGACCATAGATACTGTACAGTCATCCAGACACTCTGTGTTATACGCTATCATTATGTGATATTATATTATATTATATTATATTATATTATATTATATTATATTATATTATATGATTCTGGAGACCATAGATACTGTGCAGTCATCCAGACACTCTGAGTTATACTCTATCATTATGTGATATTATATTATATTATATTATATTATATTGTATTATATTATATTACATTATATTATATGATTCTGGAGACCATAGATACTGTACAGTCATCCAGACACTCTGTGTTATACTCTATCATTATGTGATATTATATTATATTATATTATATTATATTATATTATATTATATTATATTATATTGTTGATTCTGGAGACCATAGATACTGTACAGTCATCCAGACACTCTGTGTTATACGCTATCATTATGTGATATTATATTATATTATATTATATTATATTATATTATATTATATTATATGATTCTGGAGACCATAGATACTGTGCAGTCATCCAGACACTCTGAGTTATACTCTATCATTATGTGATATTATATTATATTATATTATATTATATTATATTATATTATATTACATTATATTATATGATTCTGGAGACCATAGATACTGTACTATCATCCAGACACTCTGTGTTATACTCTATCATTATGTGATATTATATTATATTATATTATATTATATTATATTATATTATATTATATGATTCTGGAGACAAAGATACTGTACAGTCATCCAGACACTCTGTGTTATACTCTATCATTATGTGATATTATATTATATTATATTATATTATATGATTCTGGAGACCATAGATACTGTACAGTCATCCAGACACTCTGTGTTATACTCTATCATTATGTGATATTATATTATATTATATTATATTATATTATATTATATTATATTACATTATATTATATGATTCTGGAGACCATAGATACTGTACAGTCATCCAGACACTCTGTGTTATACTCTATCATTATGTGATATTATATTATATTATATTATATTATATTATATTATATTATATTATATGATTCTGGAGACCATAGATACTGTACAGTCATCCAGACACTCTGTGTTATACTCTATCATTATGTGATATTATATTATATTATATTATATTATATGATTCTGGAGACCATAGATACTGTACAGTCATCCAGACACTCTGTGTTATACGCTATCATTATGTGATATTATATTATATTATATTATATTATATGATTCTGGAGACCATAGATACTGTACAGTCATCCAGACACTCTGTTTTATACTCTATCATTATGTGATATTATATTATATTATACTATATTATATTATATTATATTATATGATTCAGGAGACCATAGATACTGTACAGTCATCCAGACACTCTGTGTTATACTCTATCATTATGTGATATTATATTATATTATATTATATTAAATTATATTATATGATTCTGGAGACCATAGATACTGTACAGTCATCCAGACACTCTGTGTTATACTCTATCATTATGTGATATTATATTATATTATATTATATTATATTATATTATATGATTCTGTAGACCATAGATACTGTACAGTCATCCAGACACTCTGTGTTATACTCTATCATTATGTGATATTATATTATATTATATTATATGATTTTGGAGACCATAGATACTGTACAGTCATCCAGACACTCTGTGTTATACTCTATCATTATGTGATATTATATTATATTATATTATATTATATTATATTATTCTGGAGACCATAGATACTGTACAGTCATCCAGACACTCTGTGTTATACGCTATCATTATGTGATATTATATTATATTATATTATATTATGTGATATTATATTATATTATATGATTCTGGTGACCATAGATACTGTACAGTCATCCAGACACTCTGAGTTATACTCTATCATTATGTGATATTATATGATATTATATGATATTATATTATATTATATTATATTATATTATATTACATTATATTATATGATTCTGGAGACCATAGATACTGTACAGTCATCCAGACACTCTGTGTTATACTCTATCATTATGTGATATTATATTATATTATATTATATTATATTATATTATATGATTCTGGAGACCATAGATACTGTACAGTCATCCAGACACTCTGTGTTATACTCTATCATTATGTGATATTATATTATATTATATTATATTATATTATATGATTCTGGAGACCATAGATACTGTACAGTCATCCAGACACTCTGTGTTATACTCTATCATTATGTGATATTATATTATATTATATTATATTATATTATATTATATTATATTATATTATATTATTCTGGAGACCATAGATACTGTACAGTCATCCAGACACTCTGTGTTATACTCTATCATTATGTGATATTATATTATATTATATTATATTATATTATATTATATTGTTGATTCTGGAGACCATAGATACTGTACAGTCATCCAGACACTCTGTGTTATACGCTATCATTATGTGATATTATATTATATTATATTATATTATATTATATTATATTATATTATATTATATGATTCTGGAGACCATAGATACTGTGCAGTCATCCAGACACTCTGAGTTATACTCTATCATTATGTGATATTATATTATATTATATTATATTATATTGTATTATATTATATTACATTATATTATATGATTCTGGAGACCATAGATACTGTACAGTCATCCAGACACTCTGTGTTATACTCTATCATTATGTGATATTATATTATATTATATTATATTATATTATATTATATTATATTATATTGTTGATTCTGGAGACCATAGATACTGTACAGTCATCCAGACACTCTGTGTTATACGCTATCATTATGTGATATTATTTTATATTATATTATATTATATTATATTATATTATATTATATTATATGATTCTGGAGACCATAGATACTGTGCAGTCATCCAGACACTCTGAGTTATACTCTATCATTATGTGATATTATATTATATTATATTATATTATTTTATATTATATTATATTATATTACATTATATTATATGATTCTGGAGACCATAGATACTGTACTATCATCCAGACACTCTGTGTTATACTCTATCATTATGTGATATTATATTATATTATATTATATTATATTATATTATATTATATGATTCTGGAGACAAAGATACTGTACAGTCATCCAGACACTCTGTGTTATACTCTATCATTATGTGATATTATATTATATTATATTATATTATATGATTCTGGAGACCATAGATACTGTACAGTCATCCAGACACTCTGTGTTATACGCTATCATTATGTGATATTATATTATATTATATTATATTATATGATTCTGGAGACCATAGATACTGTACAGTCATCCAGACACTCTGTTTTATACTCTATCATTATGTGATATTATATTATATTATACTATATTATATTATATTATATTATATGATTCAGGAGACCATAGATACTGTACAGTCATCCAGACACTCTGTGTTATACTCTATCATTATGTGATATTATATTATATTATATTATATTATATTAAATTATATTATATGATTCTGGAGACCATAGATACTGTACAGTCATCCAGACACTCTGTGTTATACTCTATCATTATGTGATATTATATTATATTATATTATATTATATTATATTATATTATATGATTCTGTAGACCATAGATACTGTACAGTCATCCAGACACTCTGTGTTATACTCTATCATTATGTGATATTATATTATATTATATTATATTATATTATATTATATTATATTATATTAATTTATATTATATGATTCTGGAGACCATAGATACTGTACAGTCATCCAGACACTCTGTGTTATACTCTATCATTATGTGATATTATATTATATTATATTATATGATTTTGGAGACCATAGATACTGTACAGTCATCCAGACACTCTGTGTTATACTCTATCATTATGTGATATTATATTATATTATATTATATTATTCTGGAGACCATAGATACTGTACAGTCATCCAGACACTCTGTGTTATACTCTATCATTATGTGATATTATATTATATTATATTATATTATATTATATTATATTATATTATATGATTCTGGAGACCATAGATACTGTACAGTCATCCAGACACTCTGTGTTATACTCTATCGTTATGTGTATTATATTATATTATATTATATTATATTATATTATATTATATGATTCTGGAGACCATAGATACTGTACAGTCATCCAGACACTCTGTGTTATACTCTATCATTATGTGATATTATATTATATTATATTATATTATATTATATTATATTATATTATATGATTCTTTAGACCATAGATACTGTACAGTCATCCAGACACTCTGTGTTATACTCTATCATTATGTGATATTATATTATATTATGTGATATTATATTATATTATATTATATTATATTATATGATTCTGGAGACCATATATACTGTACAGTCAACCAGACACTCTGTGTTATACTCTATCATTATGTGATATTATATTATATTATATTATATTATTCTGGAGACCATAGATACTGTACAGTCATCCAGAAACTCTGTGTTATACTCTATCATTATGTGATATTATATTATATTATATTATATTATATTATATTATATTATATTATATTATTCTGGAGACCATAGATACTGTACAGTCATCCAGACACTCTGTGTTATACTCTATCATTATGTGATATTATATTATATTATATTATATTATATTATATTATATTATATTATATTATATGATTCTGGAGACCATAGATACTGTACAGTCATCCAGACACTCTGTGTTATACTCTATCGTTATGTGTATTATATTATATTATATTATATTATATGATTCTGGAGACCATAGATACTGTACAGTCATCCAGACACTCTGTGTTATACTCTATCATTATGTGATATTATATTATATTATATTATATTATATTATATTATTCTGGAGACCATAGATACTGTACAGTCATCCAGACACTCTGTGTTATACGCTATCATTATGTGATATTATATTATATTATATTATATTATATGATTCTGGAGACCATAGATACTGTACAGTCATCCAGACACTCTGTGTTATACTCTATCATTATGTGATATTATATTATATTATACTATATTATATTATATTATATTATATGATTCTGTAGACCATAGATACTGTACAGTCATCCAGACACTCTGTGTTATACTCTATCATTATGTGATATTATATTATATTATATTATATTAATTTATATTATATGATTCTGGAGACCATAGATACTGTACAGTCATCCAGACACTCTGTGTTATACTCTATCATTATGTGATATTATATTATATTACATTATATTATATTATATGATTTTGGAGACCATAGATACTGTACAGTCATCCAGACACTCTGTGTTATACTCTATCATTATGTGATATTATATTATATTATATTATATTATATTATTCTGGAGACCATAGATACTGTACAGTCATCCAGACACTCTGTGTTATACTCTATCATTATGTGATATTATATTATATTATATTATATTATATTATATTATATTATATTATATTATATTATATTATATGATTCTGGAGACCATAGATACTGTACAGTCATCCAGACACTCTGTGTTATACTCTATCGTTATGTGTATTATATTATATTATATTATATTATATGATTCTGGAGACCATAGATACTGTACAGTCATCCAGACACTCTGTGTTATACTCTATCATTATGTGATATTATATTATATTATATTATATGATTCTTTAGACCATAGATACTGTACAGTCATCCAGACACTCTGTGTTATACTCTATCATTATGTGATATTATATTATATTATGTGATATTATATTATATTATATTATATTATATTATATGATTCTGGAGACCATATATACTGTACAGTCAACCAGACACTCTGTGTTATACTCTATCATTATGTGATATTATATTATATTATATTATATTATATTATATTATATTATTCTGGAGACCACAGATACTGTACAGTCATCCAGACACTCTGTGTTATACTCTATCATTATGTGATATTATATTATATTATATTATATTATTCTGGAGACCATAGATACTGTACAGTCATCCAGACACTCTGTGTTATACTCTATCATTATGTGATATTATATTATATTATATTATATTATATTATATGATTCTGGAGACCATAGATACTGTACAGTCATCCAGACACTCTGTGTTATACTCTATCGTTATGTGTATTATATTATATTATATTATATTATATTATATTATATTATATTATATTATATGATTCTGGAGACCATAGATACTGTACAGTCATCCAGACACTCTGAGTTATACTCTATCATTATGTGATATTATATTATATTATATTATATTACATTATATTATATGATTCTGGAGACCATAGATACTGTACAGTCATCCAGACACTCTGTGTTATACTCTATCATTATGTGATATTATATTATATTATATTATATTATATTATATGATTCTGGAGACCATAGATACTGTACAGTCATCCAGACACTCTGTGTTATACTCTATCATTATGTGATATTATATTATATTATATTATATTATATTATATGATTTTGGAGACCATAGATACTGTACAGTCATCCAGACACTCTGTGTTATACTCTATCATTATTTGATATTATATTATATTATATTATATTATATTATTCTGGAGACCATAGATACTGTACAGTCATCCAGACACTCTGTGTTATACTCTATCATTATGTGATATTATATTATATTATATTATATTATATTATATTATATTATATTATATTATATTATATGATTCTGGAGACCATAGATACTGTACAGTCATCCAGACACTCTGTGTTATACTCTATCGTTATGTGTATTATATTATATTATATTATATTATATGATTCTGGAGACCATAGATACTGTACAGTCATCCAGACACTCTGTGTTATACTCTATCATTATGTGATATTATATTATATTATATTATATGATTCTTTAGACCATAGATACTGTACAGTCATCCAGACACTCTGTGTTATACTCTATCATTATGTGATATTATATTATATTATGTGATATTATATTATATTATATTATATTATATGATTCTGGAGACCATATATACTGTACAGTCAACCAGACACTCTGTGTTATACTCTATCATTATGTGATATTATATTATATTATATTATATTATATTATATTATATTATATTATTCTGGAGACCATAGATACTGTACAGTCATCCAGAAACTCTGTGTTATACTCTATCATTATGTGATATTATATTATATTATATTATATTATATTATATTATTCTGGAGACCACAGATACTGTACAGTCATCCAGACACTCTGTGTTATACTCTATCATTATGTGATATTATATTATATTATATTATATTATATTATTCTGGAGACCATAGATACTGTACAGTCATCCAGACACTCTGTGTTATACTCTATCATTATGTGATATTATATTATATTATATTATATTATATTATATTATATTATATTATATTATATTATATTATATTATATTATATTATATGATTCTGGAGACCATAGATACTGTACAGTCATCCAGACACTCTGTGTTATACTCTATCGTTATGTGTATTATATTATATTATATTATATTATATGATTCTGGAGACCATAGATACTGTACAGTCATCCAGACACTCTGTGTTATACTCTATCATTATGTGATATTATATTATATTATATTATATGATTCTTTAGACCATAGATACTGTACAGTCATCCAGACACTCTGTGTTATACTCTATCATTATGTGATATTATATTATATTATGTGATATTATATTATATTATATTATATTATATTATATGATTCTGGAGACCATATATACTGTACAGTCAACCAGACACTCTGTGTTATACTCTATCATTATGTGATATTATATTATATTATATTATATTATATTATATTATATTATTCTGGAGACCACAGATACTGTACAGTCATCCAGACACTCTGTGTTATACTCTATCATTATGTGATATTATATTATATTATATTATATTATTCTGGAGACCATAGATACTGTACAGTCATCCAGACACTCTGTGTTATACTCTATCATTATGTGATATTATATTATATTATATTATATTATATTATATTATATGATTCTGGAGACCATAGATACTGTACAGTCATCCAGACACTCTGTGTTATACTCTATCGTTATGTGTATTATATTATATTATATTATATTATATTATATTATATGATTCTGGAGACCATAGATACTGTACAGTCATCCAGACACTCTGTGTTATACTCTATCATTATGTGATATTATATTATATTATATTATATTATATTATATGATTCTGGAGACCATAGATACTGTACAGTCATCCAGACACTCTGAGTTATACTCTATCATTATGTGATATTATATTATATTATATTATATTATATTACATTATATTATATGATTCTGGAGACCATAGATACTGTACAGTCATCCAGACACTCTGTGTTATACTCTATCATTATGTGATATTATATTATATTATATTATATTATATTATATGATTCTGGAGACCATAGATACTGTACAGTCATCCAGACACTCTGTGTTATACTCTATCATTATGTGATATTATATTATATTATATTATATTATATTTTATGATATTGGAGACCATAGATACTGTACAGTCATCCAGACACTCTGTGTTATACTCTATCATTATGTGATATTATATTATATTATATTATATTATATTATTCTGGAGACCATAGATACTGTACAGTCATCCAGACACTCTGTGTTATACTCTATCATTATGTGATATTATATTATATTATATTATATTATATTATATTATATTATATTATATTATATTATATGATTCTGGAGACCATAGATACTGTACAGTCATCCAGACACTCTGTGTTATACTCTATCGTTATGTGTATTATATTATATTATATTATATTATATGATTCTGGAGACCATAGATACTGTACAGTCATCCAGACACTCTGTGTTATACTCTATCATTATGTGATATTATATTATATTATATTATATGATTCTTTAGACCATAGATACTGTACAGTCATCCAGACACTCTGTGTTATACTCTATCATTATGTGATATTATATTATATTATGTGATATTATATTATATTATATTATATTATATTATATGATTCTGGAGACCATATATACTGTACAGTCAACCAGACACTCTGTGTTATACTCTATCATTATGTGATATTATATTATATTATATTATATTATATTATATTATATTATTCTGGAGACCATAGATACTGTACAGTCATCCAGAAACTCTGTGTTATACTCTATCATTATGTGATATTATATTATATTATATTATATTATATTATTCTGGAGACCACAGATACTGTACAGTCATCCAGACACTCTGTGTTATACTCTATCATTATGTGATATTATATTATATTATATTATATTATTCTGGAGACCATAGATACTGTACAGTCATCCAGACACTGTGTTATACTCTATCATTATGTGATATTATATTATATTATATTATATTATATTATATGATTCTGGAGACCATAGATACTGTACAGTCATCCAGACACTCTGTGTTATACTCTATCGTTATGTGATATTATATTATATTATATTATATTATATTATATGATTCTGGAGACCATAGATACTGTACAGTCATCCAGACACTCTGTGTTATACTCTATCATTATGTGATATTATATTATATTATATTATATTATATTATATTATATTATATTATATGATTCTGGAGACCATAGATACTGTACAGTCATCTAGACACTCTGTGTTATACGCTATCATTATGTGATATTATATTATATTATATTATATTATATTATATTATATTATATTATATTATATGATTCTGGAGACCATAGATACTGTACAGTCATCCAGACACTCTGTGTTATACTCTATCATTATGTGATATTATATTATATTATATTATATTATATTATATTATATGATTCTGGAGACCATAGATACTGTACAGTCATCCAGACACTCTGAGTTATACTCTATCATTATGTGATATTATATTATATTATATTATATTATATTACATTATATTATATGATTCTGGAGACCATAGATACTGTACAGTCATCCAGACACTCTGTGTTATACTCTATCATTATGTGATATTATATTATATTATATTATATTATATTATATGATTCTGGAGACCATAGATACTGTACAGTCATCCAGACACTCTGTGTTATACTCTATCATTATGTGATATTATATTATATTATATTATATTATATTATATTATATTATATTATATGATTCTGGAGACCATAGATACTGTACAGTCATCCAGACACTCTGTGTTATACGCTATCATTATGTGATATTATATTATATTATATTATATTATGTGATATTATATTATATTATATGATTCTGGTGACCATAGATACTGTACAGTCATCCAGACACTCTGAGTTATACTCTATCATTATGTGATATTATATGATATTATATTATATTATATTATATTATATTATATTATATTATATTATATTACATTATATTATATGATTCTGGAGACCATAGATACTGTACAGTCATCCAGACACTCTGTGTTATACTCTATCATTATGTGATATTATATTATATTATATTATATTATTCTGGAGACCATAGATACTGTACAGTCATCCAGACACTCTGTGTTATACTCTATCATTATGTGATATTATATTATATTATATTATATTATATTATATTATATTATATGATTCTGGAGACCATAGATACTGTACAGTCATCCAGACACTCTGTGTTATACTCTATCATTATGTGATATTATATTATATTATATTATATTATATTATTCTGGAGACCATAGATACTGTACAGTCATCCAGACACTCTGTGTTATACTCTATCATTATGTGATATTATATTATATTATATTATATTATATTATATTGTTGATTCTGGAGACCATAGATACTGTACAGTCATCCAGACACTCTGTGTTATACGCTATCATTATGTGATATTATATTATATTATATTATATTATATTATATTATATTATATGATTCTGGAGACCATAGATACTGTACAGTCATCCAGACACTCTGAGTTATACTCTATAATTATGTGATATTATATATTATATTATATTATATTATATTATATTATATTATATTATATTATATTACATTATATGATATGATTCTGGAGACCATAGATACTGTACAGTCATCCAGACACTCTGTGTTATACTCTATCATTATGTGATATTATATTATATTATATTATATTATATTATATTATATTATATTATATTATATGATTCTGGAGACCATAGATACTGTACAGTCATCCAGACACTCTGTGTTATACTCTATCATTATGTGATATTATATTATATTATATTATATTATATGATTCTGGAGACCATAGATACTGTACAGTCATCCAGACACTCTGTGTTATACGCTATCATTATGTGATATTATATTATATTATATTATATTATATTATATGATTCTGGAGACCATAGATACTGTACAGTCATCCAGACACTCTGTGTTATACTCTATCATTATGTGATATTATATTATATTATACTATATTATATTATATTATATTATATGATTCAGGAGACCATAGATACTGTACAGTCATCCAGACACTCTGTGTTATACTCTATCATTATGTGATATTATATTATATTATATTATATTATATTAAATTATATTATATGATTCTGGAGACCATAGATACTGTACAGTCATCCAGACACTCTGTGTTATACTCTATCATTATGTGATATTATATTATATTATATTATATGATTTTGGAGACCATAGATACTGTACAGTCATCCAGACACTCTGTGTTATACTCTATCATTATGTGATATTATATTATATTATATTATATTATATTATATTATTCTGGAGACCATAGATACTGTACAGTCATCCAGACACTCTGTGTTATACTCTATCATTATGTGATATTATATTATATTATATTATATTATATTATATTATTCTGGAGACCACAGATACTGTACAGTCATCCAGACACTCTGTGTTATACTCTATCATTATGTGATATTATATTATATTATATTATATTATTCTGGAGACCATAGATACTGTACAGTCATCCAGACACTCTGTGTTATACTCTATCATTATGTGATATTATATTATATTATATTATATTATATTATATTATATTATATTATATTATATGATTCTGGAGACCATAGATACTGTACAGTCATCCAGACACTCTGTGTTATACTCTATCGTTATGTGTATTATATTATATTATATTATATTATATTATATGATTCTGGAGACCATAGATACTGTACAGTCATCCAGACACTCTGTGTTATACTCTATCATGATGTGATATTATATTATATTATATTATATTATATTATATTATATTATATTATATTATATTATATGATTCTGGAGACCATAGATACTGTACAGTCATCCAGACACTCTGAGTTATACTCTATCATTATGTGATATTATATTATATTATATTATATTATATTATATTATATTATATTACATTATATTATATGATTCTGGAGACCATAGATACTGTACAGTCATCCAGACACTCTGTGTTATACTCTATCATTATGTGATATTATATTATATTATATTATATTATATTATATTATTCTGGAGACCATAGATACTGTACAGTCATCCAGACACTCTGTGTTATACTCTATCATTATGTGATATTATATTATATTATATTATATTATATTATATTATATGATTCTGGAGACCATAGATACTGTACAGTCATCCAGACACTCTGTGTTATACGCTATCATTATGTGATATTATATTATATTATATTATATTATGTGATATTATATTATATTATATGATTCTGGTGACCATAGATACTGTACAGTCATCCAGACACTCTGAGTTATACTCTATCATTATGTGATATTATATGATATTATATGATATTATATTATATTATATTATATTATATTATATTATATTATATTACATTATATTATATGATTCTGGAGACCATAGATACTGTACAGTCATCCAGACACTCTGTGTTATACTCTATCATTATGTGATATTATATTATATTATATTATATTATATTATATTATATTGTTGATTCTGGAGACCATAGATACTGTACAGTCATCCAGACACTCTGTGTTATACGCTATCATTATGTGATATTATATTATATTATATTATATTATATGATTCTGGAGACCATAGATACTGTACAGTCATCCAGACACTCTGAGTTATACTCTATCATTATGTGATATTATATTATATTATATTATATTATATTATATTATATTATATTATATTATATTATATTACATTATATTATATGATTCTGGAGACCATAGATACTGTACAGTCATCCAGACACTCTGTGTTATACTCTATCATTATGTGATATTATATTATATTATATTATATTATATTATATTATATTATATGATTCTGGAGACCATAGATACTGTACAGTCATCCAGACACTCTGTGTTATACGCTATCATTATGTGATATTATATTATATTATATTATATTATATTATATTATATTATATTATATTATATTATATGATTCTGGAGACCATAGATACTGTACAGTCATCCAGACACTCTGTGTTATACTCTATCATTATGTGATATTATATTATATTATACTATATTATATTATATTATATTATATGATTCAGGAGACCATAGATACTGTACAGTCATCCAGACACTCTGTGTTATACTCTATCATTATGTGATATTATATTTTATTATATTATATTATATTATATTATATTATATGATTCTGGAGACCATAGATACTGTACAGTCATCCAGACACTCTGTGTTATACGCTATCATTATGTGATATTATATTATATTATATTATATTATATTATATTATATTATATTATATTATATTATATTATATGATTCTGGAGACCATAGATACTGTACAGTCATCCAGACACTCTGTGTTATACTCTATCATTATGTGATATTATATTATATTATACTATATTATATTATATTATATTATATGATTCAGGAGACCATAGATACTGTACAGTCATCCAGACACTCTGTGTTATACTCTATCATTATGTGATATTATATTTTATTATATTATATTATATTAAATTATATTATATGATTCTGGAGACCATAGATACTGTACAGTCATCCAGACACTCTGTATTATACTCTATCATTATGTGATATTATATTATATTATATTATATTATATTATATTATATTATATGATTCTGTAGACCATAGATACTGTACAGTCATCCAGACACTCTGTGTTATACTCTATCATTATGTGATATTATATTATATTATATTATATTATATTATATTTTATTATATTATATTATATGATTTTGGAGACAATAGATACTGTACAGTCATCCAGACACTCTGTGTTATACTCTATCATTATGTGATATTATATTATATTATATTATATTATATTAATTTATATTATATGATTCTGGAGACCATAGATACTGTACAGTCATCCAGACACTCTGTGTTATACTCTATCATTATGTGATATTATATTATATTATATTATATGATTTTGGAGACCATAGATACTGTACAGTCATCCAGACACTCTGTGTTATACTCTATCATTATGTGATATTATATTATATTATATTATATTATTCTGGAGACCATAGATACTGTACAGTCATCCAGACACTCTGTGTTATACTCTATCATTATGTGATATTATATTATATTATATTATATTATATTATATTATATTATATTATATTATATTATATTATATGATTCTGGAGACCATAGATACTGTACAGTCATCCAGACACTCTGTGTTATACTCTATCGTTATGTGTATTATATTATATTATATTATATTATATTATATGATTCTGGAGACCATAGATACTGTACAGTCATCCAGACACTCTGTGTTATACTCTATCATTATGTGATATTATATTATATTATATTATATTATATTATATTATATTATATTATATTATATGATTCTGGAGACCATAGATACTGTACAGTCATCCAGACACTCTGTGTTATACTCTATCGTTATGTGTATTATATTATATTATATTATATTATATTATATGATTCTGGAGACCATAGATACTGTACAGTCATCCAGACACTCTGTGTTATACTCTATCATGATGTGATATTATATTATATTATATTATATTATATTATATTATATTATATTATATTATATTATATGATTCTGGAGACCATAGATACTGTACAGTCATCCAGACACTCTGAGTTATACTCTATCATTATGTGATATTATATTATATTATATTATATTATATTATATTATATTATATTACATTATATTATATGATTCTGGAGACCATAGATACTGTACAGTCATCCAGACACTCTGTGTTATACTCTATCATTATGTGATATTATATTATATTATATTATATTATATTACATTATATTATATGATTCTGGAGACCATAGATACTGTACAGTCATCCAGACACTCTGTGTTATACTCTATCATTATGTGATATTATATTATATTATATTATATTATATTATATTATATGATTCTGGAGACCATAGATACTGTACAGTCATCCAGACACTCTGTGTTATACGCTATCATTATGTGATATTATATTATATTATATTATATTATATTATATTATATTATATTATATTATATTATATGATTCTGGAGACCATAGATACTGTACAGTCATCCAGACACTCTGTGTTATACTCTATCATTATGTGATATTATATTATATTATACTATATTATATTATATTATATTATATGATTCAGGAGACCATAGATACTGTACAGTCATCCAGACACTCTGTGTTATACTCTATCATTATGTGATATTATATTTTATTATATTATATTATATTATATTATATTATATGATTCTGGAGACCATAGATACTGTACAGTCATCCAGACACTCTGTGTTATACGCTATCATTATGTGATATTATATTATATTATATTATATTATATTATATTATATTATATTATATTATATTATATGATTCTGGAGACCATAGATACTGTACAGTCATCCAGACACTCTGTGTTATACTCTATCATTATGTGATATTATATTATATTATACTATATTATATTATATTATATTATATGATTCAGGAGACCATAGATACTGTACAGTCATCCAGACACTCTGTGTTATACTCTATCATTATGTGATATTATATTTTATTATATTATATTATATTAAATTATATTATATGATTCTGGAGACCATAGATACTGTACAGTCATCCAGACACTCTGTATTATACTCTATCATTATGTGATATTATATTATATTATATTATATTATATTATATTATATTATATTATATGATTCTGTAGACCATAGATACTGTACAGTCATCCAGACACTCTGTGTTATACTCTATCATTATGTGATATTATATTATATTATATTATATTATATTATATTATATTATATTATATTTTATTATATTATATTATATGATTTTGGAGACCATAGATACTGTACAGTCATCCAGACACTCTGTGTTATACTCTATCATTATGTGATATTATATTATATTATATTATATTATATTATATTAATTTATATTATATGATTCTGGAGACCATAGATACTGTACAGTCATCCAGACACTCTGTGTTATACTCTATCATTATGTGATATTATATTATATTATATTATATTATATGATTTTGGAGACCATAGATACTGTACAGTCATCCAGACACTCTGTGTTATACTCTATCATTATGTGATATTATATTATATTATATTATATTATTCTGGAGACCATAGATACTGTACAGTCATCCAGACACTCTGTGTTATACTCTATCATTATGTGATATTATATTATATTATATTATATTATATTATATTATATTATATTATATTATATTATATGATTCTGGAGACCATAGATACTGTACAGTCATCCAGACACTCTGTGTTATACTCTATCGTTATGTGTATTATATTATATTATATTATATTATATTATATGATTCTGGAGACCATAGATACTGTACAGTCATCCAGACACTCTGTGTTATACTCTATCATTATGTGATATTATATTATATTATATTATATTATATTATATTATATTATATTATATGATTCTGGAGACCATAGATACTGTACAGTCATCCAGACACTCTGTGTTATACTCTATCGTTATGTGTATTATATTATATTATATTATATTATATTATATGATTCTGGAGACCATAGATACTGTACAGTCATCCAGACACTCTGTGTTATACTCTATCATGATGTGATATTATATTATATTATATTATATTATATTATATTATATTATATTATATGATTCTGGAGACCATAGATACTGTACAGTCATCCAGACACTCTGAGTTATACTCTATCATTATGTGATATTATATTATATTATATTATATTATATTATATTATATTATATTATATTACATTATATTATATGATTCTGGAGACCATAGATACTGTACAGTCATCCAGACACTCTGTGTTATACTCTATCATTATGTGATATTATATTATATTATATTATATTATATTATATTATATTATATTATTCTGGAGACCATAGATACTGTACAGTCATCCAGACACTCTGTGTTATACTCTATCATTATGTGATATTATATTATATTATATTATATTATATTATATTATATTATATTATATGATTCTGGAGACCATAGATACTGTACAGTCATCCAGACACTCTGTGTTATACGCTATCATTATGTGATATTATATTATATTATATTATATTATGTGATATTATATTATATTATATGATTCTGGTGACCATAGATACTGTACAGTCATCCAGACACTCTGAGTTATACTCTATCATTATGTGATATTATATGATATTATATGATATTATATTATATTATATTATATTATATTATATTATATTACATTATATTATATGATTCTGGAGACCATAGATACTGTACAGTCATCCAGACACTCTGTGTTATACTCTATCATTATGTGATATTATATTATATTATATTATATTATATTATATTATATGATTCTGGAGACCATAGATACTGTACAGTCATCCAGACACTCTGTGTTATACTCTATCATTATGTGATATTATATTATATTATATTATATTATATTATATTATATTATATTATATGATTCTGGAGACCATAGATACTGTACAGTCATCCAGACACTCTGTGTTATACTCTATCATTATGTGATATTATATTATATTATATTATATTATATTATATTATTCTGGAGACCATAGATACTGTACAGTCATCCAGACACTCTGTGTTATACTCTATCATTATGTGATATTATATTATATTATATTATATTATATTATATTGTTGATTCTGGAGACCATAGATACTGTACAGTCATCCAGACACTCTGTGTTATACGCTATCATTATGTGATATTATATTATATTATATTATATGATTCTGGAGACCATAGATACTGTACAGTCATCCAGACACTCTGAGTTATACTCTATCATTATGTGATATTATATTATATTATATTATATTATATTATATTATATTACATTATATTATATGATTCTGGAGACCATAGATACTGTACAGTCATCCAGACACTCTGTGTTATACTCTATCATTATGTGATATTATATTATATTATATTATATTATATTATATGATTCTGGAGACCATAGATACTGTTCAGTCATCCAGACACTCTGTGTTATACGCTATCATTATGTGATATTATATTATATTATATTATATTATATTATATTATATTATATTATATTATATTATATTATATGATTCTGGAGACCATAGATACTGTACAGTCATCCAGACACTCTGTGTTATACTCTATCATTATGTGATATTATATTATATTATACTATATTATATTATATTATATTATATGATTCAGGAGACCATAGATACTGTACAGTCATCCAGACACTCTGTGTTATACTCTATCATTATGTGATATTATATTTTATTATATTATATTATATTATATTATATTATATTATATTATATTATATGATTCTGGAGACCATAGATACTGTACAGTCATCCAGACACTCTGTGTTATACGCTATCATTATGTGATATTATATTATATTATATTATATTATATTATATTATATTATATTATATTATATGATTCTGGAGACCATAGATACTGTACAGTCATCCAGACACTCTGTGTTATACTCTATCATTATGTGATATTATATTATATTATACTATATTATATTATATTATATTATATGATTCAGGAGACCATAGATACTGTACAGTCATCCAGACACTCTGTGTTATACTCTATCATTATGTGATATTATATTTTATTATATTATATTATATTAAATTATATTATATGATTCTGGAGACCATAGATACTGTACAGTCATCCAGACACTCTGTATTATACTCTATCATTATGTGATATTATATTATATTATATTATATTATATTATATTATATGATTCTGTAGACCATAGATACTGTACAGTCATCCAGACACTCTGTGTTATACTCTATCATTATGTGATATTATATTATATTATATTATATTATATTATATTATATTATATTATATTATATTTTATTATATTATATTATATGATTTTGGAGACCATAGATACTGTACAGTCATCCAGACACTCTGTGTTATACTCTATCATTATGTGATATTATATTATATTATATTATATTAATTTATATTATATGATTCTGGAGACCATAGATACTGTACAGTCATCCAGACACTCTGTGTTATACTCTATCATTATGTGATATTATATTATATTATATTATATGATTTTGGAGACCATAGATACTGTACAGTCATCCAGACACTCTGTGTTATACTCTATCATTATGTGATATTATATTATATTATATTATATTATTCTGGAGACCATAGATACTGTACAGTCATCCAGACACTCTGTGTTATACTCTATCATTATGTGATATTATATTATATTATATTATATTATATTATATTATATTATATTATATTATATGATTCTGGAGACCATAGATACTGTACAGTCATCCAGACACTCTGTGTTATACTCTATCGTTATGTGTATTATATTATATTATATTATATTATATTATATTATATGATTCTGGAGACCATAGATACTGTACAGTCATCCAGACACTCTGTGTTATACTCTATCATTATGTGATATTATATTATATTATATTATATTATATTATATTATATTATATTATATTATATTATATGATTCTGGAGACCATAGATACTGTACAGTCATCCAGACACTCTGAGTTATACTCTATCATTATGTGATATTATATTATATTATATTATATTATATTATATTACATTATATTATATGATTCTGGAGACCATAGATACTGTACAGTCATCCAGACACTCTGTGTTATACTCTATCATTATGTGATATTATATTATATTATATTATATTATATGATTCTGGAGACCATAGATACTGTACAGTCATCCAGACACTCTGTGTTATACTCTATCATTATGTGATATTATATTATATTATATTATATTATATGATTCTGGAGACCATAGATACTGTACAGTCATCCAGACACTCTGTGTTATACGCTATCATTATGTGATATTATATTATATTATATTATATTATATTATATGATTCTGGAGACCATAGATACTGTACAGTCATCCAGACACTCTGTGTTATACTCTATCATTATGTGATATTATATTATATTATACTATATTATATTATATTATATTATATGATTCAGGAGACCATAGATACTGTACAGTCATCCAGACACTCTGTGTTATACTCTATCATTATGTGATATTATATTATATTATATTATATTAAATTATATTATATGATTCTGGAGACCATAGATACTGTACAGTCATCCAGACACTCTGTGTTATACTCTATCATTATGTGATATTATATTATATTATATTATATTATATTATATGATTCTGTAGACCATAGATACTGTACAGTCATCCAGACACTCTGTGTTATACTCTATCATTATGTGATATTATATTATATTAATTTATATTATATGATTCTGGAGACCATAGATACTGTACAGTCATCCAGACACTCTGTGTTATACTCTATCATTATGTGATATTATATTATATTATATTATATGATTTTGGAGACCATAGATACTGTACAGTCATCCAGACACTCTGTGTTATACTCTATCATTATGTGATATTATATTATATTATATTATATTATTCTGGAGACCATAGATACTGTACAGTCATCCAGACACTCTGTGTTATACTCTATCATTATGTGATAGTATATTATATTATATTATATTATATTATATTATATTATATTATATTATATTATATTATATGATTCTGGAGACCATAGATACTGTACAGTCATCCAAACACTCTGTGTTATACGCTATCATTATGTGATATTATATTATATTATATTATATTATATTATATGATTCTGGAGACCATAGATACTGTACAGTCATCCAGACACTCTGTGTTATACTCTATCATTATGTGATATTATATTATATTATACTATATTATATTATATTATATTATATGATTCAGGAGACCATAGATACTGTACAGTCATCCAGACACTCTGTGTTATACTCTATCATTATGTGATATTATATTATATTATATTATATTATATTACATTATATTATATGATTCTGGAGACCATAGATACTGTACAGTCATCCAGACACTCTGTGTTATACTCTATCATTATGTGATATTATATTATATTATATTATATTATATTATATTATATGATTCTGGAGACCATAGATACTGTACAGTCATCCAGACACTCTGTGTTATACGCTATCATTATGTGATATTATATTATATTATATTATATTATATTATATTATATTATATTATATTATATTATATGATTCTGGAGACCATAGATACTGTACAGTCATCCAGACACTCTGTGTTATACTCTATCATTATGTGATATTATATTATATTATACTATATTATATTATATTATATTATATGATTCAGGAGACCATAGATACTGTACAGTCATCCAGACACTCTGTGTTATACTCTATCATTATGTGATATTATATTTTATTATATTATATTATATTATATTATATTATATGATTCTGGAGACCATAGATACTGTACAGTCATCCAGACACTCTGTGTTATACGCTATCATTATGTGATATTATATTATATTATATTATATTATATTATATTATATTATATTATATTATATTATATTATATGATTCTGGAGACCATAGATACTGTACAGTCATCCAGACACTCTGTGTTATACTCTATCATTATGTGATATTATATTATATTATACTATATTATATTATATTATATTATATGATTCAGGAGACCATAGATACTGTACAGTCATCCAGACACTCTGTGTTATACTCTATCATTATGTGATATTATATTTTATTATATTATATTATATTAAATTATATTATATGATTCTGGAGACCATAGATACTGTACAGTCATCCAGACACTCTGTATTATACTCTATCATTATGTGATATTATATTATATTATATTATATTATATTATATTATATTATATTATATGATTCTGTAGACCATAGATACTGTACAGTCATCCAGACACTCTGTGTTATACTCTATCATTATGTGATATTATATTATATTATATTATATTATATTATATTATATTATATTATATTATATTTTATTATATTATATTATATGATTTTGGAGACCATAGATACTGTACAGTCATCCAGACACTCTGTGTTATACTCTATCATTATGTGATATTATATTATATTATATTATATTATATTATATTAATTTATATTATATGATTCTGGAGACCATAGATACTGTACAGTCATCCAGACACTCTGTGTTATACTCTATCATTATGTGATATTATATTATATTATATTATATGATTTTGGAGACCATAGATACTGTACAGTCATCCAGACACTCTGTGTTATACTCTATCATTATGTGATATTATATTATATTATATTATATTATTCTGGAGACCATAGATACTGTACAGTCATCCAGACACTCTGTGTTATACTCTATCATTATGTGATATTATATTATATTATATTATATTATATTATATTATATTATATTATATTATATTATATGATTCTGGAGACCATAGATACTGTACAGTCATCCAGACACTCTGTGTTATACTCTATCGTTATGTGTATTATATTATATTATATTATATTATATTATATGATTCTGGAGACCATAGATACTGTACAGTCATCCAGACACTCTGTGTTATACTCTATCATTATGTGATATTATATTATATTATATTATATTATATTATATTATATTATATTATATGATTCTGGAGACCATAGATACTGTACAGTCATCCAGACACTCTGTGTTATACTCTATCGTTATGTGTATTATATTATATTATATTATATTATATTATATTATATGATTCTGGAGACCATAGATACTGTACAGTCATCCAGACACTCTGTGTTATACTCTATCATGATGTGATATTATATTATATTATATTATATTATATTATATTATATTATATTATATGATTCTGGAGACCATAGATACTGTACAGTCATCCAGACACTCTGAGTTATACTCTATCATTATGTGATATTATATTATATTATATTATATTATATTATATTATATTATATTACATTATATTATATGATTCTGGAGACCATAGATACTGTACAGTCATCCAGACACTCTGTGTTATACTCTATCATTATGTGATATTATATTATATTATATTATATTATATTATATTATATTATATTATTCTGGAGACCATAGATACTGTACAGTCATCCAGACACTCTGTGTTATACTCTATCATTATGTGATATTATATTATATTATATTATATTATATTATATTATATTATATTATATGATTCTGGAGACCATAGATACTGTACAGTCATCCAGACACTCTGTGTTATACGCTATCATTATGTGATATTATATTATATTATATTATGTGATATTATATTATATTATATGATTCTGGTGACCATAGATACTGTACAGTCATCCAGACACTCTGAGTTATACTCTATCATTATGTGATATTATATGATATTATATGATATTATATTATATTATATTATATTATATTATATTATATTATATTACATTATATTATATGATTCTGGAGACCATAGATACTGTACAGTCATCCAGACACTCTGTGTTATACTCTATCATTATGTGATATTATATTATATTATATTATATTATATTATATTATATGATTCTGGAGACCATAGATACTGTACAGTCATCCAGACACTCTGTGTTATACTCTATCATTATGTGATATTATATTATATTATTTTATATTATATTATATTATATTATATTATATTATATGATTCTGGAGACCATAGATACTGTACAGTCATCCAGACACTCTGTGTTATACTCTATCATTATGTGATATTATATTATATTATATTATATTATATTATATTATTCTGGAGACCATAGATACTGTACAGTCATCCAGACACTCTGTGTTATACTCTATCATTATGTGATATTATATTATATTATATTATATTATATTATATTGTTGATTCTGGAGACCATAGATACTGTACAGTCATCCAGACACTCTGTGTTATACGCTATCATTATGTGATATTATATTATATTATATTATATGATTCTGGAGACCATAGATACTGTACAGTCATCCAGACACTCTGAGTTATACTCTATCATTATGTGATATTATATTATATTATATTATATTATATTATATTATATTACATTATATTATATGATTCTGGAGACCATAGATACTGTACAGTCATCCAGACACTCTGTGTTATACTCTATCATTATGTGATATTATATTATATTATATTATATTATATTATATGATTCTGGAGACCATAGATACTGTTCAGTCATCCAGACACTCTGTGTTATACGCTATCATTATGTGATATTATATTATATTATATTATATTATATTATATTATATTATATTATATTATATTATATTATATGATTCTGGAGACCATAGATACTGTACAGTCATCCAGACACTCTGTGTTATACTCTATCATTATGTGATATTATATTATATTATACTATATTATATTATATTATATTATATGATTCAGGAGACCATAGATACTGTACAGTCATCCAGACACTCTGTGTTATACTCTATCATTATGTGATATTATATTTTATTATATTATATTATATTATATTATATTATATTATATTATATTATATGATTCTGGAGACCATAGATACTGTACAGTCATCCAGACACTCTGTGTTATACGCTATCATTATGTGATATTATATTATATTATATTATATTATATTATATTATATTATATTATATTATATGATTCTGGAGACCATAGATACTGTACAGTCATCCAGACACTCTGTGTTATACTCTATCATTATGTGATATTATATTATATTATACTATATTATATTATATTATATTATATGATTCAGGAGACCATAGATACTGTACAGTCATCCAGACACTCTGTGTTATACTCTATCATTATGTGATATTATATTTTATTATATTATATTATATTAAATTATATTATATGATTCTGGAGACCATAGATACTGTACAGTCATCCAGACACTCTGTATTATACTCTATCATTATGTGATATTATATTATATTATATTATATTATATTATATTATATGATTCTGTAGACCATAGATACTGTACAGTCATCCAGACACTCTGTGTTATACTCTATCATTATGTGATATTATATTATATTATATTATATTATATTATATTATATTATATTATATTATATTTTATTATATTATATTATATGATTTTGGAGACCATAGATACTGTACAGTCATCCAGACACTCTGTGTTATACTCTATCATTATGTGATATTATATTATATTATATTATATTAATTTATATTATATGATTCTGGAGACCATAGATACTGTACAGTCATCCAGACACTCTGTGTTATACTCTATCATTATGTGATATTATATTATATTATATTATATGATTTTGGAGACCATAGATACTGTACAGTCATCCAGACACTCTGTGTTATACTCTATCATTATGTGATATTATATTATATTATATTATATTATTCTGGAGACCATAGATACTGTACAGTCATCCAGACACTCTGTGTTATACTCTATCATTATGTGATATTATATTATATTATATTATATTATATTATATTATATTATATTATATTATATGATTCTGGAGACCATAGATACTGTACAGTCATCCAGACACTCTGTGTTATACTCTATCATTATGTGATATTATATTATATTATATTATATTATATTATATTATATTATATTATATTATATGATTCTGGAGACCATAGATACTGTACAGTCATCCAGACACTCTGTGTTATACTCTATCATTATGTGATATTATATTATATTATATTATATTATATTATATTATTCTGGAGACCATAGATACTGTACAGTCATCCAGACACTCTGTGTTATACTCTATCATTATGTGATATTATATTATATTATATTATATTATATTATATTGTTGATTCTGGAGACCATAGATACTGTACAGTCATCCAGACACTCTGTGTTATACGCTATCATTATGTGATATTATATTATATTATATTATATGATTCTGGAGACCATAGATACTGTACAGTCATCCAGACACTCTGAGTTATACTCTATCATTATGTGATATTATATTATATTATATTATATTATATTATATTATATTACATTATATTATATGATTCTGGAGACCATAGATACTGTACAGTCATCCAGACACTCTGTGTTATACTCTATCATTATGTGATATTATATTATATTATATTATATTATATTATATGATTCTGGAGACCATAGATACTGTTCAGTCATCCAGACACTCTGTGTTATACGCTATCATTATGTGATATTATATTATATTATATTATATTATATTATATTATATTATATTATATTATATTATATTATATTATATGATTCTGGAGACCATAGATACTGTACAGTCATCCAGACACTCTGTGTTATACTCTATCATTATGTGATATTATATTATATTATACTATATTATATTATATTATATTATATGATTCAGGAGACCATAGATACTGTACAGTCATCCAGACACTCTGTGTTATACTCTATCATTATGTGATATTATATTTTATTATATTATATTATATTATATTATATTATATTATATTATATTATATGATTCTGGAGACCATAGATACTGTACAGTCATCCAGACACTCTGTGTTATACGCTATCATTATGTGATATTATATTATATTATATTATATTATATTATATTATATTATATGATTCTGGAGACCATAGATACTGTACAGTCATCCAGACACTCTGTGTTATACTCTATCATTATGTGATATTATATTATATTATACTATATTATATTATATTATATTATATGATTCAGGAGACCATAGATACTGTACAGTCATCCAGACACTCTGTGTTATACTCTATCATTATGTGATATTATATTTTATTATATTATATTATATTAAATTATATTATATGATTCTGGAGACCATAGATACTGTACAGTCATCCAGACACTCTGTATTATACTCTATCATTATGTGATATTATATTATATTATATTATATTATATTATATTATATGATTCTGTAGACCATAGATACTGTACAGTCATCCAGACACTCTGTGTTATACTCTATCATTATGTGATATTATATTATATTATATTATATTATATTATATTATATTATATTATATTATATTTTATTATATTATATTATATGATTTTGGAGACCATAGATACTGTACAGTCATCCAGACACTCTGTGTTATACTCTATCATTATGTGATATTATATTATATTATATTATATTAATTTATATTATATGATTCTGGAGACCATAGATACTGTACAGTCATCCAGACACTCTGTGTTATACTCTATCATTATGTGATATTATATTATATTATATTATATGATTTTGGAGACCATAGATACTGTACAGTCATCCAGACACTCTGTGTTATACTCTATCATTATGTGATATTATATTATATTATATTATATTATTCTGGAGACCATAGATACTGTACAGTCATCCAGACACTCTGTGTTATACTCTATCATTATGTGATATTATATTATATTATATTATATTATATTATATTATATTATATTATATTATATGATTCTGGAGACCATAGATACTGTACAGTCATCCAGACACTCTGTGTTATACTCTATCGTTATGTGTATTATATTATATTATATTATATTATATTATATGATTCTGGAGACCATAGATACTGTACAGTCATCCAGACACTCTGTGTTATACTCTATCATTATGTGATATTATATTATATTATATTATATTATATTATATTATATTATATTATATTATATGATTCTGGAGACCATAGATACTGTACAGTCATCCAGACACTCTGAGTTATACTCTATCATTATGTGATATTATATTATATTATATTATATTATATTATATTACATTATATTATATGATTCTGGAGACCATAGATACTGTACAGTCATCCAGACACTCTGTGTTATACTCTATCATTATGTGATATTATATTATATTATATTATATTATATGATTCTGGAGACCATAGATACTGTACAGTCATCCAGACACTCTGTGTTATACTCTATCATTATGTGATATTATATTATATTATATTATATTATATGATTCTGGAGACCATAGATACTGTACAGTCATCCAGACACTCTGTGTTATACGCTATCATTATGTGATATTATATTATATTATATTATATTATATTATATGATTCTGGAGACCATAGATACTGTACAGTCATCCAGACACTCTGTGTTATACTCTATCATTATGTGATATTATATTATATTATACTATATTATATTATATTATATTATATGATTCAGGAGACCATAGATACTGTACAGTCATCCAGACACTCTGTGTTATACTCTATCATTATGTGATATTATATTATATTATATTATATTAAATTATATTATATGATTCTGGAGACCATAGATACTGTACAGTCATCCAGACACTCTGTGTTATACTCTATCATTATGTGATATTATATTATATTATATTATATTATATTATATGATTCTGTAGACCATAGATACTGTACAGTCATCCAGACACTCTGTGTTATACTCTATCATTATGTGATATTATATTATATTAATTTATATTATATGATTCTGGAGACCATAGATACTGTACAGTCATCCAGACACTCTGTGTTATACTCTATCATTATGTGATATTATATTATATTATATTATATGATTTTGGAGACCATAGATACTGTACAGTCATCCAGACACTCTGTGTTATACTCTATCATTATGTGATATTATATTATATTATATTATATTATTCTGGAGACCATAGATACTGTACAGTCATCCAGACACTCTGTGTTATACTCTATCATTATGTGATAGTATATTATATTATATTATATTATATTATATTATATTATATTATATTATATTATATTATATTATATTATATGATTCTGGAGACCATAGATACTGTACAGTCATCCAAACACTCTGTGTTATACGCTATCATTATGTGATATTATATTATATTATATTATATTATATTATATGATTCTGGAGACCATAGATACTGTACAGTCATCCAGACACTCTGTGTTATACTCTATCATTATGTGATATTATATTATATTATACTATATTATATTATATTATATTATATGATTCAGGAGACCATAGATACTGTACAGTCATCCAGACACTCTGTGTTATACTCTATCATTATGTGATATTATATTATATTATATTATATTATATTAAATTATATTATATGATTCTGGAGACCATAGATACTGTACAGTCATCCAGACACTCTGTGTTATACTCTATCATTATGTGATATTATATTATATTATATTATATTATATTATATGATTCTGTAGACCATAGATACTGTACAGTCATCCAGACACTCTGTGTTATACTCTATCATTATGTGATATTATATTATATTATATTATATTATATTAATTTATATTATATGATTCTGGAGACCATAGATACTGTACAGTCATCCAGACACTCTGTGTTATACTCTATCATTATGTGATATTATATTATATTATATTATATGATTTTGGAGACCATAGATACTGTACAGTCATCCAGACACTCTGTGTTATACTCTATCATTATGTGATATTATATTATATTATATTATATTATATTATTCTGGAGACCATAGATACTGTACAGTCATCCAGACACTCTGTGTTATACTCTATCATTATGTGATATTATATTATATTATATTATATTATATTATATTATATTATATTATATTATATTATATTATATTATATGATTCTGGAGACCATAGATACTGTACAGTCATCCAGACACTCTGTGTTATACTCTATCGTTATGTGTATTATATTATATTATATTATATTATATTATATTATATGATTCTGGAGACCATAGATACTGTACAGTCATCCAGACACTCTGTGTTAAACTCTATCATTATGTGATATTATATTATATTATATTATATTATATTATATGATTCTTTAGACCATAGATACTGTACAGTCATCCAGACACTCTGTGTTATACTCTATCATTATGTGATATTATATTATATTATGTGATATTATATTATATTATATTATATGATTCTGGAGACCATATATACTGTACAGTCAACCAGACACTCTGTGTTATACTCTATCATTATGTGATATTATATTATATTATATTATATTATATTATATTATTCTGGAGACCATAGATACTGTACAGTCATCCAGAAACTCTGTGTTATACTCTATCATTATGTGATATTATATTATATTATATTATATTATATTATATTATATTATTCTGGAGACCATAGATACTGTACAGTCATCCAGACACTCTGTGTTATACTCTATCATTATGTGATATTATATTATATTATATTATATTATATTATATTATATTATATGATTCTGGAGACCATAGATACTGTACAGTCATCCAGACACTCTGTGTTATACTCTATCGTTATGTGTATTATATTATATTATATTATATTATATTATATTATATGATTCTGGAGACCATAGATACTGTACAGTCATCCAGACACTCTGTGTTATACTCTATCATTATGTGATATTATATTATATTATATTATATTATATTATATGATTCTGGAGACCATAGATACTGTACAGTCATCCAGACACTCTGTGTTATACGCTATCATTATGTGATATTATATTATATTATATTATATTATATTATATGATTCTGGAGACCATAGATACTGTACAGTCATCCAGATACTCTGTGTTATACTCTATCATTATGTGATATTATATTATATTATACTATATTATATTATATTATATGATTCTGGAGACCATAGATACTGTACAGTCATCCAGACACTCTGTGTTATACTCTATCATTATGTGATATTATATTATATTATACTATATTATATTATATTATATTATATGATTCTGTAGACCATAGATACTGTACAGTCATCCAGACACTCTGTGTTATACTCTATCATTATGTGATATTATATTATATTATATTATATTATATTAATTTATATTATATGATTCTGGATACCATAGATACTGTACAGTCATCCAGACACTCTGTGTTATACTCTATCATTATGTGATATTATATTATATTATATTATATGATTTTGGAGACCATAGATACTGTACAGTCATCCAGACACTCTGTGTTATACTCTATCATTATGTGATATTATATTATATTATATTATATTATATTATTCTGGAGACCATAGATACTGTACAGTCATCCAGACACTCTGTGTTATACTCTATCATTATGTGATATTATATTATATTATATTATATTATATTATATTATATTATATTATATGATTCTGGAGACCATAGATACTGTACAGTCATCCAGACACTCTGTGTTATACTCTATCGTTATGTGTATTATATTATATTATATTATATGATTCTGGAGACCATAGATACTGTACAGTCATCCAGACACTCTGTGTTATACTCTATCATTATGTGATATTATATTATATTATATTATATGATTCTTTAGACCATAGATACTGTACAGTCATCCAGACACTCTGTGTTATACTCTATCATTATGTGATATTATATTATATTATGTGATATTATATTATATTATATTATATTATATTATATTATATGATTCTGGAGACCATATATACTGTACAGTCAACCAGACACTCTGTGTTATACTCTATCATTATGTGATATTATATTATATTATATTATATTATATTATATTATTCTGGAGACCATAGATACTGTACAGTCATCCAGAAACTCTGTGTTATACTCTATCATTATGTGATATTATATTATATTATATTATATTATATTATATTATATTATATTATATTATATTATTCTGGAGACCACAGATACTGTACAGTCATCCAGACACTCTGTGTTATACTCTATCATTATGTGATATTATATTATATTATATTATTCTGGAGACCATAGATACTGTACAGTCATCCAGACACTCTGTGTTATACTCTATCATTATGTGATATTATATTATATTATATTATATTATATTATATTATATTATATGATTCTGGAGACCATAGATACTGTACAGTCATCCAGACACTCTGTGTTATACTCTATCGTTATGTGTATTATATTATATTATATTATATTATATTATATTATATGATTCTGGAGACCATAGATACTGTACAGTCATCCAGACACTCTGTGTTATACTCTATCATTATGTGATATTATATTATATTATATTATATTATATTATATTATATTATATGATTCTGGAGACCATAGATACTGTACAGTCATCCAGACACTCTGTGTTATACTCTATCGTTATGTGTATTATATTATATTATATTATATGATTCTGGAGACCATAGATACTGTACAGTCATCCAGACACTCTGTGTTATACTCTATCATTATGTGATATTATATTATATTATATTATATTATATTATATTATATTATATTATATTATATGATTCTGGAGACCATAGATACTGTACAGTCATCCAGACACTCTGTGTTATACTCTATCATTATGTGATATTATATTATATTATATTATATTATATTATATTATATTATATTATATTATATTATATTATATTATATTATATTATATGATTCTGGAGACCATAGATACTGTACAGTCATCCAGACACTCTGTGTTATACTCTATCATTATGTGATATTATATTATATTATATTATATTAAATTATATTATATGATTCTGGAGACCATAGATACTGTACAGTCATCCCGTCACTCTGTGTTATACTCTATCATTATGTGATATTATATTATATTATATTATATTATATGATTCTTGAGACCATCGATACTGTACAGTCATCCAGACTCTCTGTGTTATACTCTATCATTATGTGATATTATATTATGTTATATTATATGATTCTGGAGACCATCGATACTGTAAAGTCATCCAGACACTCTGTGTTATACTCTATCATTATGTGATATTATATTATATTAATTTATATTATATGATTCTGGAGACCATAGATACTGTACAGTCATCCAGACACTCTGTGTTATACTCTATCATTATGTGATATTATATTATATTATATTATATGATTTTGGAGACCATAGATACTGTACAGTCATCCAGACACTCTGTGTTATACTCTATCATTATGTGATATTATATTATATTATATTATATTATTCTGGAGACCATAGATACTGTACAGTCATCCAGACACTCTGTGTTATACTCTATCATTATGTGATAGTATATTATATTATATTATATTATATTATATTATATTATATTATATTATATTATATTATATGATTCTGGAGACCATAGATACTGTACAGTCATCCAAACACTCTGTGTTATACGCTATCATTATGTGATATTATATTATATTATATTATATTATATTATATGATTCTGGAGACCATAGATACTGTACAGTCATCCAGACACTCTGTGTTATACTCTATCATTATGTGATATTATATTATATTATACTATATTATATTATATTATATTATATGATTCAGGAGACCATAGATACTGTACAGTCATCCAGACACTCTGTGTTATACTCTATCATTATGTGATATTATATTATATTATATTATATTATATTAAATTATATTATATGATTCTGGAGACCATAGATACTGTACAGTCATCCAGACACTCTGTGTTATACTCTATCATTATGTGATATTATATTATATTATATTATATTATATTATATGATTCTGTAGACCATAGATACTGTACAGTCATCCAGACACTCTGTGTTATACTCTATCATTATGTGATATTATATTATATTATATTATATTATATTAATTTATATTATATGATTCTGGAGACCATAGATACTGTACAGTCATCCAGACACTCTGTGTTATACTCTATCATTATGTGATATTATATTATATTATATTATATGATTTTGGAGACCATAGATACTGTACAGTCATCCAGACACTCTGTGTTATACTCTATCATTATGTGATATTATATTATATTATATTATATTATATTATTCTGGAGACCATAGATACTGTACAGTCATCCAGACACTCTGTGTTATACTCTATCATTATGTGATATTATATTATATTATATTATATTATATTATATTATATTATATTATATTATATTATATTATATTATATTATATGATTCTGGAGACCATAGATACTGTACAGTCATCCAGACACTCTGTGTTATACTCTATCGTTATGTGTATTATATTATATTATATTATATTATATTATATTATATGATTCTGGAGACCATAGATACTGTACAGTCATCCAGACACTCTGTGTTAAACTCTATCATTATGTGATATTATATTATATTATATTATATTATATTATATTATATGATTCTTTAGACCATAGATACTGTACAGTCATCCAGACACTCTGTGTTATACTCTATCATTATGTGATATTATATTATATTATGTGATATTATATTATATTATATTATATGATTCTGGAGACCATATATACTGTACAGTCAACCAGACACTCTGTGTTATACTCTATCATTATGTGATATTATATTATATTATATTATATTATATTATATTATTCTGGAGACCATAGATACTGTACAGTCATCCAGAAACTCTGTGTTATACTCTATCATTATGTGATATTATATTATATTATATTATATTATATTATATTATATTATTCTGGAGACCATAGATACTGTACAGTCATCCAGACACTCTGTGTTATACTCTATCATTATGTGATATTATATTATATTATATTATATTATATTATATTATATTATATGATTCTGGAGACCATAGATACTGTACAGTCATCCAGACACTCTGTGTTATACTCTATCGTTATGTGTATTATATTATATTATATTATATTATATTATATGATTCTGGAGACCATAGATACTGTACAGTCATCCAGACACTCTGTGTTATACTCTATCATTATGTGATATTATATTATATTATATTATATTATATTATATGATTCTGGAGACCATAGATACTGTACAGTCATCCAGACACTCTGTGTTATACGCTATCATTATGTGATATTATATTATATTATATTATATTATATTATATGATTCTGGAGACCATAGATACTGTACAGTCATCCAGATACTCTGTGTTATACTCTATCATTATGTGATATTATATTATATTATACTATATTATATTATATTATATGATTCTGGAGACCATAGATACTGTACAGTCATCCAGACACTCTGTGTTATACTCTATCATTATGTGATATTATATTATATTATACTATATTATATTATATTATATTATATGATTCTGTAGACCATAGATACTGTACAGTCATCCAGACACTCTGTGTTATACTCTATCATTATGTGATATTATATTATATTATATTATATTATATTAATTTATATTATATGATTCTGGATACCATAGATACTGTACAGTCATCCAGACACTCTGTGTTATACTCTATCATTATGTGATATTATATTATATTATATTATATGATTTTGGAGACCATAGATACTGTACAGTCATCCAGACACTCTGTGTTATACTCTATCATTATGTGATATTATATTATATTATATTATATTATATTATTCTGGAGACCATAGATACTGTACAGTCATCCAGACACTCTGTGTTATACTCTATCATTATGTGATATTATATTATATTATATTATATTATATTATATTATATTATATTATATGATTCTGGAGACCATAGATACTGTACAGTCATCCAGACACTCTGTGTTATACTCTATCGTTATGTGTATTATATTATATTATATTATATGATTCTGGAGACCATAGATACTGTACAGTCATCCAGACACTCTGTGTTATACTCTATCATTATGTGATATTATATTATATTATATTATATGATTCTTTAGACCATAGATACTGTACAGTCATCCAGACACTCTGTGTTATACTCTATCATTATGTGATATTATATTATATTATGTGATATTATATTATATTATATTATATTATATTATATGATTCTGGAGACCATATATACTGTACAGTCAACCAGACACTCTGTGTTATACTCTATCATTATGTGATATTATATTATATTATATTATATTATATTATATTATATTATATTATTCTGGAGACCATAGATACTGTACAGTCATCCAGAAACTCTGTGTTATACTCTATCATTATGTGATATTATATTATATTATATTATATTATATTATATTATATTATATTATATTATATTATTCTGGAGACCACAGATACTGTACAGTCATCCAGACACTCTGTGTTATACTCTATCATTATGTGATATTATATTATATTATATTATTCTGGAGACCATAGATACTGTACAGTCATCCAGACACTCTGTGTTATACTCTATCATTATGTGATATTATATTATATTATATTATATTATATTATATTATATTATATTATATTATATGATTCTGGAGACCATAGATACTGTACAGTCATCCAGACACTCTGTGTTATACTCTATCGTTATGTGTATTATATTATATTATATTATATTATATTATATGATTCTGGAGACCATAGATACTGTACAGTCATCCAGACACTCTGTGTTATACTCTATCATTATGTGATATTATATTATATTATATTATATTATATTATATTATATTATATTATATGATTCTGGAGACCATAGATACTGTACAGTCATCCAGACACTCTGTGTTATACTCTATCGTTATGTGTATTATATTATATTATATTATATGATTCTGGAGACCATAGATACTGTACAGTCATCCAGACACTCTGTGTTATACTCTATCATTATGTGATATTATATTATATTATATTATATTATATTATATTATATTATATTATATGATTCTGGAGACCATAGATACTGTACAGTCATCCAGACACTCTGTGTTATACTCTATCATTATGTGATATTATATTATATTATATCATATTATATTATATTATATTATATTATATTATATTATATTATATTATATGATTCTGGAGACCATAGATACTGTACAGTCATCCAGACACTCTGTGTTATACTCTATCATTATGTGATATTATATTATATTATATTATATTAAATTATATTATATGATTCTGGAGACCATAGATACTGTACAGTCATCCCGTCACTCTGTGTTATACTCTATCATTATGTGATATTATATTATATTATATTATATTATATGATTCTTGAGACCATCGATACTGTACAGTCATCCAGACACTCTGTGTACTCTGTGTTATACTCTATCATTATGTGATATTATATTATGTTATATTATATGATTCTGGAGACCATCGATACTGTAAAGTCATCCAGACACTCTGTGTTATACTCTATCATTATGTGATATTATATTATATTATATTATATTATATTATATGATTCTGGAGACCATAGATACTGTACAGTCATCCAGACACTCTGTGTTATACTCTATCGTTATGTGTATTATATTATATTATATTATATTATATTTTATTATATTATATTATATGATTCTGGAGACCATAGATACTGTACAGTCATCCAGACACTCTGTGTTATACTCTATCATTATGTGATATTATATTATATTATATTATATTATATGATTCTGGAGACCATAGATACTGTACAGTCATCCAGACACTCTGTGTTATACTCTATCATTATGTGATATTATATTATATTATATTATATTATATTATATTATATTATATTATATGATTCTGGAGACCATAGATACTGTACAGTCATCCAGACACTCTGTGTTATACTCTATCATTATGTGATATTATATTATATTATATTATATGATTCTGGAGACCATAGATACTGTACAGTCATCCAGACACTCTGTGTTATACTCTATCATTATGTGATATTATATTATATTATATTATATTATATTATATTATATTATATTATATGATTCTGGAGACCATAGATACTGTACAGTCATCCAGACACTCTGTGTTATACTCTATCATTATGTGATATTATATTATATTATATTATATTATATTATATTATATTATATTATATTATATTATATTATATGATTCTGGAGACCATAGATACTGTACAGTCATCCAGACACTCTGTGTTATACTCTATCATTATGTGATATTATATTATATTATATTATATTATATGATTCTGGAGACCATAGATACTGTACAGTCATCCAGACACTCTGTGTTATACTCTATCATTATGTGATATTATATTATATTATATTATATTATATTATATTATATTATTCTGGAGACCATAGATACTGTACAGTCATCCAGACACTCTGTGTTATACTCTATCATTATGTGATATTATATTATATTATATTATATTATATTATTCTGGAGACCATAGATACTCTACAGTCATCCAGACACTCTGTGTTATACTCTATCATTATGTGATATTATATTATATTATATTATATCATATTATATTATATTATTCTGGAGACCATAGATACTGTTCAGTCATCCAGACACTCTGTGTTATACTCTATCATTATGTGATATTATATTATATTATATTATATTATTCTGGAGACCATAGATACTGTACAGTCATCCAGACACTCTGTGTTATACTCTATCATTATGTGATATTATATTATATTATATTATATTATATTATATTTTATTATATTATATTATATGATTCTGTAGACCATAGATACTGTACAGTCATCCAGACACTCTGTGTTATACTCTATCATTATGTGATATTATATTATATTATATTATATTATATGATTCTGGAGACCATAGATACTGTACAGTCATCCAGACACTCTGTGTTATACTCTATCATTATGTGATATTATATTATATTATATTATATTATATTATATTATATTATATTATATTATATGATTCTGGAGACCATAGATACTGTACAGTCATCCAGACACTCTGTGTTATACTCTATCATTATGTGATATTATATTATATTATATTATATTATATGATTCTGGAGACCATAGATACTGTACAGTCATCCAGACACTATGTGTTATACTCTATCATTATGTGATATTATATTATATTATATTATATTATATTATATTATATTATATGATTCTGGAGACCATAGATACTGTACAGTCATCCAGACACTCTGTGTTATACTCTATCATTATGTGATATTATATTATATTATATTATATTATATGATTCTGGAGACCATAGATACTGTACAGTCATCCAGACACTCTGTGTTATACTCTATCATTATGTGATATTATATTATATTATATTATATTATATTATATTATATTATATTATATTATATTATATTATATTATATTATATGATTCTGGAGACCATAGATACTGTACAGTCATCCAGACACTCTGTGTTATACTCTATCATTATGTGATATTATATTATATTATATTATATTATATGATTCTGGAGACCATAGATACTGTACAGTCATCCAGACACTCTGTGTTATACTCTATCATTATGTGATATTATATTATATTATATTATATTATATTATATTATATTATATTATTCTGGAGACCATAGATACTGTACAGTCATCCAGACACTCTGTGTTATACTCTATCATTATGTGATATTATATTATATTATATTATATTATATTATTCTGGAGACCATAGATACTGTACAGTCATCCAGACACTCTGTGTTATACTCTATCATTATGTGATATTATATTATATTATATTATATCATATTATATTATATTATTCTGGAGACCATAGATACTGTTCAGTCATCCAGACACTCTGTGTTATACTCTATCATTATGTGATATTATATTATATTATATTATATTATTCTGGAGACCATAGATACTGTACAGTCATCCAGACACTCTGTGTTATACTCTATCATTATGTGATATTATATTATATTATATTATATTATATTTTATTATATTATATTATATGATTCTGGAGACCATAGATACTGTACAGTCATCCAGACACTCTGTGTTATACTCTATCATTATGTGATATTATATTATATTATATTATATTATATGATTCTGGAGACCATAGATACTGTACAGTCATCCAGACACTGTGTTATACTCTATCATTATGTGATATTATATTATATTATATTATATTATATTATATGATTCTGGAGACCATAGATACTGTACAGTCATCCAGACACTCTGTGTTATACTCTATCATTATGTGATATTATATTATATTATATTATATTATATGATTCTGGAGACCATAGATACTGTACAGTCATCCATACACTCTGTGTTATACTCTATCATTATGTGATATTATATTATATTATATTATATTATATTATATTATATTATATTATTCTGGAGACCATAGATACTGTACAGTCATCCAGACACTCTGTGTTATACTCTATCATTATGTGATATTATATTATATTATATTATATTATATTATTCTGGAGACCATAGATACTGTACAGTCATCCAGACACTCTGTGTTATACTCTATCATTATGTGATATTATATTATATTATATTATATCATATTATATTATATTATATTATTCTGGAGACCATAGATACTGTTCAGTCATCCAGACACTCTGTGTTATACTCTATCATTATGTGATATTATATTATATTATATTATATTATTCTGGAGACCATAGATACTGTACAGTCATCCAGACACTCTGTGTTATACTCTATCATTATGTGATATTATATTATATTATATTATATTATATTATATTATATTATATTATTCTGGAGACCATAGATACTGTACAGTCAACCAGACATTCTGTGTTATACTCTATCATTATGTGATATTATATTATATTATATTATATCATATTATATTATATTATTCTGGAGACCATAGATACTGTACAGTCATCCAGACACTCTGTGTTATACTCTATCATTATATTATATTATATTATATTATATTATATTATATTTTATTATATTATATTATTCTGGAGACCATAGATACTGTACAGTCATCCAGACACTCTGTGTTATACTCTATCATTATGTGATATTATATTATATTATATTATATTATATGATTCTGGAGACCATAGATACTGTACAGTCATCCAGACACTCTGTGTTATACTCTATCATTATGTGATATTATATTATATTATATTATATTATATTATATTATATTATATGATTCTGGAGACCATAGATACTGTACAATCATCCAGACACTCTGTCATTATGTGTTTTATCCCATTGTCATGCATATAGGCATAGGGGTTTTTATTTTTGGCCTATTCTCCATTCATATCAAAATCAGTGTATCCCACTTAATTAGAAACCATGCAGTGGTTCATCATTACATCTTGCTTCTCAACAATAACTCATTCCACAGGCTGGGCCCAACCATGGTGATCCATGACTAACTGACTGTACAGGCTGTTTGATCAAACATGACAAATGACTATAGAATTAGCTTACTATGAGTTCTTTGAAATATAAAAGGTTATGTATAATAGTACAAAGCATGTGTAAAATGCATGATAAAAGTTCTCCTCCTGTGTGTGATGAGACTGACCTTGCCGACCACCCCACCCCTCTCCTGGGTGGCCAGACTGTGGGTGCATTTAACCCTCAAGTTTAGAAATGAGGTTATGACCGTGGTGTTTGTCTCTTAGATGGGATCATCTTCTCTATTTCAACTCTTTTGTTTTTTCTTGTTGAAGACATTATTATATCAAAGACTTTCACAGATGGGCCACCAGTGGTTCCTTCATTACAAGCCTTTGGCCGAGAAAAATAGAAAAAGAGAAAAAGAAACACAGCATGATAGATAGATAGATAGATAGATAGATAGATAGATAGATAGATAGATAGATAGATAGATAGATAGATAGATAGATAGATAGATAGATAGATAGATAGATAGATAGATAGATAGATAGATAGATAGATAGATAGATAGATAGATAGATAGATAGATAGATAGATAGATAGATAGATAGATAGATAGATAGATAGATAGATAGATAGATAGATAGATAGATAGATAGATAGATAGATAGATAGATAGATAGATAGATGGGCGGGCGGGCGGACGGACGGACGGACTGACGGACTGACGGACAGAGCCAACACAGCATGTGTATCCTGTAAATAGGATGGGGTGATCAGAGAGTGACATCACAGCAAGGGGAGATGAAAGTCTGCTATTACTCAGACCATTCAAAATGTTGCATGCAGAAACCTGCTGGGACAGTGTTGTCAGTGAGGCATATGTGTGTGTATCCACTGGAACTGCTCGTGCCTTAACAGTGGTTCCTAGATTCACAGGGAATAATCAGTGTTGTGTTGTACTACAGATACAGGAGGAATATTGGCCTCCAGTTATTGTTTCTATGAGAGAGGAATTATTCTGGTTGTTAATGTCTGACAGTTGACTGAGGATCATAAGTCCAGAAGATGGACTTATGATCAATGTGATGACTCAATGTGAGTTTTTCACATTGGATAGAATGACAGCGTTCGTTAGACAACAAAGCACATAAATGGCATCAGCAAACAGCCTTGTTTGTGGAAAGAATTTCTAGCATTTTCTGCAACGCGATTTACAACCGAACAATGGCCCTGTTTTCAACCGCTGACTAGTTCTGATGTTATTTCAACCATCAGGTGATTATCACAGCAGCCCAATGTTGCCCATGTCGTCTCTGTTTGTAAGTAATCAAATATTGACAGCAGCAAAAGTGTGTGTGAGAGTGTGGATAGTAACAAGGCAATCTCTTTATCGAAGCTGAAAAAGGGTTGCTGTCACCTACTACGATAAGGGAGAAGATATAAATTACGTCATGCAGGCATATACAGTACATGTGTATGTATATATATACATACAGTACTAGTCAAAGGTTTGAATAACTCATTCAAGGGTTTTTCTTTATTTGCACTATTTTCTACATTGAAGAATAAAAGTGAAGAAATCAAACTATGACATAACACATATGGAATCATGTAGTAATCAAAAAAGTGTTAAACAAATCAGAATATATTTTAAATTTGAGATTCTTCAAAGTAGCCACCCTTTGTCTTGATGACAGCTTTGCACACTCTTGGCATTCTCTCAACCAGCTTCACCTGGAATGCTTTTCCAACAGTCTTGAAGAAGTTCCCACATATGCTGAGCACTTGTTGGCTGCTTTTCCTTCACTCTGCGGTCCGACTCATCCCAAACCATCTCAATTTAGTTAAAGTTTCCGGGATTGTGGAGGCCAGGTAATCTGATGCAGCACTCCATCACTCTCCTTCTTGGTCAAATAGCCCTTACACAGCCTGGAGGTGTGTTGGGTCATTGTCCTGTTGAAAAACAAATGATAGTCCCACTAAGTGCAAACCAGATGGGACGGCGTATCGCTGCAGAATGCTGTGGTAGCGTAGTGAAGGGTCGCTGAGTCAGAAGCAGGTGCAGGTGAAAACTTGAATAAAGCAACAAAACAATGAACGAGACCTTGACGAGACAGAATGCTGATCCACAAGAACAATACCAACTGGTGAGACAACATGAGAGAGTGATATATAAAGATATACAGAACGATACCAACTGGTGAGACAACATGGGAGAGTGATATTTAAAGATATACAGAACAATACCAACTGGTGAGACAACATGAGAGAGTGATATATAAAGATATACAGAACAATACCAACTGGTGAGACAACATGAGAGAGTGATATATACAGATATACAGAACAATACCAACTGGTGAGACAACATGGGAGAGTGATATATACAGATATACAGAACAATACCAACTGGTGAGACAACATGGGAGAGTGATATATAAAGATATACAGAACAATACCAACTGGTGAGACAACATGGGAGAGTGATATATAAAGATATACAGAACAATACCAACTGGTGAGGAAATTATGAAGGTGATGGAGTCCAGGTGTGAATGATGATGATGATGAACAGGTGTGCGTAATGATGAATCCCAGGACCGGTGGTTAGTATTCCGGCGACGTTGTGAGTTTGGGAGGAGGAATAGGAGAAGACATGAAGAAGAAGGCACCCCCAAACCATCACACCTCCTCCTCCATGCTTCATGGTGGGAACCACACGTGCAGAGATCATCGGTTGGAACCCAAAATCTCAAATTTGGACTCCAGACCAAAGGACAGATTTCCACCGGTCTAATGTCCATTGCTCGTGTTTCTTGGCCCAAACAAGTCTCTTCTTATTATTGGTGGCCTTTAGTAGTGGTTTCTTTGCAGCAATTCAACCATGAAGGCCTGATTCACACAGTCTCCTCTGAACAGTTGATGTTGAGATGAGTCTGTTACTTGAACTGTGAAGCATTTATTTGAGCTGCAATTTCTGAGGCTGGTAACTCTAATGAACTTATCCTCTGCAGCAGAGGTAACTCTGGGTCTTCCTTTCCTGTGGCGGTCCTCATGAGAGACAGTTTCATCATAGCGCTTGATGGTTTTTGCGACTGCACTTGAAGAAACTTTTCGGATTGACTGACCTTCATGTCTTAAAGTAATGATGGACTGTTATTTCTCTTTGCTTATTTGAGCTATTCTTGCCATAATATGGACTTGGTCTTTTACCAAATAGGACTATCTTCTGTATACCACCCCTACCTTGTCACAACACAACGCATTCAAATCCACAAATGAGCTTTTAACAAGGCACACCTGTTAATTGAAATTAGTTCCAGGTGACTACCTCATGAAGCTGGTTGAGAGAATGTCAAGAGTGTGCAAAGCTGTCATCAAGGTAAAGGGTGGCTACTTTGAAGAATCTCAAATATAAAATATATGTCGCTGATGTGCTGACGTTCTGGCGTTCTGCCTATTTGTAACCAAAGCATCAATGGAGAGAACAAAACCACCAACTGATGTGTAAAAGCAACAGAACAAAGAACCACCCGCAGGATCTCAACAAGAGACAACTTAGGGCAGCTGCCTCTAATTGGGGAACAACAAAACTGAGACATAGAGATGCCCAGACAACCCTACCGTCAGGTCCTGACAGTAAACCAAACCCAAACATAGAGATGCCCAGACAACCCTACCGTCAGGTCCTGACAGTAAACCAAATCCAAACATAGAGATGCCCAGACAACCCTACCGTCAGGCCCCGACAGAAAACCAAACCCAAACATAGAGATGCCCAGATAACCCTACCGTCCGGCCCCGACAGTAAACCAAACCCAAACATAGAGATGCCCAGACAACCCTACCGTCAGGCCCCGACAGAAAACCAAACCCAAACATTGAGATGCCCAGACAACCCTACCGTCAGGCCCCGACAGTAAACCAAACCCAAACATAGAGATGCCCAGACAACCCTACCGTCAGGCCCCGACAGTTAACCAAACCCAAACATAGAGATGCCCAGACAACCCTACCGTCAGGCCCCGACAGTTAACCAAACCCAAACATTTAGATGCCCAGACAACCCTACCGTCAGGCCCCGACAGTTAACCAAACCCAAACATAGAGATGCCCAGACAACCCTACCGTCAGGCCCCGACAGTTAACCAAACCCAAACATAGTGATGCCCAGACAACCCTACCGTCAGGCCCCGACAGTCAACCAAACCCAAACATAGTGATGCCCAGACAACCCTACCGTCAGGCCCCGACAGTCAACCAAACCCAAACATAGAGATGCCCAGACAACCCTACCGTCACGCCCCGACAGTAAACCAAACCCAAACATAGAGATGCCCAGACAACCCTACCGTCACGCCCCGACAGTAAACCAAACCCAAACATAGTGGGTCAACACTTACTGAGTAATTTATTTTCAATGTTAGAATATTTTCCTTTGCTTTTATAAAGCTGTATTTACTTGTTGTTCTATTTGTTGAATACTTTATATTTTCACTAATCACAGTCAGGGTTGGCAAGATGTATCAAAACAAGAGCCTGAACAGGAAGTGGATCACTGAGCCTGGTGTGATTTTATGCTAATTCTATCCATAACACTGTGTGATGGGGCTGATGTGCCAAGTCTGACCATCAGTAGGTCTATCTGAAGCAGAGCGTGGTGAGGTGACACATACAGCGGGTGAAATAAGTATTGAACACGTCACAATTTTTCTCAGTAAATATATTTCCAAAGGTGCTATTGACATGAAATCTTCACCAGATGTTGGTAACAACCCAAGTAATCCATACATACAAAGAAACCAAAACAAATAAGTTCAGAAATTAGGTTATGTGTAATAATGTGAAATGACACAGGGAAAAAGTATTGAACACATGAAGAAAGGGAGGTTCAAAAAGGCATGGAAAGCCAAGACAACAGCTGAAAACTATCAGTAATTAAAAAGCAATCCAGCCCCCTGTCAGTGCAAATTAATATCAGCTGGTTCAGTCCCAACTGATGGCCTACAAAAGGTATCATTGCCAAGGTGTCACACAAGACACATCTCATGATGGGTAAAAGCAAAGAGCTGTCTCAAGACATTCGCAACCTAATTGTTGCAAAACATAATGATGGCATTGGATATAGGCGCATTTCTAAGCTTCTGAATGTTCCAGTGAGCACTGTTGGGGCCATAATACGGAAGTGGAAAGACAATCATTTCACCATAAATTTGCCTCGACCAGGTGCTCCTCGTAAATTTGCCCATTCATCCTTCCTTCAATTATGTGAAGTTTGCCAGTACCATTTGCTGAAAAGCAGCCCCACACCATGATGTTCCCACCTCCAAACTTCACTGTTGGTATGGTGTTTTTAGGGTGATGTGCAGTGCCATTTCTCCTCCAAACATGGTGTGTATTATGACATCCAAACAGTTCAATTTTGCTCTCATCTGACCACACTATATTCTCCCAGTATTTCACTGGCTTTTCTAAATGTTGTGCAGCAAACTTTAAACAAGCTTCAACATGCTTTTCAGCAATGGAGTCTTGCGTGGTGAGCGTGCATACAGGCCATGGCGGTGGAGTGCATTACTTACTGTTTTCTTTGAGACAACAGTACCTGCTAATTGCAGGTCTTTTTGAAGCTCTCCACAAGTGGTCCTTGGCTCTTGGACAACTCTTCTGATTATTCTTTTCACTCCTCTGTCAGAAATCTTGCGAGGAGCACCTGGTCGAGGCACATTTATGGTGAAATGATTGTCTTTCCACTTCCGTATTATGGACCCAACAGTGCTCACTGGAACATTCAGAAGCTTAGAAATGCGGCTATAACCAATGCCATCATTATGTTTTGCAACAATTAGGTTGCGAATGTCTTGAGACAGCTCTTTGCTTTTACCCATCATGAGATGTGTCTTGTGTGACACCTTGGCAATGAGACCTTTTTGTAGGCCATCAGTTGGGACTGAACCAGCTGATATTAATTTGGGGGCTGGATTGCTTTTTAATTACTGATAGTTTTCAGCTGTTGTCTTGGCTTTCCATGACTTTTTGCACCTCCCTTTCTTCATGTGTTCAATACTTTTTCCCTGTGTCATTTCACATTATTACACATAACTTAATTTCTGAACGTATTTGTTTTGGTTTCTTTGTATGTATCGATTACTTGGGTTGTTACCAACAACTGGTGAAACTTTCATGTCAATAGCACCTTTGGAAATATATTTACTGAGAAAAATGGTGACGTGTTCAATACTTATTTCACCCGCTGTATTCAATGCTAACAGCCTCTCTTGGGCCATAACCGACTTGAATGGTTCAAACTATTGACGGATTGGTGAACCCTCAAATCCTAGGCATTTGGAAGAAGAGACTAAAAAAAATTGGATTGAGGATTTAGTGTTTTGAGATTACAGTGGAGTTCAGATTAAATTCTGTTTAGCAGGAAAAGATCAGGAGGCGAAGTCTCAGGACCCGTTATTTCCTAGAGGGTTATAAACCACGGCAAAGTGGTAACGTACAAAGTACATGACGACAAGACGTGTAGTAGTCTATTCTTAGTCCAGAGAAAATAACCATCTAATCAAAGCATGTGTCTTTCACTACATACAACTAATGGTGAATGCATACTTCTATACTCGATTACGTAATATTCCTCACAGCCAATATCAGTCAACCATGTACATTCATAATGTGAAGCCTACGCTCAGCACAGCAGTGGTTCTACACCAGCTATTCAATGTGGGCCCTTGTTCTGTAGAAACCCTGTTCTGTTTGCTCAGGCACCTGCTCCTCTCCCTGAGGCCTTTGTGCCTCAGAGCCTGAGTGTGTGTGTGTGTGTGCGTGTGCGTGTGCGTGTCTGTGTGTGCGTGTGCGTGTGCGTGTGTGTGTGCGTGTGCGTGTGCGTGTCTGTGCGTGTGCGTGCGTGTCTGTGTGTGTCTGTGTGTGTGTCTGTGTCTGTGTCTGTGTGTGTGTGTGTGCGTCTGCGTCTGCGTGCGTGTGTGTGTGAATATGTGATATATTTAGCTTTTCTAGATGGTTTTCTACTGGCCTCTTCCTCCTCTACTCCTCCTCATCCTCCATCTATTCTCCCTTTGGCCCATATCACTCACTCACTGCAAACAGAACCCACTCACTGCAAACAGAACCCACTCACTGCAAACAGAACCCACTCACTGCAAACAGAACCCACTCACTGCAAACAGAACCCACTCACTGCAAACAAAACCCACTTATGTGGGAAACACGTGTCACACGTTTGTTTTTGTTGCACTCGCTGGCCTGATTCCTGCCATCCGGCATCTGTCAGGCCTGGGCAGAGGACATACACTCGCTGGCCTGATTCCTGCCATCCGGCATCTGTCAGGCCTGGGCAGAGGACATACACTCGCTGGCCTGATTCCTGCCATCCGGCATCTGTCAGGCCTGGGCAGAGGACATACACTCGCTGGCCTGATTCCTGCCATCCGGCATCTGTCAGGCCTGGGCAGAGGACATACACTCGCTGGCCTGATTCCTGCCATCCGGCATCTGTCAGGCCTGGGCAGAGGACATACACTCGCTGGCCTGATTCCTGCCATCCGGCATCTGTCAGGCCTGGGCAGAGGACATACACTCGCTGGCCTGATTCCTGCCATCCGGCATCTGTCAGGCCTGGGCAGAGGACATACACTGGGAAGCACCCACTGACTCTGCACATGCTGAATACATTTGTTTCACACAAGCAATGGTGATGGTGTGGGATGGTGTGGAATGGTGTGGAATGCTGAATGCTGGTACCTCGATATATTCTGGCGATAGTGTGCTGTGAGATGCCAAAGGGATTGCCTTGCAAGAGCTTTATCCTACAGTCTGAATATAGTATTTGCTGTGACTATAAATAGAATAGTGCCTTTGATTTAGCTTACTGGCTCACTGTGGGTGACAGGGTTACTTGGCACTATTGGGACTACTCCATTGGTTCTTGTCTGCAAGACAAGCTGAATCAAGTGCCGCTAAGGTATTTGAAAAACTATTTTGACCCACGTCGAGTCCATTAATAGCTTGCTAACTCACATCGATCTGTTTAATAGGTCAGTGCATGTGTGCCAACGTGGGATTGAGGGTATAACAAGGTCAGGCACTTAGACGGAGGTGTATCAGACAGGCCAATTAGAGAGAGATGTATTAGACAGGCCAGTTAGAGAGAGGTGTATCAGAGACAGGCCAATTAGAGAGAGGTGTATCAGAGACAGGCCAATTAGAGAGAGGTGTATCAGAGACAGGCCAATTAGAAAGAGAGTATCAGAGACAGGCCAATTAGAGAGAGGTGTATCAGAGACAGGCCAATTAGCCAGGTTTACACTGTCAGGTCAGATGCTATGAAGCCCTATCATTGGAGAGATGCCTGCCAAAGCGAGGTCACGGTCAGATCATCCCTAGATAGAGACTAGAGAGTGATTGATGTCACTTTCACAACTGACCTTCTGATATACAGTAAGTGTGAAGTTATGAAAATAGTCAATGACTGTTTTTTATTTACTAACGTGAATTCAATATGATATAAACAAAAACATTCACCATGTCATTGTCAAGTCATGTCACAGACTTTTTGCAAATCCAATCAGTTTCCCCTTGTTGATTCAACGTCATCGCATAGATTTTTTGGTAAATTGAAAGTACGTGGAAACATTGTTGATTCAACCATTTTTTCCCCGGAGGGTAGCATGACATTCCTCTGAGCTACATAACGTTTTTTTCATCTAACTTTGACATCCATTTGGATATAACTAGTCAGAAAGAGCTAAGCACGATATCCATTCCTGATGTGAGAATGTTTAAATGTCCTGCACAGTCATCCTATTTCCCAAGTAAAAATAGCCTTTGAATGAGCAAAACATCACCCATAATATTTTTGCGCTAATAAAATGCTCAGAATTGAAGAAATTTGACCCTTTCTTTTATCTTTAACTATCAGGAAGCCTGAAAGAACAGGCTGAGTGGGCAGGGAGCTTATTTTCATGAGCTTGCCTTGACTGACAGCTCTTTGAAAGGCCCTTCAAATCAAATCTAAATGTATTTGTCACATGCGCCGAATACAACAAGCGTAGACCTAATTGCGAAATGCTTACTTACAAGGCGTTAACCAACAATGCAGTTTTAAGAAAATATTTACTAAATAAACAAATGTAGTAACCTAATATAATAACAATAATGAGGCTATATACAGGGGGTACCGGTACTGAGTCATTGTGCAGGGGTACAGGTTAGTAACCAGGCTATATACAGGGGGTACCGGTACTGAGTCATTGTGCAGGGGTACAGGTTAGTAACCAGGCTGTATACAGGGGGTACCGGTACTGAGTCATTGTGCAGGGGTACAGGTTAGTAACCAGGCTATATACAGGGGGTACCGGTACTGAGTCATTGTGCAGGGGTACAGGTTAGTAACCAGGCTATATACAGAGGATACCGGTACTGAGTGTGCGGTAGTACAGGTTAGTAACCAGGCTATATACAGAGGATACCGGTACTGAGTGTGCGGTAGTACAGGTTAGTAACCAGGCTATATACAGGGGATACCGGTACTGAGTGTGTGGTAGTACAGGTTAGTAACCAGGCTATATACAGAGGATACCGGTACTGAGTGTGCGGGGGTACAGGTTAGTAACCAGGCTATATACAGAGGATACCGGTACTGAGTGTGCGGTGGTACAGGTTAGTAACCAGGCTATATACAGAGGATACCGGTACTGAGTGTGCGGGGGTACAGGTTAGTAACCAGGCTATATACAGAGGATACCGGTACTGAGTGTGCGGTAGTACAGGTTAGTAACCAGGCTATATACAGAGGATACCGGTACTGAGTGTGCGGTAGTACAGGTTAGTAACCAGGCTATATACAGGGGATACCGGTACTGAGTGTGCGGTAGTACAGGTTAGTAACCAGGCTATATACAGAGGATACCGGTACTGAGTGTGCGGGGGTACAGGTTAGTAACCAGGCTATATACAGGGGATACCGGTACTGAGTGTGCGGGGGTACAGGTTAGTAACCAGGCTATATACAGAGGATACCGGTACTGAGTGTGCGGGGGTACAGGTTAGTAACCAGGCTATATACAGGGGATACCGGTACTGAGTGTGCGGGGGTACAGGTTAGTAACCAGGCTATATACAGGGGATACCGGTACTGAGTGTGCGGGGGTACAGGTTAGTAACCAGGCTATATACAGGGGATACCGGTACTGAGTGTGCGGGGGTACAGGTTAGTAACCAGGCTATATACAGAGGATACCGGTACTGAGTGTGCGGGGGTACACGTTAGTAACCAGGCTATATACAGAGGATACCGGTACTGAGTGTGCGGGGGTACAGGTTAGTAACCAGGCTATATACAGAGGATACCGGTACTGAGTGTGCGGGGGTACAGGTTAGTAACCAGGCTATATACAGAGGATACCGGTACTGAGTGTGCGGGGGTACAGGTTAGTAACCAGGCTATATACAGAGGATACCGGTACTGAGTGTGCGGGGGTACAGGTTAGTAACCAGGCTATATACAGAGGATACCGGTACTGAGTGTGCGGTAGTACAGGTTAGTAACCAGGCTATATACAGAGGATACCGGTACTGAGTGTGCGGGGGTACAGGTTAGTAACCAGGCTATATACAGGGGATACCGGTACTGAGTGTGCGGGGGTACAGGTTAGTAACCAGGCTATATACAGAGGATACCGGTACTGAGTGTGTGGGGGTACAGGTTAGTAACCAGGCTATATACAGGGGATACCGGTACTGAGTGTGCGGGGGTACAGGTTAGTAACCAGGCTATATACAGAGGATACCGGTACTGAGTGTGCGGGGGTACAGGTTAGTAACCAGGCTATATACAGGGGATACCGGTACTGAGTGTGCGGGGGTACAGGTTAGTAACCAGGCTATATACAGAGGATACCGGTACTGAGTGTGCGGGGGTACACGTTAGTAACCAGGCTATATACAGAGGATACCGGTACTGAGTGTGCGGGGGTACAGGTTAGTAACCAGGCTATATACAGAGGATACCGGTACTGAGTGTGCGGGGGTACAGGTTAGTAACCAGGCTATATACAGAGGATACCGGTACTGAGTGTGCGGGGGTACAGGTTAGTAACCAGGCTATATACAGAGGATACCGGTACTGAGTGTGCGGGGGTACAGGTTAGTAACCAGGCTATATACAGGGGATACCGGTACTGAGTGTGCGGGGGTACAGGTTAGTAACCAGGCTATATACAGAGGATACCGGTACTGAGTGTGCGGGGGTACAGGTTAGTCCACCTCGTGGTCATTGCCAGGTAACAAGGTAAACAATGGGCACATGTTATTCCGAGCCTAAATAGTATGCCTCAACACATTTTCTCAGCAAAATGCTCTCATGGTCGACAGAGCTGATCATGGACTGTTTAAACAGCAGCAATACACAATTGCATTTCTATTGTTTTGTAAATAAATACAGAATACAGTTCACTAAGCAGGAGTCACCTTAGAAGCTTAGACATCAGGGAATGTGCTAGGGTGCTAGGACCTAGTTTAACAATTATGCATCCATCCGTGAGTAACTCTGGTCCGTCAGCACTCATTCACTCAGGACCTATTTATTCATGCAGGTCTGTATATACATACTCATGTACAGTTGTTATATCATATCACGTGCAATATTGCTAGTAATTCTTGGACCTAACTTACGTAGTCATTCACTCAGGACTGCATATTAGTAACCTGTCAGTTGCACCTTTTTTCATTGCTTTTAGTATATCGAATGTGCAATACGTGCAGTTGTCTGTAATTAAACCCTGCACACTAAGGACTGTATTTTAAGGGAATTACTATTATTACCCCAAATGATATCATACACACATTTAGCTATTAAAGTATCTCTTCCTGTCATTTACCTGTACAGTTTGTGTAAACATGCAAAATATTCACTTACCTGTTCATTTTGTCAGTCTGTCTATTAAGTAAACTATTATTACCCTCGCTCATATCATATGCATTTTAAGCTACTGAAGTATTTCTCTGCCATCGACCTGTATAGTATAGTTAACCATCCAACATCCACCAATGTATAGTGTACATATTCAGCCAACCACCCATACTATGCAATGTCTTTTTATAGCTTTTTTTGCACTCCAGATATCTTGTATTTCTATACTTTTTCATACTGCCGCTCTATGTATCATGTCCCGTGTATCTGTCTTTTGTGTACTTTCGTTGTGGCATTTTGCACCTGCCCTGTGTTTTGTTGTAGCTGCTTGACAAAGAAACTTCCCCCTTGGGGATCAATAAAGTACCTATCTATCTATCTATCTATCTATCTATCTATCTATCTATCTATCTATCTATCTATCTATCTATCTATCTATCTATCTATCTATCTATCTATCTATCTATCTATCTATCTATCTATCTATCTATCTATCTATCTATCTATCTATCTATCTATCTATCTATGTGAGGGCTTGGTTGTGGTAAGGCCTCTTACTCCCACCTAGGGGAGGAGAGAGGCACACAACCAAGTCCTCACACCCTAATTAGGGAGATTATGATCCCCAATCAGAGACAGCTGTCTAGCTTCGTGAGAACATCTCATTTCCAATAAAAAGGATGACACTTCACCAGCGCTCTGTCTACCGTCCCTTATATAATGCGCACCGTGACAGAATGATCCACCACCCTGGGACGCAAAGGAGTTTAACTTTAGGAGATATCCTCCTCGGTATGGGAAAAATTTCCGAGGAGGAACACTCTTATTATCGTTCGGTGGAGGAAGGCTGGGGTCCGGAGCAGCAGAGGCGCCGGAGACGGAGGACACGTCACCGGGCTAAAGTTGAGGACCAGCCTGGAGCCCAGAAAACCCCTCAAACTGATTTTGGGGGGGGGCTATGGGGGTGGTCGGGGATCGAGGGAGAAGAGCCCCGACCACTGCACTCGTGGGGGTTCCAGGAGGAGCCCCTACAGCCGTGGGAGCAGGAGTACAGAGAGGAGTCGGAGGAAGACGACGACGATGTGCTTCTGTTCCCTCACTCGTGGGGGTTCCCGGAGGAACCCTCACAGGATGGGGATTGGCGGTGGAGTAGAGACGACAGGGACAGTCGTGCTCCAGCGCCAGTTCCCAGTCCGGTGCCTCCAGCGCCGGTCCAGAGTCGGAGGAGGAGGAGACCGACTCTGCGCACCAAACCATCGGTGCGCAACATTAGCCCGGTGCGACCCGTACCAGCTAAACGCACCAACCCAACGGTGCGTTTCCCCAGCCCGGTACGGCCCGCGCCTGCTCCACGCACCAGCCCTATGGTGCGTGTCTCCAGCCCGGTGCGACCCGTGCCAGCTAAACGCACCAGCCCAACGGTGCGATTCCCCAGCCCGGTGCGACCTGTACCAGCTCAACGCACCAACGCAACGGTGCGTTTCCCCAGCCCGGTGCGACCCGTGCCAGCGCCTCGCATCAGACCAGTGGTGCGTTCCCCCAGTCCAGTACGCCCCGTGCCTACTCCTCGCACGGAGGTTACAGCGACGGTCGCCAGCACAGCTCTGTGGTTGGAGACCATCTCTGCGTCAGTGCCCAGGGTGGGCACGACGTTCAGCCCCGCTGTGGAGCAGGAGCTCCATAGCGCGTCGGTGCCCAGTCTGGGGCCGACAGCCAGCCCAACCACAGGGCTGGATACCATCTCTGCGTCGGTGCCCAGGGTGGGCACGACGTTCAGTCCCGCTGTGGAGCAGGAGCTCCATAGCGCGTCGGTGCCCAGTCTGGGGCCGACAGCCAGCCCAACCAGAGGGCTGGAAACCATCTCTGCGTCGGTGCCCAGGGTGGGCACGACGTTCAGTCCCGCTGTGGAGCAGGAGCTCCATAGCGCGTCGGCGCCCAGTCTGGGGCCGACAGCCAGCCCAACCACAGGGCTGGAAACCATCTCTGCGTCGGTGCCCAGGGTGGGCACGACGTTCAGTCCCGCTGTGGAGCAGGAGCTCCATAGCGCGTCGGTGCCCAGTCTGGGGCCGACAGCCAGCCCAACCACAGGGCTGGAAACCATCTCTGCGTCGGTGCCCAGGGTGGGCACGACGTTCAGTCCCGCTGTGGAGCAGGAGCTCCATAGCGTGTCGGCGCCCAGTCTGGGGTCGACAGACAGCCCTACCAGAGGGCTGAAAACCACCTCTGCGTCGGTGCCCAGGCAGGGCACGACGTTCAGCCCCGCTATGGAGAAGGAGCTCCATAGCGTGTCGGTGCCCAGCCTGGGGCAGACAGCCAGACCTCCGACAGGGCTGAAAACCACCTCTACGTCGGTGCCCAGGGTGGGCACGGCGTCCAGCCCGAAGTCTCCGGTGAAGGTCAGCAGTCCGAGGTCTCCGGTGAAGGTCAGCAGCCCGAGGCCTCCGGTGAGGGTCAGCTGCCCGAGGTCTCCGGAGAAGGTCAGCAGCCCGAGGTCTCCGGTGAAGGTCAGCAGCCCGAGGCCTCCGGTGAAGGTCAGCTGCCCGAGGTCTCCGGAGAAGGTCAGCAGCCCGAAGCCTTCGTTGAAGGTCAGCAGCCAGAGACCTCCAGAGAAGGTCAGCAACCCGAGGCCTCCTGTGAAGGTCAGCAGCCCGAGACCTCCGGAGAAGGTCAGCAGCCCGAGGCTTCCGGAGAGGGTCAGCAGCCCGAGGCCTCCTGTGAAGGTCAGCAGCCCGAGGTCCCCGGTGAAGGTCAGCAGCCCGAAACCCCCGGCGAAGGTCAGCAGCCCGAGACCTCCGGGGAAGGTCAGCAGCCCGAGACCTCCGGGGAAGGTCAGCAGCCCGAGAACTCCGGGGAAGGTCAGCAGCCCGGGACCTCAGGTGAGGGTGAGCAGCCCTGAACCTCCACCGGAGCCACATCCGGGTCCAGCAGCCTGCTCTGCTACAGCGCCAGAGCGGTCCGCTCCACCGGTGCCCAGTCCGGGGCCGGTCATCTGCGTTGCTCCAGTGCCGGAGCAGTCCGCTCCACCGATGCCCAGTCCGGGGCCGGTCGTCGACGTCGCTCCGGTGACGGAGCAGTCCGCTCCACCGGTGCCCAGTCCGGGGCCGGTCGTCTGCGTCGCTCCAGTACCGGAGCAGTCCGCTCCACCGGTGCCCAGTCCGGGGCCGGTCATCTGCGTCGCTCCAGTGCCGGAGCAGTCCGCTCCACCGGTGCCCAGTCCGGGGCCGGTCATCTGCATCGCTCCAATGCCGGAGCAGTCCGCTCCACCGGTGCCCAGTCCGGGGTCGGTCGTCTACGTCGCTCCAATGCCGGAGCAGTCCGCTCCACCGGTGCCCAGTCCGGGGCCGGTCATCTGCGTCGCTCCAGTGCCGGAGCAGTCCGCTCCACCGGTGCCCAGTCCGGGGCCGGTCGTCTACGTCGCTCCAGTGATGGAGCAGTCCGCTCCACCGGTGCCCAGTCCGGGGCCGGTCGTCTGCGTCGCTCCAGTGCCGGAGCAGTCCGCTCCACCGGGGCCCAGTCCGGGGCCGGTTGTCAGCCCCTCTCCAGGGTCGAGGGCTCCCACACCAGGGTCCAGACAGGACTTGGTGAATGGCGGGAGTACTGAGGGGGGAACCATCGCGCCGGGGTCCGGACCGGACCGGGCGTGCAACGGAGAGGTAGGAGGGAAGCTACTCTTTAAGCCTGCGCCACGCCCGGAGCCGGAACCGGAGCCCCCGCCAGCAACCACCTCAGTACCCCGCCATGTCCCCCCTAGTTTTTGTGGATTTTTTTTTCAGGAGAGGGGGGATATTTGTGCGATCGGGAGTCCGCACCTTAGGGGGGGGGTACTGTCCCAACCACTTGGTTGTGGTAAGGCCTCTTACTCCCACCTAGGGGAGGAGAGAGGCACACAACCAAGTCCTCACACCCTAATTAGGGAGATTATGATCCCCAATCAGAGACAGCTGTCTAGCGTTGTCTCTGATTGGGGATAGTATTTAGGATCTGCCCAAATCCACCTGTGTGTGGATCATTGTTCCTGCTTGTCTGCACTGCCTGTAGCCTAGCAAGTAAGTCACTGTGTTTTTTGTTTATAGTTATATTTTTTCACTCTCCTTTTTATTTGTTAAATGCTTCGTGAGAACATCTCATTTCCAATAAAAAGGATGACACTTCACCAGCGCTCTGTCTACCGTCCCTTATATAATGCGCACCGTGACAATCTATCTATCTATGTAGATGGAACATCATACAATAAGTGTAAATTACATTATGTTCTGACTTGTATGTCAAATCAAATTTATTTATAAAGCCCTTTTTACATCAGCCGATGTCACAAAGTGCTATACAGAAACCCAGCCTAAAACCCCAAACAGCAAGCAATGCAGATGTAGAAGCACGGTGGCTAGGAAAAACTCCCTAGAAAGGCAGGAACCTAGGAAGAAACCTAGAGAGGAACCAGGCTCTGAGGGGTGGCCAGTCCCCTTCTGGCTGTGCCGGGTGGAGATTATAACAATTCATGGCCATTAAGGCCAGTTCTTTCTCCAAGATGTTCAAATGTTCATAGATGACCAGCAGGGTCAAATAATAATCATAGTGGTTGTAGAGGTTGCAACAGGTAAATACATCAGGAGTGAATGTCACTTGGTTTTTCATAGCCAGGCATTTAGATGCGAGAGAGAGAGAGAGAGAGAGAGAGAGAGAGAGAGAGAGAGAGAGAGAGAGAGAGAGAGAGAGAGAGAGAGAGAGAGAGAGAGCGATGAAAACAGCAGGTCTGGGACAAGGTGGCACGTCCAATGAACAGGTCAGGGTTCCATAACCGCAGGCAGAAGAGTGCAGCACCACGACCAGGTGGACTGGGGACAGCTAGGAGTCATCAGGGCAGGTAGTCCTGAAGCATGGTCCTCCGGGTAGGCTCAGGTCCTCCGGGAGGGGAGGTAGAGTGGGAGAGAGAGAGAATTAGAGGGAGCATACTTAAATTCACCCAAGACACTGGATAATAACATCAGATTTAACAAACTGACCCTAGCCCCCCGACACATAGACTATTGCAGCATAGATACTGGAGGCTGAGACAGGGGGGGGGCTTGGGAGGGGGGCTTGGGAGACACTGTGGCCCCTTCCGACAATAACCCGGCAATATCCCCGGACAGGGCCAACCAGGCAGGATATAACCCCACCCTGTCTGCCACCAATAGAGGGATATCAACAACCACCAACTTACTACCCTGAGACAAGGCTGAGTATAGTCCACGAAAGATCCCCTCCACTTCACAAGCCCAAGGGGGCGAAAAACCGGACAGGAAGTGACGCACCCCTCCTAGGGATGGCATGGAAAACACCAGTAAGCCAGTGACTCAGCCCCCGTAATAGGGTCAGAAACCCTTTCCTTTTTTGGGGGTAAATTGAAATTTGCTATGGTAAATGTTAGCAACTCCTCCACCTTTTTGGGATGCGTGTGGGACATGGTCACTAGTGTAACCAGGAGGAGAGGCCTCATTTAACACAGTAAATTCATCAGGCTTAAGCCATGTTTCAGTCAGGCCATGTCCTCCTTGTCAGGCCTCTCACAATGGGCAGACAGGGGTCCTGTGATGGACAGATCAGGCCTCTCACACTGGGCAGACAGGGGTCCTGTGATGGACAGATCAGGCCTCTCACACTGGGCAGACAGGGGTCCTGGGACGGACAGATCAAACAGCTTCCCCACATACAGCGCTGGATCAAGGGTGACTTCATTGAAGAGGAGATCCAGGAGCCTGTCTACGTAGCCTATAATGTCTCACCTTGTATCGTTATAAAATGTTTCGTATGTAAATGATGTCTGATTGTTTGAGTGTGCCCTTGGTTTTTTATATATACAGTGGGGAGAACAAGTATTTGATACACTGCCGATTTTGCAGGTTTTCCCACTTACAAAGCATGTAGAAGGCTGCTTGCCTATTGTCCTGTAGCCCATCCCAGCCTTGTGCAGGTCTACAATTTTACCCCTGATGTCCTTACACAGCTCTCTGGTCTTGGCCATTGTGGAGAGGTTGGAGTCTGTTTGATTGAGTGTGTGGACAAGTGTCTTTTATACAGGTAACGAGTTCAAACAGGTGCAGTTAATACAGGTAATGAGTTGAGAACAGGAGGGCTTGTTATAGAAAAACTAACAGGTCTGTGAGAGACGGAAGTCTTACTGGTTGGTAGGTGATCAAATACTTATGTCATGCAATAAAATGCAAATGAATTACTTAAAAATCATACAATGTGATTTTCTGGATTTTTGTTTTAGATTCCGTCACTCACAGTTGAAGAGTACCTATGATAAAAATTACAGACCTCTACATGCTTTGTAAGTAGGAAAACCTGCAAAATCGGCAGTGTATCAAATACTTGTTCTCCCCACTGTATATACAAGAAAATGGTGCCCTCTGGTTTGTATAATATATGTAATTTGAAATTATTTTACTTTTGATACTTAAGTATATTTAAAACCAAATACTCAAGTAGTATTTTACTAGGTAACTTTCACTTTTACTTGAGCAATTTTCTATTAAGGTATCTTTACTTTTACTGAAATATGACAGTTGGGAACTTCTGTCATTTGGTCCCATGTTCCCAGCATGCAATGATTACATCAAACATGCATTTCCTGTTTGGTTTTTTCAGATTATGTTGTGGCCGATAGAAATGAGTAGTAAATAATCTATTGTGTCATTTTGGATTCACTCTTATTGTAAAAAGGATTGAACATGTTTCTAAACAATTCTACATTAATGTGGATGTTACCATGACTACGGATAGTCCTGAATGAATTGAGAATAATGACGAGTGAGAAAGTTAGAGAGGCATAAATATCAAACCCTCCCAAAAAAACCTCCCCTGTTATTGTAATGATGAGAAGTCAGCATGTCTTGGGGGTTTTATATTATATTAATGCTAACCTCCCCTGTTATTGTAATGATGAGAGGTTAGCATGTCTTTGGGGTTTGATATTATATTAATGCTAACCTCCCCTGTTATTGTAATGATGAGAGATTAGCATGTCTTGGGGGTTTGATATTATATTAATGCTAACCTCCCCTGTTATTGTAATGGTGAGAGGTTAGCATGTCTTGGGGGTATGATATTATATTAATGCTAACTTCCCCTGTTATTGGAATGATGAGAGGTCAGCATGTCTTGGGAGTTTGATATTATATTAATGCTAACCTCCCCTGTTATTGTAATGGTGAGAGGTTAGCATGTCTTGGGGGTTTGATATTATATTAATGCTAACCTCCCCTGTTATTGTAATGGTGAGAGGTCAGCATGTCTTGGGGGTTTGATATTATATTAATGCTAACCTCCCCTGTTATTGTAATGGTGAGAGGTCAGCATGTCTTGGGGTTATGATATTATATTAATGCTAACCTCCCCTGTTATAGATAGATAGATAGATAGATAGATAGATAGATAGATAGATAGATAGATAGATAGATAGATAGATAGATAGATAGATAGATAGATAGATAGATAGATAGATAGATAGATAGATAGATAGATAGATAGATAGATAGATAGATAGATAGATAGATAGATAGGTACTTTATTGATCCCCCGGGGGGGAAATTTCTTTGTCAAGCAGCTACAACAAAACACAGGGCAGGTGCAAAATGCCACAACGAAAGTACACAAAAGACAGATACACGGTACATGATACATAGAGCGGCAGTATGAAAAAGTATAGAAATACAAGATATCTGGAGTGCAAAGAAAAGCTATAAAAGGACATTGCATAGTATGGGTGGTTGGCTGAATATGTACACTATACGTTGGTGGATGTTGGATGGTTAACTATACTATACAGGTCGATGGCAGAGAAATACTTCAGTAGCTAAAAATGCGTATGATATGAGCGAGGGTAATAATAGTTTACTTAATAGACAGACTGGGTAAATGAACAGGTAAGTGAAAATTTTGCATGGTTAAATTAGCTGTACAGTTAGGTATACAGTTATATTTACAGATAAGTGAATACTTGCATGTTTACACAAACTGTACAGGTAAATGACAGGAAGAGATACTTTAATAGCTAAATGTGTGTATGATATCATTTGGGGTAATAATAGTAATTCCCTTAAAAATACAGTCCTTAGTGCGCAGGGTTTAATTACAGACAACTGCACTTATTGCACATTCGATATACTAAAAGCAATGAGAAAAGGTGCAACTGGCAGGATACTAATATGCATTCCTGAGTGAATGCCTACGTCCAATAATTACTTACAATATTGCATGTGATATAATATAACAACTGTACATGAGTATGTATATACAGACCTGTATGAATAAATAGGTCCTGAGTGGATGAGTGCTGACGGACCAGAGTTACTCACGGATGGATGCATAATTGTTAAACTAGGTCCTAGCACCCCAACAGTTCCAGATCTATGTTGCCGACGGCACGGCACCCCGGTGAGGCATTATACAGTCTCATAGCCGCCGGCAGGAAGGACCTCCTGTAGCGCTCTCTGGCACACCGTGGTGGGATCAGTCTGTGACTGAAAGTGCTCCTCTGCGTCATAACCATAGCGTGCAGAGGGTGGGTGACGTTGTCCATGATGGCCAGCAGTTTGGCCAGGATCCGTCTCTCCGCCACCTCCTCTAGAGTGTCAAGGCTCATCCCCAGGACAGAGCTAGCCTTCCTGATCAGCTTATTTACCCGAGAAGCATCACCGGCTTTGATGTTTGCTCCCCAGCACACAACTGCAAAAAAGATGGCACTGGCCACCACAGACTGGTAGAAGGTATGCAGTAGTTTACTGCACACGTTGAAGGACCTGAGCCTCCTCAGAAAGTAGAGTCGGCTCTGGCCCTTTTGGTACAGGGCCCCGGTGTTACCAGCCCATTCCAGTCTGTTGTCCATATGGACACCCAGGAACTTGTATGACTCAACCATTTCCACATCCATCCCCTTTATAGGGACTGCAGTCTGTTGTGCCTTGGTTCTCCTGAAGTCCACCACCATCTCCTTAGTTTTGCTGATGTTGAGCTGAAGGTGGTTCTGGTCACACCACAACACAAAGTCACTGATTGTGCTCCTGTACTCCTCCTCCTGCCCACCCCTGATGCACCCTACAATAGCAGAGTCATCCGAGAACTTCTGTAGGTGGCATGTTTCAGAGTTATATCTGAAGTCTGAGGTGTAGAGGGTGAACAGGAAGGGGGACAGGACCGTACCCTGGGTGGCCCCTGTGTTGCTAACTGCCCGTTCTGACACACAGCTCTGTATTCGCACAAATTGTGGCCTACCGGTCAGGTAGTCCGTGACCCAGGAGACTAAGGGTGCTTCCACTTTCATCCTCCTCATCTTCTCACCCAGTAGCAGGGGCTGAATGGTATTGAAGGCACTGGAGAAGTCAAAAAACATGACCCTCACAGTGCAACCTGCATTGTCCAGGTGAGAGTAGGCCCTCTGCAGAAGGTAGATGATTGCATCATCCACCCCGATGTTGCGCTGGTATGCAAACTGCAGGGGGTCCATTGATGAACACACCAGGGGTCTGAGGTGAGCGAGGACTAACCTTTCCAGGGTCTTCATGATGTGGGATGTTAGCGCTACAGGTCTGAAGTCATTCAGGACAGTGGGGTGTGCCTTCTTGGGCACTGGGACGAGGCAGGATGTTTTCCACAGCACAGGGACCCTTTCTAGGCTCAGGCTAAGGTTGAAAAGACGCTGGAGTATTCCACACAGTTGGTCAGCACAGACCCTCAGCACCCTTGGGCTGATGCCATCAGGGCCCGCCGCTTTCCACTGGTGTAGTCTCTCCAGCTCTCTCTTCACTTGGTTGGTGGTGAAAGCCAGCCCAGGTGGGGAGGTGGGGGGAAGGGGGGTGTTGAGGATCAGTCCAGGGGGGGCAGGGGCGGAGGTGGGGTCACTGATTGTCTCAGCAGAGGTGCTGTGAGCAAAGTGGGGGTGGGATAGCCGTGAGGGTGTGTGGTCTGGGGAGCTGGAGGGGAGGTGGACAGGGCCAGTATCGAACCTGTTAAAAAATTGGTTCAGCTCATTGGCTCTGTCCTGGGTCCCTCCGTCTGCCCACTGTTTGACTTTTTGAAGCCAGTGATATTTCTCATACCCTTCCACACCTCTCTCACCTGGCTCTGCCTCAGCTTGTCCTCCATCTTTTCCTTATACACTCTCTTCCCCTCAGCAATCCGCAACTTCAGCTCCCTCTGGACGCATTTCAATTTGTCCTTGTCCTTCTCCTTGAAGGCCCTCTTCTTCTCATTCAGCAGGGCCTTCAGGTCGCTGGTGACCCAGGGTTTATTGTTTGGGAAACAGCGTACCTTCCTGGTGGGTACAGTGTTGTCTACACAAAAATTAATATAGTCTGTTATGCAGTCAGTGAGTCCATCGATGTCCTCCCCATGAGCCTCACAGAGCACATCCCAGTCTGTTGTTTCAAAGCAGTCCTGTAGGGCCTCATTCGCCTCTGGGGACCATCTCCTAATAGTCCTGGTGGTAGCAGGCTGCTGTTGGACCATAGGCCTGTAGAGTGGGGTGAGGTGGACAAGGTTGTGATCCGATCTACCGAGGGGAGGGAGTGCAGTGGAGTTGTATGCATCCTTCACATTAGCATATAACAAGTCCAGAGTTTTATTATTCCTGGTTGGGCACTTCACGAACTGTTTGAACGTGGGCAGCGTTGAAGAGAGAGATGCATGGTTAAAATCCCCCGAAATGGCAAAAAAAGCACTGGGATGAGCTGTCTGTAACCTCGCGATAACAGAGTGGATCACGTCACACGCTGCGTTTGCGTCAGCAGAGGGCGGGATGTAAACAACAACAGCAATGGCCGCCGTGAATTCCCTCGGTAAATAGTAGGGTCTCAGGCTAACGGCTAGCAGTTCAATGTCCGGGCTACAAAACTGTTCCTTAACAGTAATATGGTTGTAATGGTGAGAGGTCAGCATGTCTTGGGGGTTTTATATTATATTAATGCTAACCTCCCCTGTTATTGTAATGGTGAGAGGTCAGCATGTCTTGGGGTTATGATATTATATTAATGCTAACCTCCCCTGTTATTGTAATGGTGAGAGGTTAGCATGTCTTGGGGTTATGATATTATATTAATGCTAACCTCCCCTGTTATTGTAAGGATGAGAGGTTAGCATGTCTTTGGGGTTTGATATTATATTAATGCTAACCTCCCCTGTTATTGTAATGGTGAGAGGTTAGCATGTCTTGGGGGTATGATATTATATTAATGCTAACCTCCCCTGTTATTGGAATGATGAGAGGTCAGCATGTCTTGGGAGTTTGATATTATATTAATGCTAACCTCCCCTGTTATTGTAATGGTGAGAGGTTAGCATGTCTTGGGGGTTTGATATTATATTAATGCTAACCTCCCCTGTTATTGTAATGGTGAGAGGTTAGCATGTCTTGGGGGTTTGATATTATATTAATGCTAACCTCCCCTGTTATTGTAATGGTGAGAGGTCAGCATGTCTTGGGGGTTTGATATTATATTAATGCTAACCTCCCCTGTTATTGTAATGGTGAGAGGTTAGCATGTCTTGGGGGTTTGATATTATATTAATGCTAACCTCCCCTGTTATTGTAATGGTGAGAGGTTAGCATGTCTTGGGGGTTCTTGATATTTGTGCTTCGGAGTACAGAGCCAAACAACAAAAACACTGTCACTGTCCCAATACTTTTGGAGCTCAGTGTAGGTCACATTAAGAACAATCTAATCAAATAAAATGTACATACACGTCATTAGCAGATGTTATTGCGGGTGTAGCGAAATGCGCTTCTAGCTCCGACAGCTCAGTAATATCTAACAGTTTCACAACATATACCCAAATAAACAGAAATCTAAGTAAGGAATGGATTGAGAATATATACATACAGCGGGTGAAATAAGTATTGAACACGTCACCATTTTTCTCAGTAAATATATTTCCAAAGGTGCTATTGACATGAAAGTTTCACCAGATGTTGGTAACAACCCAAGTAATCCATACATACAAAGAAACCAAAACAAATACGTTCAGAAAGTTAAGTTATGTGTAATAATGTGAAATTACACAGGGAAAAAGTATTGAACACATGAAGAAAGGGAGGTTCAAAAAGGCATGGAAAGCCAAGACAACAGCTGAAAACTATCAGTAATTAAAAAGCAATCCAGCCCCCTGTCAGTACAAATTAATATCAGCTGGTTCAGTCCCAACTGATGGCCTACAAAAAGGTCTCATTGCCAAGGTGTCACACAAGACACATCTCATGATGGGTAAAAGCAAAGAGCTGTCTCAAGACCTTCGCAACCTAATTGTTGCAAAACATAATGATGGCATTGGTTATAGGCGCATTTCTAAGCTTCTGAATGTTCCAGTGAGCACTGTTGGGGCCATAATACGGAAGTGGAAAGACAATCATTTCACCATAAATTTGCCTCGACCAGGTGCTCCTCGTAAATTTGCCCATTCATGCTTCCTTCAATTATGTGAAGTTTGCCAGTACCATTTGCTGAAAAGCAGCCCCACACCATGATGTTCCCACCTCCAAACTTCACTGTTGGTATGGTGTTTTTAGGGTGATGTGCAGTGCCATTTCTCCTCCAAACATGGTGTGTATTATGACATCCAAACAGTTCAATTTTGCTCTCATCTGACCACACTATATTCTCCCAGTATTTCACTGGCTTTTCCAAATGTTGTGCAGCAAACTTTAAACAAGCTTCAACATGCTTTTTTTTCAGCAATGGAGTCTTGCGTGGTGAGCGTGCATACAGGCCATGGCGGTGGAGTGCATTACTTACTGTTTTCTTTGAGACAACAGTACCTGCTAATTGCAGGTCTTTTTGAAGCTCTCCACAAGTGGTCCTTGGCTCTTGGACAACTCTTCTGATTATTCTTTTCACTCCTCTGTCAGAAGTCTTGCGAGGAGCACCTGGTCGAGGCAAATTTATGGTGAAATTATTGTCTTTCCACTTCCGTATTATGGCCCCAACAGTGCTCACTGGAACGTTCAGAAGCTTAGAAATGCGCCTATAACCAATGCCATCATTATGTTTTGCAACAATTAGGTTGCGAAGGTCTTGAGACAGCTCTTTGCTTTTACCCATCATGAGATGTGTCTTGTGTGACACCTTGGCAATGAGACCTTTTTGTAGGCCATCAGTTGGGACTGAACCAGCTGATATTAATTTGCACTGACAGGGGGCTGGATTGCTTTTTAATTACTGATAGTTTTCAGCTGTTGTCTTGGCTTTCCATGCCTTTTTGAACCTCCCTTTCATCATGTGTTCAATACTTTTTCCCTGTGTCATTTCACATTATTACACATAACTTAATTTCTGAACTTATTTGTTTTGGTTTCTTTGTATGTATGGATTACTTGGGTTGTTACCAACATCTGGTGAAACCTTCATGTCAATAGCACCTTTGGAAATATATTTACTGAGAAAAATGGTGACGTGTTCAATACTTATTTCACCCGCTGTGTATGTCACGGCGGCATTGGGATACTGAGATTCAGTGGTATAGTAAGCTTTATAGTATACAGTATACACATAAGAGATGCAGTATGTAAACATGATTAAGTGACTAGGATACCGAAGAATATTATAGTGTACAGTTTATACATATGAGATGAGTAGTGCAAGATACAGAAACATTATTAAAGTGACTAGTGTTTCATTTCCTTAAAGTGGCTGGTGAATTCTACAATCTACAATATGCCTATAGGCAGACAGATCCTACAACTGTTTGTGTTCTGTATCAATTGGTTACCAGTGATAATGTATTCCACTTCCTGATTCACTCTCTCTCTCCTCTGCATTGAGCTGTCAAGAGTGCATACGTGCCACGTGTATCTGTGCCCTCTGCCTGTCAGCTCTGCCCTGGCCACAGACAGAGCATCAGTAATATCATACACTCTTTTCGTTGTCCTTTGACTTCACTTTTTGAGCAGTGCTCAAAAAAGAGTCAGTACTGGCCACAGTAGATATGAGAAAAGAGTCAGTACTGGCCACAGTAGATATGAGAAAAGAGTCAGTACTGCCCTAAGTAGAGAGGAGAAAAGAGTCAGTACTGGCCACAGTAGAGAGGAGAAAAGAGTCAGTACTGCCCTAAGTAGAGAGGAGAAAAGAGTCAGTACTGGCCACAGTAGAGAGGAGAAAAGAGTCAGTACTGCCCTAAGTAGAGAGGAGAAAAGAGTCAGTACTGCCCTAAGTAGAGAGGAGAAAAGAGTCAGTACTGGCCACAGTAGAGAGGAGAAAAGAGTCAGTACTGGCCACAGTAGAGAGGAGAAAGAGTCAGTACTGGCCACAGTAGAGAGGAGAAAATAGTCAGTACTGGCCACAGTAGAGAGGAGAAAAGAGTCAGTACTGGCCACAGTAGAGAGGAGAAAAGAGTCACTACTCTAAATAATTTCAGACCTACACAGTCTATCTGTTCATTATCAAGTGACCCAGACAGACAAGAGGTAGTGGAATCTGCCTCTGGTATTTTTTTTTGTTATTGTAAGAGTTAGTTTGATCATCGTTTGTTTTATATCAATACTGATGGTTGGTTTGTTCTGCAGTTTGTTCTGCAGTTCATGTTCACTGAAGCGGTATTGTCTAGGAATAGCAGTGCTAAGCTAACTCCATGCTCCAACCATTGAACTCCATTGGCATGGTTCACAGGCAGCAGGAGCC
>CM042387.1:1212221-1314721 GCA_023634145.1 Thymallus thymallus | reverse complement strand
AGACTTGGTAAATGTGTCTTTGGACGAGAACGGTCAGGTGTTAGACGTCTGCCACCACAGGGTTGGTGAGTGCTCCCTGTTCACTTGGGGGCCTGAGAAGAACCATGACCACCACAACGACGACGACCACGACGACAGCCAGAACTTTATCAAGGATACGCAGCAGATGTAGCATTTCCTATCCTCTACATTGGCTTTATCGGCAAACAACAACAACAACACAGACACACATACAGTGGGGAGAACAAGTATTTGATACACTGCCGATTTTGCAGGTTTTCCTACTTACAAAGCATGTAGAGGTCTGTAATTTTTATCATAGGTACACTTCAATGGTGAGAGACGGAATCTAAAACAAAAATCACATTGTATGATTTTTAAATCATTTAATCTGATGAGACAAAAATAGAGCTTTTTGGTCTAAACTCCACTCGCCGTGTTTGGAGGAAGAAGAAGGATGAGTACAACCCCAAGAACACCATCCCAACCGTGAAGCATGGAGGTGGAAACATCATTCTTTGGGGATGCTTTTCAGCAAAGGGGACAGGACGACTGCACCGTATTGAGGGGAGGATGGATGGGGCCATGTATCGCGAGATCTTGGCCAACAACCTCCTTCCCTCAGTAAGAGCATTGAAGATGGGTCGTGGCTGGGTCTTCCAGCATGACAACGACCCGAAACACACAGCCAGGGCAACTAAGGAGTGGCTCCGTAAGAAGCATCTCAAGGTCCTGGAGTGGCCTAGCCAGTCTCCAGACCTGAACCCAATAGAACATCTTTGGAGGGAGCTGAAAGTCCGTATTGCCCAGCGACAGCCCCGAAACCTGAAGGATATGTATGGAGGAGTGGGCCAAAATCCCTGCTGCAGTGTGTGAAAACCTGGTCAAGAACTACAGGAAACGTATGATCTCTGTAATTGCAAACAAAGGTTTCTGTACCAAATATTAAGTTCTGCTTTTCTGATGTATCAAATACTTATGTCATGCAATAAAATGCAAATTAATTACTTAAAAATCATACAATGTGATTTTCTGGATTTTTGTTTTAGATTCCGTCACTCACAGTTGAAGAGTACCTATGATACAAATTACAGACTTCTACATGCTTTGTAAGTGGGAAAACCTGCAAAATCGGCAGTGTATCAAATACTTGTTCTCCCCACTGTATAACTATCTAGTCATTTGGTGCCACCCTGAGTGGTCACCTGTTAAACAGCTCCCGTTGTTCGTGCATAAATTGTTGTTTTAGTTAGTTTTTTTCGTCTCTTTTCTTTAGTTTTATTTTTTATTTTGCTACAGTTGAACTATAATAGTTCAGGATTATGGATTTTATCGCAGCTGAACGTCGACCGGAGTCGTCAACTGTTATTGTTTACAACAGAGCCCAGCTCCTGGATTTAGCCCACGCAGCGCTGCTGCACCCCAGGGAAAAGTTTGATATTCCGGACGAGTTGAAAAGGCGAAGCCCTGGACGCAGGGCGGGATTGAAATGTAAGGCAAAGCGGAGGAAATACAAGCCTACATGGAAGTCTATCATTATGGGCAACGTGAGGTCACTACATAACAAGATGGACGAGCTCGAGGGTCTTGTCCGTGGACAGAGGGATTATCGAGAAACGAGCTTAATGCTTTTCACGGAGACTTGGCTGAACGATAACATCCCCATAGAGAACGTCACTATCAACGGTTTCCAGACCATCAGAGCGGACAGGGATCTCGTCTCTTCCGGTAAGAGCAAGGGGGGTGGGCTGGCTTTATTAGTTAACAACAGATGGTGTAATCCGAGGCATATTACTCTTAAGGAAAAGTTTTGTAGCCCAGACATTGAGTTGTTAGCCGTTAGCCTGAGACCCTACTATTTGCCGAGGGAATTCACAGCGGCCATTGCTGTTATTGTTTACATCCCGCCCTCCGCTGACGCAAACACAGCTTGTGACGTCATCCACTCTGTTATCGCGAGGTTACAGACAGCGCATCCCAGTGCTTTCTTTGCCATTTCGGGGGATTGTAACCATGCATCTCTCTCTTCAATGCTGCCCACGTTCAAACTGTTCGTGAAGTGCCCAACCAGGAATAATAAAACTCTGGACTTGTTATATGCTAATGTGAAGGACTTATACAACTCCACTGCACTCCCTCCCCTCGATAGATCGGATCACAACCTTGTCCACCTCACCCAACTCTACAGGCCTTTGGTCCAACAGCAGCCTGCGACCACCAGGACCATTAGGAGATGGTCACCGGAGGCGAATGAGGCCCTACAGGACTGCTTCGAAACAACAGACTGGGATGTGCTCTGTGAGGCTCATGGGGAGGACATCGATGGCATAACAGACTATATACATTTTTCTGTAGACAACACTGTACCCACCAGGAAGGTACGCTGTTTCCCAAACAATAAACCCTGGGTCACCAGTGACCTGAAGGAGATGGTGGTGGACTTTAGGAGAACCAAGGCACAACTGACTGCAGTCCCTATACAGGGGATGGATGTGGAAATGGTTGGGTCATACAAGTTCCTGGGAGTCCATATGGACAATAGGCTGGAATGGGCTGATAACACCGGGGCCCTGTACAAAAAGGACCAGAGCCGACTCTACTTTCTGAGGAGGCTCAGGTCCTTCAATGTGTGCAGTAAACTACTGCATACCTTCTACCAATCTGTGGTGGCCAGTGCAATCTTTTTTGCAGTGGTGTGCTGGGGAGCAAACATCAAAGCCAGTGATGCTTCTCGGGTACATAAACTGATCAGGAAGGCTAGCTCTGTCCTGGGGATGAGCCTTGACACTCTAGAGGAGGTGGCGGAGAGTCGGATCCTGGCCAAACTGCTGGCCATCATGGACAGCGCCACCCACCCTCTGCACGCTATGGTTATGACACAGAGGAGCACTTTCAGTCACAGACTGATCCCACCACGGTGTGCCAGAGAGCGCTACAGGAGGTCCTTCCTGCTGGCGGCTATTAGACTATATAATGCCTCACTGGGGTGCCGTGCCGTCGGCAACATAGATCTGGAACTGTTGGGGTGCTAGGACCTAGTTTAACAATTCTGCATCCATCCGTTAGTAACTCTGGTCCGTCAGCACTCATCCACTCAGGACCTATTTATTCATTCAGGTCTGTATATACATACTCATGTACAGTTGTTATATCATATCACGTGCAATGTTGCTAGTAATTCTTGGACCTAACTTACGTAGGCATTCACTCAGGAATGCATATTAGTATCCTAGTCAGTTGCACCTTTTCTCATTGCTTTTAGTATATCGAATGTGCAATATGTGCAGTTGTCTGTAATTAAACCCTGCGCACTAAGGATTGTATTTTAAGGGAATTACTATTATTACCCCAAATTATATCATACACACATTTATGTTATTAGCTATTAAAGTATCTCTTCCTGTCATTTACCTGTACAGTTTGTGTAACCATGCAAGTATTCACTTATCTGTAAATATAACTGTATACTTACCTGTACAGCTAATTTAACCATGCTAAATTTTCATTTACCTGTTCATTTAGCCAGTCTGTCTTTTAAGTAAACTATTATTACCCTCGCTCATATCATATGCATTTTTAGCTACTGAAGTATTTCTCTGCCATCGACCTGTATAGTATAGTTAACCATCCAACATCCACCAATGTATAGTGTACATATTCAGCCAACCACCCATACTATGCAATGTCTTTTTATAGCTTTTTTTTGCAGATATCTTGTATTTCTATACTTTTTCATACTGCCGCTCTATGTATCATGTACCGTGTATCTGTCTTTTGTGTACTTTCGTGGTGGCATTTTGCACCTGCCACGTGTTTTTGTTGTTGTAGCTGCTTGACAAAGAAATGTCCCCCTCGGGGATCAATAAAGTACCTATCTATCTATCTATCTATCTATCTATCTATCTATCTATCTATCTATCTATCTATCTATCTATCTATCTATCTATCTATCTATCTATCTATCTATCTATCTATCTATCTATCTATCTATCTATCTATCTATCTATCTATCTATCTATCTATCTATCTATCTATCTATCTATCTATCTATCTATCTATCTATCTATCTATCTTGTCATTCTAGGTGTCCTTCAGTGACAATTACCACCGCGGCGGGGATGGCCTACTAGTAAGATGGACATCAAACCTGGGTCCTCAAACCCCTGGACATTGTGTCTACTTTCAACGACACCTATGTTTTCAGCCAACTTTGTCACATTTATTTCACATTATGCACCTTTTGTAGAATAAAGTCAAGTGGTTCTGTCTGTACACCCAGAGTTTCTCTTAGTTTTTATTACCATTGATAACAACAACAACAAATACACATTCGCTTTTGACACTTACTTTATTTTCCGTACATGTAAGACAACAAGCCTAAACGGCTCCAGTGACTACGACTCTCTAAGAAATGATGAGCCATGTGTTAGCCCAGGGTTGACACCCTCTCTACGGCCACCAGCTCACAGCCGCCTCCGCTCGCTCTAACATGGCGGGGTTATCTTGACCCAGACAGGGCAACGGGAGGGTTATATAATCTGTTTCTCTCATTTTCAGCATATTTCTAAACCTTTCCACGCCAACAACACAGCAACAACAACAAGCTAAAAATAGCAACAGATCACATCCATTCCAGAGCAATCAGCTTGTGAATCAGACCCTGCATTTATTCCATGTAGGGCAGACGAGCACGCTCCAGATGGTTTTGTGGGTAATACAGCAGTGGGAGATAAGGAGACCTCTCGGGGGTCTCAACTAGATATGGATTAATTGCATTCAAAGAAACCCCCAAAACCTCCCAAAAACCTTAATCTTTTGAAACTCACCCAGACAAAAATAAGTCCCACGCTAACATTGTCTGAGTAAGAAAGCTAAATGAGAAGGGCAATGTTCAGCCATGAGTCAAATCTTACACTGTATTTCTAGCATGTAGGCTATATATCTGTATTTCTAGCATGTAGGCTATATCTCTGTATTTCTAACATGTAGGCTATACATCTGTATTTCTAGCATGTAGGCTATATATCTGTATTTCTTGCATGTAGGCTATATATCTGTATTTCTAGCATGTAGGCTATATATCTCTATTTCTAGCATGTAGGCTATATATCTGTATTTCTAGCATGTAGGCTATATATCTGTATTTCTAGCATGTAGGCTGTATGTCTGTATTTCTAGCATGTAGGCTATATATCTGTATTTCTAGCATGTAGGCTATATATCTGTATTTCTAGCATGTAGGCTATAGATCTGTATTTCTAGCATGTAGGCTATATAGCTGTATTTCTAGCATGTAGGCTATATATTTGTATTTCTAGCATGTAGGCTATATATCTGTATTTCTAGCATGTAGGCTATAGATTGTATTTCTAGCATGTAGGCTATATATCTGTATTTCTAGCATGTAGGCTATACATCTGTATTTCTAGCATGTAGGCTATATCTCTGTATTTCTAGCATATAGGCTGTATCTCTGTATTTCTAGCATGCAGGATATATATCTGTATTTCTAGCATGTAGGATATATATATACATTTGCACGAATCACAAAGTCTACCCTGCTTGTTTTAGAGAAGTGAAGTGGAGCCTTCTCTCAGTGGCATGCTGAATGAATCCTTCCATTGGACTCTATATGGCAGGGTTCTGCAGGAAAACGTTATTAATGAAATAATGTTTAGTCCCTCTGTAGCTGAAATATGAAATATGGGGAAAACTTTGGGCATGAATGTTTAAATGTCTGTAAATATGCCAGCAATGATCCCTCAAGCCTCCACTGAGCGATGCATCACACCCAGCCAACAGTCTGCAGAGAAGCACGTTGTATATATGAATATGAATATCTGTGCTTTGACTCCCAGTAATAATATCAGCTATTCATATGAACATAATGAGTGTCTGTAGCCTGTGGCCAAGGACATGAAGAAATATACAGTTGAATCCATATGCTGTAGTTCTGAGTCTCCTATTTTCTTCTGCTGCAGGCAAAGACAATGGTTTGATGCAAACACATCAAATCTCTCGTGAAACATTGAATTTCCAGCACTGTGTTAAAGCTCCTTTTTCAAGACCAAGAAATATGGCCTTGGTGCTTCTCTTGCCTTCCTCTATAGACACTGAGGCAAAACAAGACACACAGAACCTATAGTGAATACACTCAAAGTGAATTTATGACACAAGCTCCTATGTGCCTTTGGGACTCTTTTTTTACCCATCACTCCTTCCCCCCTCACTATAGTCTACTGGCTATAGTCTCTACTCTCATTGAGCCCAGAGTGGCACTTTTATGGGCCTTTGGGGCAAAAGCTGGAAGGACTAATCCAGCCTTCTAACATCAGCCATAAGTGATAAACCTTATTCCTGAAAATATCTTCACCACACACAAGCAAGACCCCTCTTACCACCAGCTCTCGATACCTTGACCCTGGACACATTGCTATGTCAGCATGCTTTCTCCAATCACAATATCAGTGAAATCTGAGATGTTTAGGCCAATGTTATCACAAGCTGGAGGAGTAGGGGTCTGAGTATTGATTGGAGGAGTAGGGGTCTGAGTATTGATTGGAGCTTCTTAATATCCCGTTGGCCCCTTGGTAACCCCGGCCCACAATTTGGACATCCAACCACAAAAGCAATTTATCCCCCGCCTCTGCCCTCTCAGGTCACTGATCAATTGGTGAGTGCCTCACGGTTTCCATGGTGATATATAATTATGTCTGGGCCAGTTGGAGTTTCTTGCCATTCCAAAGAGCGGCTCCTCTGCACTTCAGCAGTCTTTGTCTGATAAAACACTCTGGATAATATACTGCATACCATTGAGGCGCTCAAGCTTAAGTGGTATTATCTGGAAACAGCACTTAGAAGCAGGACTTGTTGCACTGAGTAACTCTGCATACCCTTACAGAGCATTTGTGCCTGAAAATATATTAGTTTATTTGTTATTTACCCAGTCCCATTGAGATACTGATACATCTACAACTCTGTCCAAGATGCAGTATCAAAATACAATACAATGCAATGAAAAGTGAACCTGAAGGGAGAATACAGTAAGACAGAGGTGGGTGATAAATGGGGAATACCAGGGGGAACCCTCTGGGGGAATACCAGGGGGAACCTTCTGGGGGAATACCAGGGGGAACCCTCTGGGGGAATACCAGGGGGAACCCTCTGGGGGAATACCAGGGGGAACCTTCTGGGGGAATACCAGGGGGAACCTTCTGGGGGAATACCAGGGGGAACCTTCTGGGGGAATACCAGGGGGAACCTTCAGGGGGAATACCAGGGGGAACCCTCTGGGGGAATACCAGGGGGAACCTTCTGGGGGAATACCAGGGGGAACCCTCTGGGGGAATACCAGGGGGAACCTTCTGGGGGAATACCAGGAGGAACCCTCTGGGGGAATACCAGGGGGAACCTCTGGGGGAATACCAGGGGGAACCCTCTGGGGGAATACCAGGGGGAACCTTCTGGGGGAATACCAGGGGGAACCTTCTGGGGGAATACCAGGGGGAACCTTCTGGGGGAATACCAGGGGGAACCTTCTGGGGGAATACCAGGAGGAACCCTCTGGGGGAATACCAGGGGGAACCTTCTGGGGGAATACCAGGGGGAACCTTCTGGGGGAATACCAGGAGGAACCCTCTGGGGGAATACCAGGGGGAACCTTCTCGGGGAATACCAGGGGGAACCTTCTGGGGGAATACCAGGGGGAACCTTCTGGGGGAATACCAGGGGGAACCTTCTGGGGGAATACCAGGGGGAACCTTCTGGGGGAATACCAGGAGGAACCCTCTGGGGGAATACCAGGGGGAACCTTCTGGGGGAATACCAGGGGGAACCTTCTGGGTATTGGATTAGCCGGTATTTGAAGCGTTTGACATGATTTCAGGGATGCACCTGCAGTTTGTGATTCCTCTGCTTAATCTCCCATAATCCCCCAAGCTCCTGCTCTTGTGTTTCTCTAAATGTATTTGAGATTCTTCAAAGTAGCCACCATTTGCCTTGATGACAACTTTGCACACTCTTGGCGTTCTCTCAACCAGCTTCATGATGTAGTCATCTGGAATGCATTTTAATTAACAGGTGTGCCTTGTTAAAAGTTCATTTGTGGATTTTGTTTTCCTTCTTAATGCGTTTCAGCCAATCAGTTGTGTTGAGACAAGGTAGGGGTGGTATACAGAAGATAACCCTATTTGGTAAAAGACCAAGTCCATATTATGGTGAGAACAGCATTATATTAAGACATGAAAGGTCAGTCAATCTGGATCTTCAAGTGCAGTCGCTATGATGAAACTGGCTCTGTCACTGATACTCCCTCTCCAGCCTCTAGGTCACAAGGCACACCTGTCACCATTGTCACGCGCACCAGCGCCTCATGACACTCACCTGGACTCCATCATCTCCTTGATTACCTTCCCTACATCAGTGTTCCTTGGTTCTCTCATCAGGTGTTATTGACTCTGTTCCATGTCAGTGTTCCTTGGTTCTCTCCTCAGGTGTTATTGACTCTGTTCCATGTCAGTGTTCCTTGGTTCTCTCATCAGGTGTTATTGACTCTGTTCCATGTCAGTGTTCCTTGGTTCTTTCCTCAGGTGTTATTGACTCTGTTCCATGTCAGTGTTCCTTGGTTCTCTCCTCAGGTGTTATTGACTCTGTTCCATGTCAGTGTTCCTTGGTTCTCTCCTCAGGTGTTATTGACTCTGTTCCATGTCAGTGTTCCTTGGTTCTTTCCTCAGGTGTTATTGACTCTGTTCCATGTCAGTACGTTGTTCCTGTTTCTTGTTTGATTTTCTGTTTATTTATTAAACATTCCCTGTACTTGCGTCCCGACTCTCAACGCATTCGTTACAGCTCTCATTAGGACTGCCACAGGAAAGGAAGACCCAGAGTTACCTCTGCTGCAGAGGATGTTAATTAGCCTCAGATTTCAGCCCAAATAAATGCTTCACAGAGTTCAAGTAACAGACACATCTCAACATCAACTGTTCAGAGGAGACTGAATGAATCAGACCTTCATGGTCGAATTGCTGCAAAGAAACCCCTACTAAAGGACACCAATAAGAAGAAGAGACTTGCTTTGTCCAAGAAACAAGAGCAATGGACATTAGACCGGTGGAAATCTGTCCTTTGGTCTGATGAGTTCACATTTTTGATTTTGGGTTCCAACCGCCGTGTCTTTGTGAGATGCAGAGTAGGTGAACAGATTATCTCTGCATGTGTGGTTCCCACCGTGAAGCATGGAGGAGGAGGTGTGATGGTGTGGCGGTGCTTTGCTGGCGACACTGTCTGTGATTTATTTAGAATTCAAGGCACACTTAAGCAGCATGGCTACCACAGCATTTTGCAGCGATACGCCATCCCATCTGGTTTCCGCTTAGTGGGACTATCATTTTTGTCATACCAAGAAAGAGAGTTATGGAGTGCTGCATCAGATGACCTTGCCTCCACAATCACCCGACCTCAACCCAGTTGAGATGGTTTGGGATGAGTTGGACCGCAGAGTGAAGGAAAAGCAGCCAACAAGTGCTCAGCATTTGTGGAAACTCATTCCAGGTAACTACCTCATGAAGCTAGTTGAGAGAACGCAAAGAGTGTGCAAAGCTGTCATCAAGGCAAAAAAAAAATAGAACAAAGGGTGGCTATTTGAAGAATCTCAAATATAAAATATATTTTGATTTGTTTAATACATGATTCCATATGTGTTATTTCATAGTTCTGATGTCTTCACTATTATTCTACAATGTAGAAAATAGTACAAATAAAAACCCTTGAATGAGTAGGTGTGTCCAATCTGTTGACAGTTGTATATATATATATTTTTTTTCTTTGTTCTATATTTTTTTACATTCCAAAAACAAACTTATACTTACGAACAACAATTTACAGACAACAACTTTTTAAAGAGGCATTTATTTCTCTGATTTCTCAACGTTTCCTATTCCTATCTATACATTCACAATTCAAACATTTTCAATTTGAAGTCGTTGAAGGAAAATGTGTCAGTTTAGCGTCTTCCTTTCCGAGATTAGGCTGATGAATTCCAGTTACCAGCTGCTGTGTCAGGAGGAATCCACAAACACCTCTCAGAAGTTTTAATGAACAGATTGTAGTGAATAACTTGGTGTGTAAGATCATGCCGGTCAAAGTCATGGTTTATGTCAACGTGAAGAGGCCCAGACTGTTTGGCAGCCAAATCTCTCTGCGTTGCAAATCAGCATCAGCTAAGGTTGTTATAAGGTTGTTATAAGGTTGTTATAAGGTTGTTGTATCCTACTGTATATCAACGGATGGTACATACTGAAAGTGCTTACCTCATTAGAGACAAATGTACAGTGTTCTATAGAAGCTGCAACATATAGCTGGCAGAATGCACTGATCAATGCAAGGAATGTAGATGTTAGACTGGTTCACTGTGCAATGGGAAGCTCTAGTCACTGCAAAACGTCATATCTGGATTAAAAACACAATTGCTCAAGGCCTTAGGGAAGGTAGCGTCTCTTCTTAATTGGGCTTCTCAGCAGGAGGCTTGGGTCTTATCCACTATAAGAAAACATTCAAGTAGCTGGTCAGTTTCATTCTACCTCAATGCCATCTCTGTCTGGTAAGCTACAACAACACGGCTTTGTCTCATATCATTCTTAAAGTCCTCCCAATAATTCATTTTCCCTATTCTGTTTATAATTGAGAATACACAAGATACAAATGTTTCGCAAAAGTGTACACTTTAGCACTAGTAATATAAGTTACTAGTGCTAAAGTGTACAAATCCTTGAATATCCTATACTTGAAGTATGCAATCTTGTATACTATACATATTGGTGAGCCAGATCTATAGAATGACCAATCACATTCATTACTGGCTCAAGAGGCTTCCTAATGTAGCTCTGCCATAGTCACCAAAGCCCACGGCCATCCATCTTTATTATCCCCCGAAGCTGTTTGATTCTGCCCACAACCACACTACTAATTGATTGAATTACAATGCAAGCAGCTGGCAGTCTTGCGGAGGTGGATATCAAACTAAATGGTGGGCTGGCACCGGGGGCTGCTCTCTCTCCATAGCCAATTTGCTGACTCAGCCATGAATAGAGGAGAAGAGATACAATGAATGTGGCGAACATACTGGAGAGCGGTGCCATTCCACATGAACCTATCATATCCAAACCCACTCTGTACAGCTAGCACTTGTACGTTGTTTCAACACACAAATACTGGCCTGATATTCAGTACAATCTGTATGTGTTGTTTGTAATTGTGGCAAATGTCTTCTTTGAATGTAAATGTGAACAACAGTAACTCTTGTTCTCTTACGCAATACTACGTCATCTTTCTATGGGAGTATGGTGAACTTTGCCCTTTGAGTGCTGGCTGATTTGCTGTAGGACATTCCCTTTGCCCAGGCTCTGGCAGTGAGACTATCATCAGTAGAAGCTGTATTGTGTCTATATATTACAGCAGGGAAAGCTAGTCAAGTTCAGTACATCACCTCAGGACAGGATTTTACTTTTTAACAACCTATCCATCATATGCTGTAGCTCTCTGCATTGTGCATAAATCAGATTAGATCCATGGCTGAAAGGATGTCTTTGCTGCATCCCTACTACACATATTAGAATGTCTAGGGCTGCTATCTAAATTTGACCAGTTGGACCACAGCACGAAAATAATCCTGGCGTAAAATATAAATTGGTACATTTCCTGTTAGAATAAATCAAGTCTGACATTTTAAAGTGTGAAGTACAAACTTTAGAAGCCTTTTAAAACCTTGAACACACTACAATTTGCATTTCATGCTGTGCAGGAAAATTCTCTGCAACAACAGATGGATCAAATGAGGATAGCTTGATGTTGAATATGTTCTTTAAAATCCACTTAAAATGCACGATGTGTTAACTTTACACTTTGATATTGTCTCAACAGAAAGCAACATATATTTAATACAGTGTGTTGATTTATTAATTCTTCAGTGTTACAAAAATTGTACAACTTGTAAAAACAGTCTGTGAATTAAATCTGAAACTTTATGGTGTAAGGGGAATTCACTTGGAATTGTTCTTTCAAAAGTGACCAAAATAATAATACTGTAATTGCCATGGTATCCCATTTGATATCAATACAATTTAGCTTCATATCATATAAAATGTGTGTCTTTGTTCAAATCCAACAGGAGTTCAGAGTTCAAAGTTCGGTATCACATTTCTACTGTGTTGTAAAGGTAAAACAAGTGATAAAATGTCATAGGCACATAAAGGCCAACTGTGTGGCTAATACAAAGTATGAAAGACAGTGTATCAATACTGCATGTCACATAAAGGCCAAATCCATTTCTCCTGACCCCTGTGCCATCTGGAATTGGTCCTTTGTTGGCCTTCCCTTTTATTTAAAGGGACGGGACCTCCGCTCAAAGAGTCACACATTATTATTAAATCAGGACAATCTAAAGGCTCATCTCTTTCTATGTTTGGTGTGTTTCACCATCTTCTTCCTCTTCAGGATCATCTCGTAGAGTTTCTCTAGGCCCGGTTGTAGGCCTTGTCCATCCACGGCGCTGCAGCTCTGTACGTGGTGCAGGGTGGAGGCATTCAGTTCATGGACGGCCAGGATCTTCTCCATTTCGCTCACAGACAGAGCCGAGGCCAGGTCCTGCTTGTTAGCCAGCAACAGGACGGGCACTCCCTGGTTCTCCGAGGTACGGGTGATCTTGTGAAGCTCCACCTTGGCCTCCTCCATGCGTTCGGCCTCACTGGAGTCCACCACGAACACTATGCCGTCCGTCCGCCTCGTGTACGACTTCCACAGGGGCCGCAGCTTCTCCTGGCCCCCTACATCCCACACCTGGAAGGTGATGGTCCGCGAGCTGCCCACCGCTACCTTGATTTTCTCCGTGTTAAAGCCCTTGGTCGGGATGGTCTTGACAAATTCCTTGAGTTTCAGTCTGTAGAGCAGAGAGGTTTTGCCAGCCGCGTCCAGGCCAATCACTACCACGTGCAAGGACTGGAAGTTTTGCAGGAACGGGGTGTTGGGGGCTATCTCGGTCAGCTGGTTCCCCATGGTGATGGGATGTTCTCACCTCTTTGGGTGAGGTGGCAGATTCTCTGTAATCCTTTCTAATAGGTTGGCACTGTCACCCTCTTCAAAGGTGGAGGTGCCAGACTGGACGGTTGCAGGACTGGGGACCTTATCACAACACAAACACAATGAGATGGTCAGGTATCACTACAATTGAGGTACCTTTACACAATAATAAACAATGGCACAGACACATTACTGATAGCCACTATCGTTAGTACACCGACATGACTGTTTTACTGTGTTGCCGTCTAATCAAGCCGATCAATAATTCATGTCATTTCTAATTAACTTGCAAATCCACCACCATAAGTCATAGTCTAAGACAAGGCAATGTAATTGTAGGTTATAGAAAATGTCCAGACAGCAGAATGTAATCTGACAACATGCCTGACAACATGTAACTGGTGGTTATCTTCTACTAGGTCAATTTTAATCCTCTTCGGACCGTTAAACCCCAATGGCTGTCTTGGGGCACATTTATTCCAAGTTTAATACAAATAAGTGAATATCTATTAATTTGCACATTGAATGCAGGTCATGCCTGGGATAGGATTGCGATTAATTACTATAATAAAAAAAATGTTGTGAGGCTTTTGTAAATAAAAAAAATATATATTTTTTTTTTTTACAAAAGCCTCACTTTTTTTTTAAATATATTTTTTATATATAAACACAACCCATATTTTCTCCAAAGGCTGTTAAAAAAAGATGAGTGCCACCCCAACTATCTAATTATGAGAACACCAGATATAAGAATATAGCCTGTAACTCACTCAGAGCAGTTAAATGTGATAAAACTGCAGATTTGCACAAAAATAAAATGCATAACCTTCTATGAGTGAGACGTTTTACTGGAATGACACTGCTATAATAACCAGCCTTGTACAACTCAGATTGCATTGTAGTAAAGATACCATATTTCTTAAACCTGAAAAAACTATCGTTTTGTTTAAAAAACATGTGATATATTTACCTTCTAGACCACTTGAATGAACAAAAATGGCATCATCCTAGTGCAGCAAATACATCCATATATTCATACATCCAAATATAGTTTATCTCTGCGTGCTAATATCTGTCCATCTTCTCCCTGCACTGATGGAGCAATAAGCAGTGGAGTGGAATGGAATAGCATGCAGACCTCCTACCTAGAACAACAACGCGAGGTGACGTCACTCAATAATCTACTCCCCCTGTTGGTCTAGTATGTCAATGGCTCCATATACAGAAGGAGAGAAGATGCCATGCATCTACAACGTAGCAGGAATCAGGATAAGCAGCTTTAAAATGTAGCAGGACAGAGTAAACATGAACTACAGAACACAACTGCTTGGAAAGACGAATATTGATCTCTAAACCATGTTGAATTTGATTCCTGCATATTAGATTGCATGAGAAAATTCAAGTATATTCTTTAGACATTCACACTGAGAAGGGTACATCAATTCAGAGACATGCACTTATTTCAAGGAAATAAATCTCACTTTTTGTTTCAGAGTAACATGGCCGCCAGTGAAAGGAAACCTCTTGGTATATATGACTGGCGCCACCCTGTGTCAAACCCAACTCCTGTAATAATGGAACGGAATTCTTTGAACAAGACAGTTTTGTGTGTTCTTGCATTGTCATGATCATCATATGATATCACAATCAAAGTTGCCAAGCAACACATCTGCCCAGATGTGGTTGTGGTTGCAGTCAGAGCTGTGTTCAGTAAGGGCTGTTGTTGCTGTCTGGGGAGCTGTGTTCAGTAAGGGCTGTTGTTGCTGTCTGGGGAGCTGTGTTCAGTAAGGGCTGTTGTTGCTGTCTGGGGAGCTGTGTTCAGTAAGGGCTGTTGTTGCTGTCTGGGGAGCTGTGTTCAGTAAGGGCTGTTGTTGCTGTCTGGGGAGCTGTGTTCAGTAAGGGCTGTTGTTGCTGTCTGGGGAGCTGTGTTCAGTAAGGGCTGTTGTTGCTGTCTGGGGAGCTGTGTTCAGTAAGGGCTGTTGTTGCTGTCTGGGGAGCTGTGTTCAGTAAGGGCTGTTGTTGCTGTCTGGGGAGCTGTGTTCAGTAAGGGCTGTTGTTGCTCTCTGGGGAGCTGTGTTCAGTAAGGGCTGTTGTTGCTGTCTGGGGAGCTGTGTTCAGTAAGGGCTGTTGTTGCTGTCTGGGGAGCTGTGTTCAGTAAGGGCTGTTGTTGCTGTCTGGGGAGCTGTGTTCAGTAAGGGCTGTTGTTGCTGTCTGGGGAGCTGTGTTCAGTAAGGGCTGTTGTTGCTGTCTGGGGAGCTGTGTTCAGTAAGGGCTGTTGTTGCTGTCTGGGGAGCTGTGTTCAGTAAGGGCTGTTGTTACTGTCTGGGGAGCTGTGTTCAGTAAGGGCTGTTGTTGCTGTCTGGGGAGCTGTGTTCAGTAAGGGCTGTTGTTGCTGTCTGGGGAGCTGTGTTCAGTAAGGGCTGTTGTTGCTGTCTGGGGAGCTGTGTTCAGTAAGGGCTGTTGTTGCTGTCTGGGGAGCTGTGTTCAGTAAGGGCTGTTGTTGCTGTCTGGGGAGCTGTGTTCAGTAAGGGCTGTTGTTGCTGTCTGGGGAGCTGTGTTCAGTAAGGGCTGTTGTTGCTGTCTGGGGAGCTGTGTTCAGTAAGGGCTGTTGTTGCTGTCTGGGGAGCTGTGTTCAGTAAGGGCTGTTGTTGCTGTCTGGGGAGCTGTGTTCAGTAAGGGCTGTTGTTGCTGTCTGGGGAGCTGTGTTCAGTAAGGGCTGTTGTTGCTGTCTGGGGAGCTGTGTTCAGTAAGGGCTGTTGTTGCTGTCTGGGGAGCTGTGTTCAGTAAGGGCTGTTGTTGCTGTCTGGGGAGCTGTGTTCAGTAAGGGCTGTTGTTGCTGTCTGGGGAGCTGTGTTCAGTAAGGGCTGTTGTTGCTGTCTGGGGAGCTGTGTTCAGTAAGGGCTGTTGTTGCTGTCTGGGGAGCTGTGTTCAGTAAGGGCTGTTGTTGCTGTCTGGGGAGCTGTGTTCAGTAAGGGCTGTTGTTGCTGTCTGTGTTCAGTAAGGGCTGTTGTTGCTGTCTGTGTTCAGTAAGGGCTGTTGTTGCTGTCTGGGGAGCTGTGTTCAGTAAGGGCTGTTGTTGCTGTCTGGGGAGCTGTGTTCAGTAAGGGCTGTTGTTGCTGTCTGGGGAGCTGTGTTCAGTAAGGGCTGTTGTTGCTGTCTGGGGAGCTGTGTTCAGTAAGGGCTGTTGTTGCTGTCTGGGGAGCTGTGTTCAGTAAGGGCTGTTGTTGCTGTCTGGGGAGCTGTGTTCAGTAAGGGCTGTTGTTGCTGTCTGGGGAGCTGTGTTCAGTAAGGGCTGTTGTTGCTGTCTGGGGAGCTGTGTTCAGTAAGGGCTGTTGTTGCTGTCTGGGGAGCTGTGTTCAGTAAGGGCTGTTGTTGCTGTCTGGGGAGCTGTGTTCATAGGCAAGTGGATAGGAAATATTACAGTTGTCTCTGTTTTTAAAACAGATAAAACATTTGTTTTTTACAACAAACATCATCAATGCAGATGATCTTATGTATTATTGCAAACACAGTTATTCTATTTAACTTTTTTATTCTGTGATGAGATGTAGCCTAGTCTGTGTAGACAGTTTTTATGCCTCTACGAAGGATTGAGTGCTCATTGAGTACTCATAGGTCAGGGTAATGGGCCTGCACAGATTGAATCGACTCCTTCTCCACAGGGTGGTGTACTGTAACATGGCAGCCATGCACTGGGAAGGGCGGCGAAGGCAGAACGTGGTGGATCACCGCGTGACTTTCACTCATAAGGCAGGGGCATGGTTGTTTTAATCTTTAGCCAATGAGAACACAGTAGGACATTAATGTTGATACAGTAGCTACTTCAGTCAAGGTCACAATGTTACTGCAGTGGTAGGCTAAATCACGGAGCCTTGACCTGCTTGACATGGGGAGCATTTCTGGCCTAACAAACGAAGAAATAAAACACAACTAGCAATGTGTATAAAGCAATGATGATTTCCCTCTTGGACATACAGAATGTGAAGGGACCAGCTCCCATGGTAGAGAGCCAGCCTGAGGCGCCAACCATGCCAGTCCTGCCCCCTGAGCCCAAAGTGCTGGATGTGCCACTGAGTAGGGTATCTCATCAATGGGTAGAGGTTATGATTGTCCATGCAATTAATTGAATCTAACTTCTTTATAACCATCTGACTTCTTTTCTCTTTATAGCAGGTAAAAGTGTGCACACAAACAAAGACAACTACAGTGCCAAGATTGACAACAGATACTCAGTGAGTTCAGTTCTTGCATCACACACTGTTGAGTTATGCGGACAACCATGGGCTCAGCTTTCATGGTTTTAATCCAGGAAACAGAGTGCAGTATGGCCTATTTACTGGACTAATCACGTTATGATGATTGACAGTGACATTTGACAATGTTATAGAAACTTGATATAACCTCCAGTTAAGATGGGTTTCTCTAAAATGGCACCGCCAAACCTTTGCATTGATGACATCAGATTTATGACGATGGCTGTTTGATGTGTTTCAGTCCATACAGTACGCCCAGCAATGGTAGCTACAGCCGCTCCTACATCACATCTACATCTGCAGCTGTAACCATCACGCATTGGAATGCAATTAACAGCAACAACAGCAATAAACAATTAACAAAACAAATATCATGTGTCTTCAAAGAGACTTTAAAAAGCTGGTCATGATCTCGGTATTTCAGCCATGTCCCTCTAAACTCAAAGAGACTTTAAAAAGCTGGTCATGATCTCGGTATTTCAGCCATGTCCCTCTAAACTCAATAGAGACTTTAAAAAGCTGGTCATGATCTCGGTATTTCAGCCATGTCCCTCTAAACTCAAAGAGACTTTAAAAAGCTGGTCATGATCTCGGTATTTCAGCCATGTCCCTCTAAACTCAAAGAGACTTTAAAAAGCTGGTCATGATCTAAGTATTTCAGCCATGTCCCTCTAAACTCAATAGAGACTTTAAAAAGCTGGTCATGATCTAGGTATTTCAGCCATGTCCCTCTAAACTCAAAGAGACTTTAAAAAGCTGGTCATGATCTCGGTATTTCAGCCATGTCCCTCTAAACTCAATAGAGACTTTAAAAAGCTGGTCATGATCTAGGTATTTCAGCCATGTCCCTCTAAACTCAATAGAGACATTAAAAAGCTGGTCATGATCTAGGTATTTCAGCCATGTCCCTCTAAACTCAATAGAGACTTTAAAAAGCTGGTCATGATCTAGGTATTTCAGCCATGTCCCTCTAAAATCAAAGAGACTTTAAAAAGCTGGTCATGATCTAGGTATTTCAGCCATGTCCCTCTAAACTCAAAGGGACTTTAAAAAGCTGGTCATGATCTCGGTATTTCAGCCATGTCCCTCTAAACTCAAAGAGACTTTAAAAAGCTGGTCATGATCTCGGTATTTCAGCCATGTCCCTCTAAACTCAAAGAGACTTTAAAAAGCTGGTCATGATCTAGGTATTTCAGCCATGTCCCTCTAAACTCAATAGAGACTTTAAAAAGCTGGTCATGATCTAGGTATTTCAGCCATGTCCCTCTAAACTCAATAGAGACATTAAAAAGCTGGTCATGATCTAGGTATTTCAGCCATGTCCCTCTAAACTCAATAGAGACTTTAAAAAGCTGGTCATGATCTCGGTATTTCAGCCATGTCCCTCTAAACTCAATAGAGACATTAAAAAAGCTGGTCATGATCTAGGTATTTCAGCCATGTCCCTCTAAACTCAAAGGGACTTTAAAAAGCTGGTCATGATCTAGGTATTTCAGCCATGTCCCTCTAAACTCAATAGAGACTTTAAAAAGCTGGTCATGATCTAGGTATTTCAGCCATGTCCCTCTAAACTCAATAGAGACTTTAAAAAGCTGGTCATGATCTCGGTATTTCAGCCATGTCCCTCTAAACTCAAAGGGACTTTAAAAAGCTGGTCATGATCTAGGTATTTCAGCCATGTCCCTCTAAACTCAATAGAGACTTTAAAAAGCTGGTCATGATCTAGGTATTTCAGCCATGTCCCTCTAAACTCAATAGAGACTTTAAAAAGCTGGTCATGATCTAGGTATTTCAGCCATGTCCCTCTAAACTCAATAGAGACTTTAAAAAGCTGGTCATGATCTTGGTATTTCAGCCATGTCCCTCTAAACTCAATAGAGACTTTAACAATGCTGGTCATGATCTAGGTATTTCAGCCATGTCCCTCTAAACTAAATAGAGACTTTAAAAAGCTGGTCATGATCTCGGTATTTCAGCCATGTCCCTCTAAACTCAATAGAGACTTTAAAAAGCTGGTCATGATCTTGGTATTTCAGCCATGTCCCTCTAAACTCAATAGAGACTTTAAAAAGCTGGTCATGATCTAGGTATTTCAGCCATGTCCCTCTAAACTCAATAGAGACTTTAAAAAGCTGGTCATGATCTAGGTATTTCAGCCATGTCCCTCTAAACTCAATAGAGACTTTAAAAAGCTGGTCATGATCTCGGTATTTCAGCCATGTCCCTCTAAACTCAATAGAGACTTTAAAAAGCTGGTCATGATCTAGGTATTTCAGCCATGTCCCTCTAAACTCAAAGAGACTTTAAAAAGCTGGTCATGATCTCGGTATTTCAGCCATGTCCCTCTAAACTCAATAGAGACATTAAAAAAGCTGGTCATGATCTCGGTATTTCAGCCATGTCCCTCTAAACTCAAAGAGACTTTAAAAAGCTGGTCATGATCTCGGTATTTCAGCCATGTCCCTCTAAACTCAAAGAGACTTTAAAAAGCTGGTCATGATCTAGGTATTTCAGCCATGTCCCTCTAAACTCAATAGAGACATTAAAAAAGCTGGTCATGATCTCGGTATTTCAGCCATGTCCCTCTAAACTCAAAGAGACTTTAAAAAGCTGGTCATGATCTCGGTATTTCAGCCATGTCCCTCTAAACTCAATAGACTTTAAAAAGCTGGTCATGATCTCTGTATTTCAGCCATGTCCCTCTAAACTCAAAGAGACTTTAAAAAGCTGGTCATGATCTCGGTATTTCAGCCATGTCCCTCTAAACTCAATAGAGACTTTAAAAAGCTGGTCATGATCTCGGTATTTCAGCCATGTCCCTCTAAACTCAAAGAGACTTTAAAAAGCTGGTCATGATCTCGGTATTTCAGCCATGTCCCTCTAAACTCAAAGAGACTTTAAAAAGCTGGTCATGATCTAGGTATTTCAGCCATATCCCTCTAAACTCAAAGAGACTTTAAAAAGCTGGTCATGATCTAGGTATTTCAGCCATGTCCCTCTAAACTCAATAGAGACTTTAAAAAGCTGGTCATGATCTCGGTATTTCAGCCATGTCCCTCTAAACTCAATAGAGACATTAAAAAGCTGGTCATGATCTCGGTATTTCAGCCATGTCCCTCTAAACTCAATAGAGACTTTAAAAAGCTGGTCATGATCTAGGTATTTCAGCCATGTCCCTCTAAACTCAAAGAGACTTTAAAAAGCTGGTCATGATCTCAGTATTTCAGCCATGTCCCTCTAAACTCAATAGAGGCATTAAAAAAGCTGGTCATGATCTAGGTATTTCAGCCATGTCCCTCTAAACTCAATAGAGACTTTAAAAAGCTGGTCATGATCTCGGTATTTCAGCCATGTCCCTCTAAACTCAAAAGTGTGCATATAGTCATAAGTCCACACCCTGTCCAGGAACGTTGTCACTTCACTGCAGAATTCCTCTCACAGTCATATGTTATTTACCATCTTATATAAGAAGGTTCATGGAGGTTCATGGAATTACTCTTCTGGGAAAGCTTTCCACTAGATGTTGGAACATTGCTGCAGGGACTTGCTTCCATTCAGCCACGAGAGCATTAGTGAGGTCGGGCACTGATGTTGGGCAATTAGGCCGGGCTCACAGTCGGTGTTCCAATTCATCCCAAAGGTGTTAGATGGGGTTGAGGTCAGGGCTCTGTGCAGGCCAATCAAGTTCTTCCACACCGATTTCAACAAACCATTTCTATATGGATCTCACTTTGTGCACAGGGGGCATTGTCATGCTGAAACAGGAAAGGGCCTTCCCCAAACTGTTGCCACAAAGTTGGAAGCACAGAATTGTCTAGAATGTCATTGTATGTTGTAGCATTAAGATGTCCCTTCACTGGAACTAAGGGGCCTGAACCATGAAAAACAGCCCCAGACCATTATTCCTCCTCCACCAAACTTTACAGTTGGCACTATGCGTTGGGGCAGGTAGCGTTCTGCTGAAATCCGCCAAACCCAGATTCGTCCGTCAGACTGCCAGATGGTGAAGCGTGATTCATCACTCCAGAGAACACATTTCCACTGGAGTCCAATGGTGGCGAGCTTTACACCACTCCAGCCGACGCTTGGCATTGCGCATGGTGATCTTAGGCTTGTGAGCCGCTGCTCGGCCATGGAAACTCAATTCATTAAGTTCCCGACGAACAGTTCTTGTGCTGACGTTGCTTCCAGAGGCAGTGTTGAACTCGGTAGTGAGTGTTGCAACTGGGGACAGATGATTTTTACGCACTACGCGCTTCATCAATCAGCGGTCCAGTTCTGTGAGCATGTGTGGCCTACCACTTTGCGGCAGAGCCGTTGTTGCTTCGAGAAGTTTCCACTTCACAATAACAGCACTTACAATTGACCGGGGCAGCTCTGGCAGGGCAGAAATCTGACTTGTTGGAAAGGTGGCATCCTATGACGGTGCCACGTTTAAAGTCACTGAGCTTTTCAGTATGGGCCATTCTACTGTCAATGTTTGTCTATGGAGATTGCATGGCGGTGTGCTCGATTTTATACACCTGCCAGCAACGGTATGGATGAAATAGTCTAATCCACTAATTTGAAGGGTTGTCCACATACGTATGAACATGTAGTATAGCTTGTGGGATTTAATTTGTATTATAAACTGGGTGGTTTGAGTCCTGAATGCTGATTGGCTGACAGCCATGGTATATCAGACGGTAAACCAAGTGTATGACAAAATACAAATTTTTACTGCTCTAATTACATTGGTAACCAGTTTATAATAGCAATAAGGCACCTCAGAGGTTTGTGGTATATGGCCATTATACCATGGCTAAGGACTGTATCCAGGCACTCCGCATTGCGTAGTGCTAAGAACAGCCCTTAGCCGTGGTATATTGGCCATATACCACACCTCCTTGTGCTTATTTCTTAATTATAAATCATACACTACCGGTCAAACGTTTTAGAACACCTACTCATTCAAGGGTTTTTATTTTTACTGTTTTCTGCATTGTAGAATAATAGTGATGTCACGTTCGGGTGTGTAGAGAGACCAAGGCGCAGCGTATCCATAGTTCGACATCTTTATTTAATGAACTGACGAACTATAGAAAATAACAAATGATAATAACACACGTAGCACGAACACGGGACATAACATAACAATGAACCACGCCAATGGAGTGGAACACAGACATATAAGTAAGATCCCTAATTAGAGGTAATGCATAGCAGCTGCCTCTAATTAGGGATCCCACACACACACACCAGACAGAAATAGAAATGATAGATCTGCCAGACTCTGACCATAGAAATATAGAGAAGCAAAGCTTCTCTATGGCCAGAGCCTGACAAGTGAAGACATCAAAACTATGAAATAACACTTATGGAATCATGTAGCAACCAAAAAAACTTTAAACAAATCTAAATATATTTTATATTTGAGATTCTTCAAATAGCCACCCTTTGCCTTGACAGCTTTGCACTCTCTTGGCATTCTCTCAACCAGCTTCACCTGGAATGCTTATCCAACCGTCTTGAAGGAGTTCCCACATATACTGAGCACTTGTTGGCTGCTTTTCCTTCACTCTGCAGTCCGACTCATCCCAAACCATCTCAATTTGGTTGAAGTCCGGAGATTGTGGAGGCCAGGTCATCTGATGCAGCACTCTCCTTACACAGCCTGGAGGTGTGTTGGGTCATTGTCCTGTTGAAAAACAAATGATAGTCCCACTAAGAGCAAACCAGATGGGATGGCGTATCGCTGCAGAATGCTGTGGTAGCCATGCTGGTTGAGTGTGCCTTGAATTCTAAATAAATCACAGACAGTGTCACCAGCAAAGCACCCCCACACCATAACACCTCCTCCTCCATGCTTTATGGTAGGAAATACACAGGCAGAGATCATCTGTTCACTTACTCTGCGTCTCACAAAGACATAGAGGTTGGAACCAGAAATCTCCAATATGGACTTATCAGACCATTTTCACCAGTCTAATGTCCATTGGTCGTGTTTCTTGGCCCAAGCAAGTCTCTTCTTCTTATTGGTGTCCTTTAGTAGTGGTTTCTTTGCAGCAATTCAACCATGAAGGCCTGATTCACACAGTCTCCTCTGAACAGTTGATGTTAAGATGTGTCTGTTACTTGAACTCTGTGAAGCATTTATTTGGGCTGCAATCTGAGGCTGGTAACTCTAATGAACTTATCCTCTGCAGCAAAGGTATTTCCTTTGGGGGTCCTCATTAGAGCCAGTTTCATCATAGCGCTTGATGGCTTGAAGAAACGTTCAAAGTTCTTGAAATTTACCGTATTGACTGACCTTCACGTCTTAAAGTAATGATGGACTGTAGTTTCTCTTTGCTTATTTGAGCTGTTCTTGCCATAATATGGACTTGGTCTTTTACCAAATAGGGTTATCTTCTGTATACCACCCCTACCTTGTCACAACACAACTCATTGGCTCAAACACATTAAGAAGGAAAGGAATTCCACAAATGAACTTTTAACAAGGCACATCTGTTAATTGAAATGCATTCCAGGTGACTACCTCATGAAGCTGGTTGAGAGCATGCCAACAGTGATCAAGACAAAGGGTGGCTACTTTGAAGAATCACAAATATAAAATATATTTTGATTTGTTGAACACTTTTTTGGTTACTACATGATTCCATATGTGTTATTTCATAGTATTGATGTCTTCACTATTATTTAACAATATAGAAAATAGTAAAAATAAAGAAAACCATGGAATGAGTAGGTGTTCTAAAATTTTTGACCGTTGGTGTATATCTCATACACACTGAGTGACTTTTAATGATGTAATCTACTGAGTGTACAAAACATTCTTTCCTTGACAGACTTACCAGGTGAAAGCTATGATCCTTTATTGATGTCACCTGTTAAATCCACTTCAATCAGTGTAGATGAAGGGGAGGAGTGAATGTGTGCCATTCATAGGGTGAATGGGTAAGACAAAAGATTGAAGTGCCTTTAAACCGGGTATGGTAGAAGGTGCCAGGCTCACCAGAGTGTGTCAAGAATTGCAACGCTGCTGGGTTTTTCACGCTCAACAGTTTCCAATGTGTATCAAGAATGGTCCACCACCCAAAGGACATCCAGCCAACTTTACACAACTGTGGGAAGCCTTGGAGTCAACATGGGCCGACACCTTGTAGAGTCCAAAACCCGATGAATTGAGGCTGTTCTGAGGGCAACTAATGTTGCAAATGTTTGTATATTCAGTGTATGTTTTAAAACCCTACAATTATGTTAAAACAACCAACAAAACAATACAACATGTACTTTCACAATTAATAAATCATTCAAAAAACTACTTCAGAAGAATATTGCACCGCAAATAATGTGGAGGGAGCACAGGACAATACTGTATTCTACTACAATAATATCCGTATACATTTCCCTTTGACAAGGAGACTCTTGAAGGAAAAATTTATCAATATACTTTTTATGACCGCTGGACATAAGATAGAATGAAAGAGGCCCCGATTCCTTACAGTCTATCTTGTTTATAATTCACATTTTCACTTTGACAGCCTTTCATCGTTCAAAAATAATTTCCCCGATAGGGTGGGGGGTGGTGGCGTTGGCTTCACAGTCAGTATACTCTAAGGTGTCTTTGGACAGCTGCTCCGAGTGAGCCAAGTAGGAAATGTACATTGTCATTCTGTCAAAGACAAAAAGGGATATTAAGGCGGACATCTTAATCTGCAAATGCAGTCTTGTGTTTCAAAATGTCACTTTTGTTTGTCTGTTGTCCAGGCAACAACTTTAAATAGGGTTGGTTTATGACCTAGAAGCAAAGACTATAATTACACTGTTACTAGTTTATAGCATGATTCATCTCAAATGGACATGAAACAAATGCGTGAGATTTTTGAACACAAGGCTTGAAATTCATCCATGTTTTGAACAGGCTAAACTTTCCTATTTTGGCTCCAGTAATAATAGTGCTTGAAAAGCAAAATTCAGATTTTGTTCAGATTTTGTCTTGGCCAAAGGTCTTCAAGAACACTGACAAGAATTGTCAGCAAAACTACATAATTGTTAGAAGTATAAGATCTGTGTGTTTGGGTGGTTCCATACAAGATATGTTACAATAGAGAGTCAGAGAGGCTGAAGTGGCTTGAAGTGTTTGTGGTGAGTCAGACGTGTTTGTGGTGAGTCAGACGTGTTTGTGGTGAGTCAGACGTGTTTGTGGTGAGTCAGACGTGTTTGTGGTGAGTCAGAGGTGTTTGTGGTGAGTCAGACGTGTTTGTGGTGAGTCAGAGGTGTTTGTGGTGAGTCAGACGTGTTTGTGGCGAGTCAGACGTGTTTGTGGCGAGTCAGACGTTTATGTGGCGAGTCAGACGTTTTTGTGGCGAGTCAGACGTGTTTGTGGCGAGTCAGACGTGTTTGTGGCGAGTCAGACGTGTTTGTGGCGAGTCAGACGTGTTTGTGGCGAGTCAGACGTGTTTGTGGCGAGTCAGACGTGTTTGTGGCGAGTCAGACGTGTTTGTGGCGAGTCAGACGTGTTTGTGGCGAGTCAGACGTGTTTGTGGTGAGTCAGAGGTGTTTGTGGTGAGTCAGACGTGTTTGTGGTGAGTCAGATGTGTTTGTGGTGAGTCAGACGTGTTTGTGGTGAGTCAGACGTGTTTGTGGTGAGTCAGACGTGTTTGTGGTGAGTCAGAGGTGTTTGTGGTGAGTCAGACGTGTTTGTGGTGAGTCAGAGGTGTTTGTGGCGAGTCAGACGTGTTTGTGGCGAGTCAGACGTGTTTGTGGCGAGTCAGACGTGCTTGTGGCGAGTCAGACGTTTTTGTGGCGAGTCAGACGTTTTTGTGGCGAGTCAGACGTTTTTGTGGCGAGTCAGACGTGTTTGTGGCGAGTCAGACGTGTTTGTGGTGAGTCAGATGTGTTTGTGGTGAGTCAGAGGTGTTTGTGGTGAGTCAGACGTGTTTGTGGTGAGTCAGACGTGTTTGTGGTGAGTCAGACGTGTTTGTGGTGAGTCAGACGTGTTTGTGGTGAGTCAGAGGTGTTTGTGGTGAGTCAGACGTGTTTGTGGTGAGTCAGACGTGTTTGTGGTGAGTCAGACGTGTTTGTGGTGAGTCAGACGTGTTTGTGGTGAGTCAGATGTGTTTGTGGTGAGTCAGACGTGTTTGTGGTGAGTCAGATGTGTTTGTGGTGAGTCAGACGTGTTTGTGGTGAGTCAGATGTGTTTGTGGTTGGCCCCTTTAACATATCTTGGAATAGAGTGTGATACTCACTGCCCTCTGACAAATCATTTGTAAGTTTCAGTGTTCTGTTTTAGGGCCACTATTGTTTTCACTATATATTTTAACTCTTGGTGATGTCATTCGGAAACTTGCAAAGTGAAGTAATCACTTCCTACTTTGAGGGCCTTCAAGGAGAGGGACAAGGACAAGGACAAATTGAAATGCGTCCAGAGAGAGCTGAAGTCACAGATTGTTGAGGGGAAGAGAGTGTATAAGGAGAAGATGGAGGACAAGCTGAGGCAGAGCCAGGTGAGAGAGGTGTGGAAGGGTATGAGAAATATCACTGGCTTCAAAAAGTCAAACAGTGGGCAGACGGAGGGGACCCAGGACAGAGACAATGAGCTGAACCAATTTTTTAACAGGTTCGATACTGGCCCTGTCCACCTCCCCTCCAGCTCCCCAGGCCACACACCCTCACGGCTGTCCCACCCCCACTTTGCTCACAACACCTCTGCTGAGACAATCAGTGACCCCACCTCCACCCCTGCTCCCTCTGGACTGAACCTCAACACCCCCCTTCCCCCCACCTCCCCACCTGGGCTGGCTTTCACCACCAACCAAGTGAAGAGAGAGCTGGAGAGACTACATCAGTGGAAAGCGGCGGAACCTGATGGCATCAGCCCAAGGGTGCTTAGGGTCTGTGCTGACCAACTGTGTGGAATACTCCAGCGTCCCTTCAACCTTAGCCTGAGCCTGGAAAGGGTCCCTGTGCTGTGGAAAACATCCTGCCTCGTCCGAGTGCCCAAGAAGGCACACGCCACTGTCCTGAATGACTTCAGACCTGTCGCGCTAACATCCCACATCATGAAGACCCTGGAAAGGTTAGTCCTCACTCACCTCAGACCCCTGGTGTGTACATCACTGGACCCCCTGCAGTTTGCATACCAGCTCAACATCGGGGTGGATGATGCAATCATCTATCTTCTGCAGAGGGCCTACTCTCACCTGGACAACGCAGGTTGCACTGTGAGGGTCATGTTTTTTGATTTCTCCAATGCCTTCAACACCATTCAGCCCCTGCTACTGGGTGAGAAGATGAAAGTGGAAGCATCCTTAGTCTCCTGGGTCACGGACTACCTGGCCGGTAGGCCACAATTTGTGCGACTACAGAGCTGTGTGTCAGAACGGGCAGTGAGCAACACAGGGGCCCCCCAGGGAACGGTCCTGTCCCCCTTCCTGTTCACCCTCTACACCTCGGACTTCAGATATAACTCTGAAACATGCCACCTACAGAAGTTCTCGGATGACTCTGCTATTGTAGGGTGCATCAGGGGTGGGCAGGAGGGGGAGTACAGGAGCACAATCAGTGACTCTGTGTTGTGGTGTGAGCAGAACCACCTTCAGCTCATCAGCAAAACAAAGGAGATGGTGGTGGACTTCAGGAGAACCAAGGCACAACTGACTGCAGTCCCTATACAGGGGATGGATGTGGAAATGGTTGGGCCATACAAGTTCCTGGGAGTCCATATGGACAATAGGCTGGAATGGGCTGGTAACACCGGGGCCCTGTACAAAAAGGGCCAGAGCCGACTCTACTTTCTGAGGAGGCTCAGGTCCTTCAACGTGTGCAGTAAACTACTGCATACCTTCTACCAATCTGTGGTAGAATCTTTTTTGCAGTGGTGTGCTGTGGAGCAAACATTAAAGCCGGTGATGCTTCTCGGGTAAATAAGCTGATCAGGAAGGCTAGCTCTGTCCTGGGGATGAGCCTTGACACTCTAGAGGAGGTGGTGGAGAGATGGATCCTGGCCAAACTGCTGGCCATCATGGACAACGTCACCCACCCTCTGCACGCCATGGTTATGATGCAGAGGAGCACCTTCAGTCACAGACTGATCCCACCACGGTGTGCCAGAAAGCGCTACAGGTCCTTCCTGCCGGCGGCTATTAGACTATATAATGCCTCACCGTCGGCAACATAGACCTGGAACTGTTGGGGTGTTAGGACCTAGTTTAACAATTAACAATTATGCATCCATCCGTGAGTAACTCTGGTCTGTAATCACTCATTCACTCAGGACTTATCTATTCATTCAGGTCTGTATATACATATTCATGTACAGTTGTTATATATCATATCACGTGCAATATTGCAAGTAATTCTTGGACTTAACTTATGTAGGCATTCTCTCAGGAATGAATATTAGTATCCTGCCAGTTGCACCTTTTCTCATTGCTTTTAGTATATCGAATGTGCAATACGTGCAGTTGTCTGTAATTAAACCCTGCGCACTAAGGACTGTATTTTAAGGGAATTACTAGTATTACCCCAAATTATATCATACACACATTTAGCTATTTAAGTATCTCTTCCTGTCATTTACCTGTACAGTTAATGTAACCATGCAAATATTCACTTACCTGTTCATTTGGCCAGTCTGTCTATTAAGTAAACTATTATTACCCTCGCTCATATCATATGCATTTTTAGCTACTGAAGTATTTCTCTGCCATCGACCTGTATAGTATAGTTAACCATCCAACATCCACCAATGTATAGTGTACATATTCAGCCAACCACTCATACTATGTAATGTCTTTTTATAGCTTTTTTTTAGCACTCCAGATATCTTGTATTTCTATACTTTTTCATACTGACGCTCTATGTATCGTGTACCGTGTATCTGTCTTTTGTGTACTTTCGTTGTGGCATTTTGCACCTGCCCTGTGTTTTTACCAAGAAATTTCCCCTCTGGGATCAATAAAGTACCTATCTATCTATAATTTGACAGGAGGATGTATTTTGTGAATGTTGCTGCCACTTGGTGGTAAATTACAAGCATTAACCACAACAATGTTTATCATATGCGCCAACTATTTAATTAAGACTTGGCCAAAGCAATATATGGAAGCCAATGTCCAACTTCTAAAGATACTGAGCAGAACTGATTTTAAGTTGCAAACAAGTTTGTAATACCTTAACGGCCCAGTAACTCAATGTACATCCAGTTTTAGAAAGTCAATATAATCTTTCTGTATTCCACTAAACCACAGTTACAGAAGGCTATAGAAAGGAACTTCATAAGAGACAGCCTTGGGCAGAACTTAAAGGCATAGTTAACCCAATAAAATTACATATTGCTTTTCTTAACCTGCAAGCAGTCTATGGATAAGGTATGACAGCAATCCATGCTCTGGTTTTGTTAACCTGGCCACTGTTTTTCAATGCTAACTTTTTTATAAATCCAATGTAGTCAATGGTACCTAAATTAGCATTTTTATACTTCATGTCCAAATGATGTTGTATCTAAAACTGATTGTTTAGCTCAATGAAGTCATATAAATGATTGAAGAGCACAACTGCTAATATAGGTAACATTGACTTGCATTGGAGTGTTTGTAAACCCCTAGACAAGTTATTCATGGGTCACACCAACGTGGGTAAACTGCCACAGTAGATTTGCTGTTTACATGATAACCAGACCCTCCATGTCCTCAAACTGTGCTTGCATAATAAAACACCATCAAGCATGACAGTTTACATTTCAACTCTTTTAATGCCGTACACATTAACCAAAGTTAACCTATTATAAGTTCAACAAGTCAGACACAAAATGTACAGTAACCCATACAATAAATCCTACAAAAAGCAGTGCCATTCAAACAGCCATGTTGAAAATACAACATTTCAGCCACTAAATGAGAATTGTGTAATGTTTATTGGCTGCTTGACAATTGCAGGGTACTTACTTACATACTGAAGAAATGTCCTCCTTGGGGATCAATAAAGTACCTACCTACCTATCTATCTGATGGAAAGAAGACCCGTTTAGCAAGCACAGCTAATATATTCATCATTTCTTTTTGAAAGCATGATCTGTAAACTGTTAGTATTTGAACATATCACAACCACAAACAGTTAAAAAACATTTTTTTTCTAAAAAGAAAAGTACACAGAGATAGGTAGATACAGTGGGGAGAACAAGTATTTGATACACTGCCGATTTTGCAGGTTTTCCCACTTACAAAGCATGTAGAAGTCTGTAATTTTTATCATAGGTACTCTTCAACTGTGAGTGACGGAATCTAAAACAAAAATCCAGAAAATCACATTGTATGATTTTTAAGTAATTAATTTGCATTTTATTGCATGACATAAGTATTTGATACATTAGAAAAGCAAAACTTAATATTTGGTACAGAAACCTTTGTTTGCAATTACAGAGATCATACGTTTCCTGTAGTTCTTGACCAGGTTTGCACACACTGCAGCAGGGATTTTGGCCCACTCCTCCATACAGACCTTCTCCAGATCCTTCAGGTTTCGGGGCTGTCGCTGGGCAATACGGACTTTCAGCTCCCTCCAAAGATTTTCTATTGGGTTCAGGTCTGGAGACTGGCTAGGCCACTCCAGGACCTTGAGATGCTTCTTACGGAGCCACTCCTTAGTTGCCCTGGCTGTGTTTCGGGTCGTTGTCATAATGGAAGACCCAGCCACGACCCATCTTCAATGCTCTTACTGAGGGAAGGAGGTTGTTGGCCAAGAGCTCGCGATACATGGCCTCATCCATCCTCCCCTCAATACGGTGCAGTCGTCCTGTCCCCTTTGCAGAAAAGCATCCCCAAAGAATGATGTTTCCACCTCCATGCTTCACAGTTGGGATGGTGTTCTTGGGGTTGTACTCATCCTTCTTCTTCCTCCAAACACGGCGAGTGGAGTTTAGACCAAAAAGCTCTATTTTTGTCTCATCAGACCACATGACCTTCTCCCATTCCTCCTCTGGATCATCCAGATGGTCATTGGCAAACTTCAGACGGGCCTGGACATGCGCTGGCTTGAGCAGGGGGACCTTGCGTGCGCTGCAGGATTTTAATCCATGACGGCGTAGTGTGTTACTAATGGTTTTCTTTGAGACTGTGGTCCCAGCTCTCTTCAGGTCATTGACCAGGTCCTGCCGTGTAGTTCTGGGCTGGTCCCTCACCTTCCTCATGATCATTGATGCCCCACGAGGTGAGATCTTGCATGGTGCCCCAGGCCGAGGGAGATTGACCGTCATCTTGAACTTCTTCCATTTTCTAATAATTGCGCCAACAGTTGTTGCTTTCTCACCAAGCTGCTTGCCTATTGTCCTGTAGCCCATCCCAGCCTTGTGCAGGTCTACAATTTTATCCCTGATGTCCTTACACAGCTGTTTGATTGAGTGTGTGGAGTCCGTTTGATTGAGTGTGTGGACAGGTGTCTTTTATACAGGTAACGAGTTCAAACAGGTGCAGTTAATACAGGTAATGAGTGGAGAACAGGAGGGCTTCTTAAAGAAAAACTAACAGGTCTGTGAGAGCTGGAATTCTTACTGGTTGGTAGGTGATCAAATACTTATGTCATGCAATAAAATGCTAATTAATTATTTAAAAATCATACAATATGATTTTCTGGATTTTTGTTTTAGATTCCATCTCTTACAGATGAAGTGTACCTATGATAAAAATTACAGACCTCTACATGCTTTGTAAGTAGGAAAACCTGCAAAATCGGCAGTGTATCAAATACTTGTTCTCCCCACTGTAGGTAGATAGGTAGATAGGCCGAACTGTCAAACATAATATAGGCCTACAACGATTAAAACATATGCACTCAAATCACCACAGTAAAGCATGAATCGATCACTGATTACAATTCATAAAAACAAACTATGAGAGACTTGGTTCCATGAACAAACTTAGGAATGTCTCTTAGAGAGGTTATGTTTGGATATACGTAGTGTTGAATGATGTAAATATATGACAGATGATGATGGTTACAATGTGAAAGGAGGGAAATGAGGACGTGTGAGTCTATGGTACCACAAGTAGATGCTTAAAACTGACATGCAGGTGTCTCCTAAAAGAAACAGCTCATTTCCTTAGGTCTGCAGTGTCTGTTCCTCATCCAATCCACAGGTCAAATGTTGCTTGTTGCCGAACATATAAAAATAACAGTACTTTTGATACATACATACAATATTGCATTGTTTTGGCCAATACACTACTATATCCAAGATAAATCAAAAGGAATCTGACATCTCTGATCTTTAGCATTCCTACTGACTTTAATCCCCTGGGAATCAATCATGTAAGTCCTTCAAAACAACAAGAGTATTCCCAACACCAACCACAACGGAGAAGAGTGGAATTCTAATTCCGACTCCATTCAATACCAACAACCTCCATTCTCTTTGGACAGACAACCTACCCTGACCCTGTCAATAAGTAGGGCCCATGACCTGACATCAGTGCCATAATGAAACCCCCTCTCTCATTGGGTGTCACAGAGGCCAGGGGTTGTGTAGGGGGCCGGATGATTGGCCGACCGGCCCGTCAGTAGTGTGTGTTGGCGCGCCATTCGTTGTCGGCCATGGCGTCCTGGCTGGTCGGGTCCACATCACGCTGCATTGAGGGAGCCAGGTCAAAGGTTAGTTCTGGTTTGTCATGTTTAAGTGCACAGGGGTTTATACAATAAAAAAACTGTACATACAATACTGTAAAAGAAAACTTCCATCACTTTGGTCTTTTGAGACAAAAACACTTTAAAATGGATAAAAGTGGCTTATCACAATACCTACCTGTGTGGAGCAGCTCTGTCCAGTGAAGAGAGCCTTGTAGGCGGACGCTGCCACTGACAGAAACCCCTTGACTAGTCCCTCTGTGATACCGACTTGGCCCCTATAGAACAGGAAAGATGTGGTCAGCCACTATGGGGAACCATCTGTTCCAGGGCCAGTGGTTTGGAGCAAGAAATGCTTTCACAAGACCCAGAATGCCACAAAACGTGTGTCAACCAGAGTTATGTCACGTTGTTATGTCACGTTGTTATGTAACCAATGATATCACGCCATAAAGGTCTCTAAATATAATCTATTTATAGCGGATTTATCATTTACAGTTTAATCCTCTGATATCTAACTGTAGACAGGTAGCTGTTCAGAGCGCTGGGCCAGTAACCAAAATGTCTCTGGTTCGAATCCTGGGCCGATGAGGTGAAAGATATGTTCACGAGCCCTTGAGCAAGGCACTTAACCCTAATCTGGATAAGATCGTCAGCTAAATGACAAAAATGCAATGTTTTATCATGTGTCAAAAATACTGTGTCTTTTAACAGCGAATGATTAGTAGATATTTAAACTTTCAGATATTAATTTGTTGGTAGAAACAATGAGGACAAACATTGTTAATGGCAATAGATTTGTGGATCATTTCTACAACTAAACTAGTCTTAGACCCACGTCTGCGATGGGGTTCGAACCTGTGTCATTACTGACCGTGACCGGGAGTCCCATAGGGCGGCACACAACTGGCCCAGCGTCGTCCGGGTGACGGGAGGGTCTGGCCAGGCGGGTTTTACGCTCTAGCGACTCCTTGTGGCGGGCCGGGCGCCTGCAGGCTGAACAGTGTTTCGTCCGACACATTGGTGCAGCTGGCTTCCGGGTTAAGTGAGCGGGTGTTAAGAAGCACGGTTTGGCGGGTCATGTTTCACGCGTGACTCGAACTTCGCCTCTCCCGAGCCTGTTGGGGAATTGCAGCGATGAGACAAGATCGTAATCACGAAATTTGGAAGAAAAAGGGGGTAAAAATAACTTTAAAAAAACAAAACAAAAAGAGAAAAGCCGTATTACAAGAATAAATACAGTAAAGTACACACTTAAGGGTAAAAAATAAAAAGTGTTATGCAAAATAATAAAACATTATTTTCACACAATTGTGAATTTCAAAGACTTGGACTGATGGGTACACTGTGATGTCATCGGCCTCCATCTTGCTTGAGGAACAAAAGAGGACAAAAGAGGAAAGCCCCTCCCCCTCCTCCCGCCACGTCATGAGGATACCACCTACTGACATGTGACTTTTGTTAAGTAGATCAGGTGATAAATAAGGTGAAAAGGAGGCTGGAGTGGGTCTTTAATATTGTGTAGTGTTCCATCTAGGAGGGCTGGAGTGGGTCTTTAATATTGTGTAGTGTTCCATCTAGGAGTGGGTCTTTAATATTGTGTAGTGTTCCATCTAGGAGGCTGGAGTGGGTCTTTAATATAGTGTAGTGTTCCATCTAGGAGGGCTGGAGTGGGTCTTTAATATTGTGTAGTGTTCCATCTAGGAGGCTGGAGTGGGTCTTTAATATTGTGTAGTGTTCCATCTAGGAGGCTGGAGTGGGTCTTTAATATTGTGTAGTGTTCCATCTAGGAGGGCTGGAGTGGGTCTTTAATATTGTGTAGTGTTCCATCTAGGAGGGCTGGAGTGGGTCTTTAATATTGTGTAGTGTTCCACCTAGGAGGGCTGGAGTGGGTCTTTAATATTGTGTAGTGTTCCACCTAGGAGTGGGTCTTTAATATTGTGTAGTGTTCCACCTAGGAGTGGGTCTTTAATATTGTGTAGTGTTCCATCTAGGAGGCTGGAGTGGGTCTTTAATATTGTGTAGTGTTCCACCTAGGAGGGCTGGAGTGGGTCTTTAATATTGTGTAGTGTTCCACCTAGGAGGGGGTCTTTAATATTGTGTAGTGTTCCATCTAGGAGGGCTGGAGTGGGTCTTTAATATAGTGTAGTGTTCCATCTAGGAGTGGGTCTTTAATATTGTGTAGTGTTCCATCTAGGAGTGGGTCTTTAATATTGTGTAGTGTTCCATCTAGGAGGGCTGGAGTGGGTCTTTAATATTGTGTAGTGTTCCATCTAGGAGGGCTGGAGTGGGTCTTTAATATTGTGTAGTGTTCCACCTAGGAGGGCTGGAGTGGGTCTTTAATATTGTGTAGTGTTCCATCTAGGAGGGGGTCTTTAATATTGTGTAGTGTTCCACCTAGGAGGGCTGGAGTGGGTCTTTAATATTGTGTAGTGTTCCACCTAGGAGGGGGTCTTTAATATTGTGTAGTGTTCCATCTAGGAGGGCTGGAGTGGGTCTTTAATATTGTGTAGTGTTCCACCTAGGAGGGCTGGAGTGGGTCTTTAATATTGTGTAGTGTTCCATCTAGGAGGGGGTCTTTAATATTGTGTAGTGTTCCATCTAGGAGGGGGTCTTTAATATTGTGTAGTGTTCCACCTAGGAGGGGGTCTTTAATATTGTGTAGTGTTCCATCTAGGAGGGCTGGAGTGGGTCTTTAATATTGTGTAGTGTTCCATCTAGGAGGGCTGGAGTGGGTCTTTAATATTGTGTAGTGTTCCATCTAGGAGGGCTGGAGTGGGTCTTTAATATTGTGTAGTGTTCCATCTAGGAGGGGGTCTTTAATATTGTGTAGTGTTCCATCTAGGAGGGGGTCTTTAATATTGTGTAGTGTTCCACCTAGGAGGGCTGGAGTGGGTCTTTAATATTGTGTAGTGTTCCATCTAGGAGGGCTGGAGTGGGTCTTTAATATAGTGTAGTGTTCCATCTAGGAGGCTGGAGTGGGTCTTTAATATTGTGTAGTGTTCCATCTAGGAGGGCTGGAGTGGGTCTTTAATATAGTGTAGTGTTCCATCTAGGAGGCTGGAGTGGGTCTTTAATATTGTGTAGTGTTCCATCTAGGAGGCTGGAGTGGGTCTTTAATATTGTGTAGTGTTCCACCTAGGAGGGCTGGAGTGGGTCTTTAATATTGTGTAGTGTTCCATCTAGGAGGCTGGAGTGGGTCTTTAATATTGTGTAGTGTTCCATCTAGGAGGCTGGAGTGGGTCTTTAATATTGTGTAGTGTTCCATCTAGGAGGGCTGGAGTGGGTCTTTAATATTGTGTAGTGTTCCACCTAGGAGGGCTGGAGTGGGTCTTTAATATTGTGTAGTGTTCCATCTAGGAGGGCTGGAGTGGGTCTTTAATATTGTGTAGTGTTCCATCTAGGAGGCTGGAGTGGGTCTTTAATATTGTGTAGTGTTCCATCTAGGAGGGCTGGAGTGGGTCTTTAATATTGTGTAGTGTTCCACCTAGGAGGGCTGGAGTGGGTCTTTAATATTGTGTAGTGTTCCACCTAGGAGGCTGGAGTGGGTCTTTAATATTGTGTAGTGTTCCATCTAGGAGGGGGTCTTTAATATTGTGTAGTGTTCCATCTAGGAGGGGGTCTTTAATATTGTGTAGTGTTCCATCTAGGAGGGCTGGAGTGGGTCTTTAATATTGTGTAGTGTTCCATCTAGGAGGCTGCAGTGGGTCTTTAATATTGTGTAGTGTTCCATCTAGGAGGCTGGAGTGGGTCTTTAATATTGTGTAGTGTTCCATCTAGGAGGGCTGGAGTGGGTCTTTAATATTGTGTAGTGTTCCACCTAGGAGGGCTGGAGTGGGTCTTTAATATTGTGTAGTGTTCCACCTAGGAGGCTGGAGTGGGTCTTTAATATTGTGTAGTGTTCCATCTAGGAGGGCTGGAGTGGGTCTTTAATATTGTGTAGTGTTCCATCTAGGAGGCTGGAGTGGGTCTTTAATATTGTGTAGTGTTCCATCTAGGAGGGCTGGAGTGGGTCTTTAATATTGTGTAGTGTTCCACCTAGGAGGGCTGGAGTGGGTCTTTAATATAGTGTAGTGTTCCATCTAGGAGGGCTGGAGTGGGTCTTTAATATTGTGTAGTGTTCCATCTAGGAGGGCTGGAGTGGGTCTTTAATATTGTGTAGTGTTCCATCTAGGAGGGCTGGAGTGGGTCTTTAATATAGTGTAGTGTTCCATCTAGGAGGGCTGGAGTGGGTCTTTAATATTGTGTAGTGTTCCATCTAGGAGGGCTGGAGTGGGTCTTTAATATTGTGTAGTGTTCCACCTAGGAGGGCTGGAGTGGGTCTTTAATATTGTGTAGTGTTCCATCTAGGAGTGGGTCTTTAATATTGTGTAGTGTTCCATCTAGGAGGCTGGAGTGGGTCTTTAATATTGTGTAGTGTTCCATCTAGGAGTGGGTCTTTAATATTGTGTAGTGTTCCATCTAGGAGGGCTGGAGTGGGTCTTTAATATTGTGTAGTGTTCCATCTAGGAGTGGGTCTTTAATATTGTGTAGTGTTCCATCTAGGAGGCTGGAGTGGGTCTTTAATATTGTGTAGTGTTCCATCTAGGAGGGCTGGAGTGGGTCTTTAATATTGTGTAGTGTTCCACCTAGGAGGGCTGGAGTGGGTCTTTAATATTGTGTAGTGTTCCATCTAGGAGGGCTGGAGTGGGTCTTTAATATTGTGTAGTGTTCCATCTAGGAGGGCTGGAGTGGGTCTTTAATATTGTGTAGTGTTCCATCTAGGAGTGGGTCTTTAATATTGTGTAGTGTTCCATCTAGGAGTGGGTCTTTAATATTGTGTAGTGTTCCATCTAGGAGGGCTGGAGTGGGTCTTTAATATAGTGTAGTGTTCCATCTAGGAGGCTGGAGTGGGTCTTTAATATTGTGTAGTGTTCCATCTAGGAGGCTGGAGTGGGTCTTTAATATTGTGTAGTGTTCCATCTAGGAGTGGGTCTTTAATATTGTGTAGTGTTCCATCTAGGAGGCTGGAGTGGGTCTTTAATATTGTGTAGTGTTCCATCTAGGAGGGCTGGAGTGGGTCTTTAATATAGTGTAGTGTTCCATCTAGGAGGCTGGAGTGGGTCTTTAATATTGTGTAGTGTTCCATCTAGGAGGGCTGGAGTGGGTCTTTAATATTGTGTAGTGTTCCACCTAGGAGGGCTGGAGTGGTTCTTTAATATTGTGTAGTGTTCCATCTAGGAGTGGGTCTTTAATATTGTGTAGTGTTCCATCTAGGAGGGCTGGAGTGGGTCTTTAATATTGTGTAGTGTTCCACCTAGGAGGGCTGGAGTGGGTCTTTAATATTGTGTAGTGTTCCACCTAGGAGGGCTGGAGTGGTTCTTTAATATTGTGTAGTGTTCCACCTAGGAGGGCTGGAGTGGGTCTTTAATATTGTGTAGTGTTCCATCTAGGAGGGCTGGAGTGGGTCTTTAATATTGTGTAGTGTTCCATCTAGGAGGGCTGGAGTGGGTCTTTAATATTGTGTAGTGTTCCATCTAGGAGGGCTGGAGTGGGTCTTTAATATTGTGTAGTGTACCATCTAGGAGGGCTGGAGTGGGTCTTTAATATTGTGTAGTGTTCCATCTAGGAGGGCTGGAGTGGGTCTTTAATATTGTGTAGTGTTCCATCTAGGAGGGCTGGAGTGGGTCTTTAATATTGTGTAGTGTTCCACCTAGGAGGGCTGGAGTGGGTCTTTAATATTGTGTAGTGTTCCATCTAGGAGGGCTGGAGTGGGTCTTTAATATTGTGTAGTGTTCCACCTAGGAGGGCTGGAGTGGGTCTTTAATATTGTGTAGTGTTCCACCTAGGAGGGCTGGAGTGGGTCTTTAATATAGTGTAGTGTTCCACCTAGGAGGGCTGGAGTGGGTCTTTAATATTGTGTAGTGTTCCACCTAGGAGGGCTGGAGTGGGTCTTTAATATTGTGTAGTGTTCCACCTAGGAGGGCTGGAGTGGGTCTTTAATATTGTGTAGTGTTCCACCTAGGAGGGCTGGAGTGGGTCTTTAATATTGTGTAGTGTTCCACCTAGGAGGGCTGGAGTGGGTCTTTAATATTGTGTAGTGTTCCACCTAGGAGGGCTGGAGTGGGTCTTTAATATAGTGTAGTGTTCCACCTTGGGTGCAGGGAGCTGCAGGGTCTGGAGTTGTACGTCTCCAAGGCACTGGCTGAGCCTGCTGGTCTGGTTGGACTAGACACTGAAATATAGATGTGGAAAAAGAGAGAACACATTCTGGATGAGAGAGAGCTATTAGAACAGTCAAGACGTTTTTCTGTTCCCGTCTCTCAAAACACACGTTTCCTTTCTGGCCAGTGGCCGCAGACACTGGCCGTGAACACGTCCTCAAAAACATGAGTGAACCAACACAACACTAGCTAGTCACATTAGTTAATAGCATATTATATTAACCAACTAACCATTTTCTGATTAGGACTCGTAATCATGTCTTGTGCTAATTTACAATTGCCAATGTGAAAAAGTGAGAACATTACTTGGTGCATTTTGACTTCAGTTACTAGTCTGTAAAAAGAAGCAGACACCTTGCAGTGAGAGTTGTTCCTTACCTATGGCAGTCTCCTCCTCTGACAGTGTGATCTGGGCGAAGGCCTAGAGGTGAACCTTGACCTCTCATAACCCCCATCATCAGCACATCTGGTCCTGCCACTCTCAATGCTGTGCCAAGTACTTTCCTCTCATAGCCAAAGAAAGATCCCGGGGTTACAGCTTCAAGAACTAAACAAAAACAACTTTAGTTTTTAACTTCAATTTAGACAATTGAGTCATTTATCAGACACTCTTATCCAGAGCAGTGAGTGCATACATTTTATTTTTTGTAATGGTCGCCCGTGGGAATCGACCCCACAACCCTGGCGTTACAGAGTATAGAATGACAGTCAGATAACAGATACCACAGATAGTGAGTGCAAAGAATAACCAGACTTTATCGTTCAACTAAGTCTCCTATGATTGTCACTTAGTGATGTGTGCATGTTTTCACATTTTGGTGGGAAATTCAACCATACTAGATGGCTGCCTCACCTTCGGGATTGCAGTAGCTGGGCTGATGTCTGTGGGGGGGCTTGTGGTTGGGAGCCTCCTCGAGGGCGAGGGAGCGGATCACCGTCTCACACACAAACTGAGTCACGCTGATGTCTCCCTCCTCGTGGCCAGAGGGGGGGGTCAGAGTTCTCACCCTTCACTCATGACCACAACACACAACAGAACGATTAAGGCTGTGTCTGATACAGGGTCATCACTGTGATCAAAGCTTTTTTTTCTCTCAACTTCTCTTACTTACGCTGACATGTCCCTTAGTTAACATAACGCTCAAGTCTAGCCTATATTCATAAACACATCTCACAATTTGATATCTATATATCGTGTTGTCTTTGATCAGGTCAGGGCCTGGGTTCTCCAGTAGAGGGTCATCGTGGGGCAGAGGGGACATCCAGGGGGTCAGATCTTACAATCCAACAAAAATTAACTAATCTCAGTCATGACGGACAAAAGCATTATGTCTTGAAACTCTCTGAATATCAGAAAAATGCCCACCAGAAAATGTTGACATATATTGTGGTGGTATCATATTATTTCTTACCGACTGGAGTGTTGTTTCTAACTTTCTCCAACTCTTACACAATGTTAATATCCAGCAAATCAAAGGACAACAGATCCCGAAAAAAAATAAACATATAAAAAACCCAAAGAGTCATTGAATAAAACATGAAGTTGACCCGTGGTGTATGATGATGTCATACTACCAAGTCTTCCTTTATGGCAAAGCCGTTCCTCACCTGAGCAGTGAGCAGGTCTACAGAGGGGAAGTAGTAGTCTCTGTGGCAGTAGTCTACAGACATGGCCAGGCCACTGTCCCTGGAGCTGTTACTCGACATCCCCTCCACCTTCTCAACACCCACAGGCCTGGACTCCTCCTTCTGAAGCACAGTGCAGGAGAACATCTGAACATGAGCCACGCTTGGAACTATATAATGATACTGATAGTGGTGGAAATATGATGTATTATTCTATAATGATACTGATAGTGGTGGAAATATGATGTATTATTCTATAATGATACTGATAGTGGTGGAAATATGATGTATTATTCTATAATGATACTGATAGTGGTGGAAATATGATGTATTTTGATGTATTATTCTATAATGATACTGATAGTGGTGGAAATATGATGTATTTTGATGTATTATTATATAATGATACTGATAGTGGTGGAAATATGATGTATTTTGAAGTTTTATTATATAATGATACTGATAGTGGTGGAAATATGATGTATTTTGATGTATTATTCTATAATGATACTGATAGTGGTGGAAATATGATGTATTTTGATGTATTATTCTATAATGATACTGATAGTGGTGGAAATATGATGTATTTTGAAGTTTTATTATATAATGATACTGATAGTGGTGGAAATATGATGTATTTTGATGTATTATTCTATAATGATACTGATAGTGGTGGAAATATGATGTATTTTGAAGTTTTATTATATAATGAAACTGATAGTGGTGGAAATATGATGTATTTTGATGTATTATTCTATAATGATACTGATAGTGGTGGAAATATGATGTATTTTGAAGTTTTATTATATAATGAAACTGAGAGTGGTGGAAATATGATGTATTTTGATGTATTATTATATAATGAAACTGATAGTGGTGGAAATATGATGTAAACTAATGTGCTTACTAAATCCGTCCCTGCACTAGTGTATGTACTAGATAAACAAATGTGAATGGGACACAGAGGTGATTGACTTGCCAGGCGTTTGTTCACCACAATGCTGCACCCCACGCGAGGGCCAAACTGCTCTCCGCAGTGCGCCAGGCGCCAGTGGGAGGTGTAGGTGCCCTCCATCACCGGGGCAATGAAGGCCACACTGACCACGCCCACCTGGCCCGGCTGCAGTAGGGGCACGGCCACCTCGCACATCTCCTCCGATGCCAGTGCCAGATTACCCCACATGCACTTCAGCTAAGGACACACACACACACACCTACACAAACACACAAAGACACAGGCATGCAAAGAAGACACACATACATTGACACAAACACAAGGACCCAGACACAAACACTTAAACAGAGAACAAAAGGCTGTAGCACTGATCTGGTTAATCAGACAGGATACGTACTAATTACATGTAATCAATAGTTACAATTAGGTGGGGTTAGTTGTAGTATTCCAGTTAGGGAATGAGATAGTTCTAGTATTCCAGTTAGGGAATGAGATAGGTGTAGTATTCCAGTTAGGGAATGAGATAGGTGTAGTATTCCGGTTAGGGAATGAGATAGGTGTAGTATTCCGGATAGGGAATGAGATAGGTGTAGTATTTCGGTTAGAGAATGAGATATTTCTAGTATAAAGCTTAGGGAAAGAGATAGCTGTAGTATTCCGGATAGGGAATGAGATAGGTGTAGTATTTCGGTTAGAGAATGAGATATTTCTAGTATAAAGCTTAGGGAATGAGATAGGTGTAGTATTCCGGTTAGGGAATGAGATAGGTGTAGTATTCCGGATAGGGAATGAGATAGGTGTAGTATTTCGGTTAGAGAATGAGATATTTCTAGTATAAAGCTTAGGGAATGAGATAGGTGTAGTATTCCGGTTAGGGAATGAGATAGGTGTAGTATTCCGGTTAGGGAATGAGATAGGTGTAGTATTCCGGTTAGGGAATGAGATAGTTGTAGTATTCCGGTTAGGGAATGAGATAGGTGTAGTATTCCGGTTAGGGAATGAGATAGGTGTAGTATTCCGGTTAGGGAATGAGATAGTTGTAGAATGCAGGTTAGGGAATGAGATAGGTGTAGTATTCCGGTTAGGGAATGAGATAGTTGTAGAATGCAGGTTAGGGAATGAGATAGGTGTAGTATTCCGGTTAGGGAATGAGATAGGTGTAGTATTCCGGTTAGGGAATGAGATAGTTGTAGAATGCAGGTTAGGGAATGAGATAGGTGTAGTATTCCGGTTAGGGAATGAGATAGGTGTAGTATTCCGGTTAGGGAATGAGATAGGTGTAGTATTCCGGTTAGGGAATGAGATAGTTGTAGAATGCAGGTTAGGGAATGAGATAGGTGTAGTATTTCGGTTAGAGAATGAGATATTTCTAGTATAAAGCTTAGGGAATGAGATAGGTGTAGTATTCCGGTTAGGGAATGAGATAGGTGTAGTATTCCGGATAGGGAATGAGATAGGTGTAGTATTTCGGTTAGAGAATGAGATATTTCTAGTATAAAGCTTAGGGAATGAGATAGGTGTAGTATTCCGGTTAGGGAATGAGATAGGTGTAGTATTCCGGTTAGGGAATGAGATAGGTGTAGTATTCCGGTTAGGGAATGAGATAGTTGTAGAATGCAGGTTAGGGAATGAGATAGGTGTAGTATTCCGGTTAGGGAATGAGATAGGTGTAGTATTCCGGTTAGGGAATGAGATAGTTGTAGAATGCAGGTTAGGGAATGAGATAGGTGTAGTATTCCGGTTAGGGAATGAGATAGTTGTAGAATGCAGGTTAGGGAATGAGATAGGTGTAGTATTCCGGTTAGGGAATGAGATAGGTGTAGTATTCCGGTTAGGGAATGAGATAGTTGTAGAATGCAGGTTAGGGAATGAGATAGGTGTAGTATTCCGGTTAGGGAATGAGATAGGTGTAGTATTCCGGTTAGGGAATGAGATAGTTGTAGAATGCAGGTTAGGGAATGAGATAGGTGTAGTATTTCGGTTAGAGAATGAGATATTTCTAGTATAAAGCTTAGGGAATGAGATAGGTGTAGTATTCCGGTTAGGGAATGAGATAGGTGTAGTATTCCGGATAGGGAATGAGATAGGTGTAGTATTTCGGTTAGAGAATGAGATATTTCTAGTATAAAGCTTAGGGAATGAGATAGGTGTAGTATTCCGGTTAGGGAATGAGATAGGTGTAGTATTCCGGTTAGGGAATGAGATAGGTGTAGTATTCCGGTTAGGGAATGAGATAGTTGTAGAATGCAGGTTAGGGAATGAGATAGGTGTAGTATTCCGGTTAGGGAATGAGATAGGTGTAGTATTCCGGTTAGGGAATGAGATAGTTGTAGAATGCAGGTTAGGGAATGAGATAGGTGTAGTATTCCGGTTAGGGAATGAGATAGTTGTAGAATGCAGGTTAGGGAATGAGATAGGTGTAGTATTCCGGTTAGGGAATGAGATAGGTGTAGTATTCCGGTTAGGGAATGAGATAGTTGTAGAATGCAGGTTAGGGAATGAGATAGGTGTAGTATTCCGGTTAGGGAATGAGATAGGTGTAGTATTCCGGTTAGGGAATGAGATAGTTGTAGAATGCAGGTTAGGGAATGAGATAGTTGTAGAATGCAGGTTAGGGACTGAGATCGGTCCTCCTGGGGGATACCTTGGTCTCGGGGGTCCAGTTGATAATGCCTGAGTTCTTCATCTTCCAATACTTGATGAACTTGGTGCCTGGCTCTCTGCGGGTCCCTTCAGGCAAATTTTCATCAAGAAACAAGGCCGCCATAGTGGGCACCAAGGTGGTGTAGGAGACCTCGGGAGCCCTAGTGTTTCAAGTGTACAGAGTATCGTTGAAACCCAAGCCTCTTTCTTATGGATCATCACAAAAGCAGGATCCTTTTTGCAGCTCAAAGCTATTTTTTGTTTAGAAATATATGAAGCAGCAGATTCACACGTGAGGTAGTTCCATCATCCACCAGCGATAAACTCTATTACAACCTATTACAAAGACGGCCTGTTTCTTGAGAAAATATTAGATTTTTGCTCCATGCTGGGCCTAGAGACATCCAGCACTCTGACGCCCCCCCGGGGTGGCGCTTACTCTGGACTGGAGGCCTGGGGGTCTGGGGCAGGGCCTGGCTCTGCGGCTTGGGTAGCAGCAGCGGCCAGGGCAGGAGCCTGTGTGGTGGCCATGTTGGATCTGGCGGAGGTAGAGGCAGGGCCGCTCCATTGCAGGCCCCTCTTCTCCAGCCTCAGCTTCTTTTTGATCTCCTTCACCTCGGCCTTGAACTGCCTCCTTTCAGCTTTGAGGCGCTGCCGCTCAGCCTTGCGCATTGTCCGGTCTCCTCGCCTTGGAATCCTGGACACAAACAAAATATAGAGAGAAGTGTGAAAGCTGAGCATCTCCTGGCAATACAAGAAAACAAGATGGGTAAAGTAACGCATAGACAACATCACAGTAAAGGCAGGCTTCTACATCCAGCGGACTAACCTTAACTCTCCTGCCATCCCATGCTCAGGGATGGAGAGGGGAGTCTTGGTTCTCACCAGGTCGTGGCTGGGGTCGTGGCTGTGTTGACACAGCTCACATAAGATGCAGGACGGACACACACTGGAGGAAAAAAGGACACCAAAAAGAAGGCAGGGTTACTTACAGCGGGTGAAATAAGTATTGAACACATCACCATTTTTCTCAGTAAATATATTTCCAAAGGTGCTATTGACATGAAAGTTTCACCAGATGTTGGTAACAACCCAAGTAATCCATACATACAAAGAAACAAAAACAAATACTTTCAGAAATTAAGGTATGTGTAATAATGTGAAATGACACAGGGAAAAAGTATTGAACACATGAAGAAAGGGAGGTTCAAAAAGGCATGGAAAGCCAAGACAAAAGCTGAAAACTATCAGTAATTAAAAAGCAATCCAGCCCCCTGTCAGTGCAAATTAATATCAGCTGGTTCAGTCCCAACTGATGGCCTACAAAAAGGTCTCATTGCCAAGGTGTCACACAAGACACATCTCATGATGGGTAAAAGCAAAGAGCTGTCTGTAAGACATTCGCAACCTAATTGTTGCAAAACATAATGATGGCATTGGTTATAGGCGCATTTCTAAGCTTCTGAATGTTCCAGTGAGCACTGTTGGGGCCATAATACGGAAGTGGAAAGACAATCATTTCACCACAAATTTGCCTCGACCAGGTGCTCCTCGCAAGATTTCTGACAGAGGAGTGAAAAGAATAATCAGAAGAGTTGTCCAAGAGCCAAGGACCACTTGTGGAGAGCTTCAAAAAGACCTGCAATTAGCAGGTACTGTTGTCTCAAAGAAAACAGTAAGTAATGCACTCCACCGCCATGGCCTGTATGCACGCTCACCACGCAAGACTCCATTGCTGAAAAAAAAGCATGTTGAAGCTCGTTTAAAGTTTGCTGCACAACATTTGGAAAAGCCAGTGAAATACTGGGAGAATATAGTGTGGTCAGATGAGAGCAAAATTGAACTGTTTGGATGTCATAATACACACCATGTTTGGAGGAGAAATGGCACTGCACATCACCCTAAAAAAAACCATACCAACAGTGAAGTTTGGAGGTGGGAACATCATGGTGTGGGGCTGCTTTTCAGCAAATGGTACTGGCAAACTTCACATAATTGAAGGAAGGATGAATGGGCAAATTTACGAGGAGCACCTGGTCGAGGCAAATTTATGGTGAAATGATTGTCTTTTTGTTTTGGTTTCTTTGTATGTATGGATTACTTGGGTTGTTACCAACATCTGGTAAAACATTCATGTCAATAGCACCTTTGGAAATATATTTACTGAGAAAAGTGGTGACGTGTTCAATACTTATTTCACCCGCTGTATATCACTAACTGAAAGTGCCATATTTCATGAGGTATAAGTCAAATAAACGTTTTATATTACTTCAACTTCTGCGTCACTCATTAATAACATAATACTAGCAATCAGTTATTGTTGTGATGTGTTTACCTGCACTTATAAGCTCCATCGGTGGCTGGTCTCTTGCATTTGCTGCAGTCTGGAGTGTAGCCCAATGAGGAGTAGGCGGGGGGGCCGGTGGAGGAGGAGTTCACCTTTGGGCCTTTGATATTGACTCCGCCCACTGCTCCAAGGGCCTTGTGGGTGCAGCACTGGCCAGAGAAGTCGTTACACATCCTCTCCACCACCTCCTTCACCACCTCATCCTTGAACTGACAGGAGAGGGAGGGTTCTTAAATTAAAAAGTAGATTTTTTAGGGTCTTTTTTCTTTATATTTCTGAAATACTAAAGAATATAATTTCAATTTGGACTTACTTTTTCCATATAAGATCTGAACCAAGCTGGGGGAAGCTTCTCCTCTGGCTTAGTCACTTTGTTGTCCTTCACAACCACCTATAAAATCACATGATCGTCATCAAACTCATTATGATTCGTCAAATTCAAAGTGTGTGTTCATCAAATCTTATTATTATTACATTGTCACAACATTTCATGAAGAGAACGATTATGCAAAACTATACCATCCTGACACTGTTCTAACATTCAGACAACATTGAAAGCTGTGTGTGGTGCTCTTACAGCATCTCTCTCAGGGGTGACCTGTGTGCCTTTGTCCACAGTCTTGACCCTGGAGGGGTACGGAGGGGCTGGCCGGAGGTCCCCCTTCAGCTCCTTCACTTCTTGGGTCTTGACCGGACCAGTACCAGCCTGACACTGCTTCGCCTTGTAAACGTTCACGTGCAACTGGTTCCCCTGCTTGTCTGCACTCTGGAGGAAATACATACACCACATGCCACTTTCAGTAATTACGTACAGCATTCTACACACTGGAAGAAAACGTTCATAGAATGTATTTTTTACGTTTGAATACCTTAACACCCTCTTCATATTCCTCTGAAACATAGACAAGCAAGAGAGTTGGTATTGGTGAGATTATGAACTGTAAAGCTGTATTAAATAATACAGCTGTAAAGCTGTATTCACCGTCACAATAAAGAAAGCCTATTAAGGTAACACTTTATTTGCATACCTTGGCTATTGATGGAAACCTGGAACAAAGAAGAAGGGAGAGACAGATAGTGTTACACAATGTATTCAGTTGTATAGTGAATAATAAACAGTTGTTCATATTGGGGAGGAAGGTAGTCTGGTTCTAATACCGGAGCCGACACCGGCGCTGTCCAATGCATGCCGACCTTGGCCGTGACCCCACTCTCTGGGGAGTTACACTCAGATATAAACACTGCATCCGCTGAAATAATACAACATGTATCAAAATACTTTTTAACTCACCTCCTCATTGTCCTCATCAAAATATTTCACTTGAAAATGGCTTATCCCAAATGATGCTTTTATCTGCAGATTCAATGTAAAAAAAGCATGATGATTGAGGACCAACATAACAGGAGAATATCCCATGTAATGATAATTAAACGTGTTGTTAGAAAGATCATTTGTAGACGAATGTAATCCAAGTGGTCCAGCGTTGTTCTAGGTAGGCCTGGTCTAGGACAGCTAGGGCCGAACCTGGTCAAACTGCGCCAGCACCACTTACCCAGGCTTCCACCGACTCCCATTCCGACCTGTCCAGGTCTGGAGCCACGAATCTCTTTACATTCCCCCTGAAATTCACTTTAATGGTAACAGGGAGTCCCATGGCTGCTTGTTGCGATTAAATAAGGAGACCCATTGAAGCTGGTGAAACGAGCGTCTTCAGCCGCGTCAGGGAAAACACCGTGACGCGCTCAGTGCGTTACTAGCTAGCGCGCATGCGCCGCGTTGTCGCCGCTCGATGACGTCATCCCGAAGCGCACAAGTGTGGCTGACAGGAGTGGGGAAACCTCACGATCAGCCCCGAATCAAGGCTTCCAGGACAATCCTCCTTGGCCCATCTGTGGTTAAAGAAGATGAATTCTCTCCTCAAGGTGGACAATGAACTGAAAACCAAGGTAAAACGGCCTTACATGACGTCACACCGCGGGGAAGTAGCTAGCTAGCTAAAGGAATGCTAACGGGAGCTAGCTTTAGATGAATCAGAGTGTTGAAGGTAGTAACTTGTGTCATAACGGACAAGACAAACCTCCCTGAACCAAAGGGTTGATGTGCCGCATAAAGGGCGCCTTCTGGGAGCTAGCTAACGGTATCGAGGTACCGGTAAGTTAATTCGGCACGGTTAGGCCTAGCCAGTGGAGTAATCATGTTGAAATGATGACTGGAATCATCTTGCAGACAGTAGTCTCATGTACTAGTTGAGTTCAAACAGGCCTACTGGTTTATTCAAGTGTTTGCCTGTGAAATGACAGTAGTTTGATGTTGTTTTTTGTACAGGTCGATGCTTTCAGAGAACGAATTACTGGGGAGGTGAGTTCCCTTTCAGTATTTTATTAACTGAAGGACAAAAGTACATATTGTAGCTTCCTACAGTTGAAGTCAGAAGTTTACATACATTTAGGTTGAAGTCATTAAAACTCATTTTTCAAACACTCCACAGATTTCATGTTAACAAACTATAGTTTTGGCAAGTCGGTTAGGACATCTACTTTATACATGACACAAGTAATTCTTCCAACAATAGACAGATTATTTCACTTATAATTTACTATATCACAATTCCAGTGGGTCAGAAGTTTACATACACTAAGTTGACTGCTTTAAAAACAGCTTGGAAAATTCCAGAAAATGATGTCATGGCTTTAGAAGCTTCTGATAGGTTAATTGACATAATTTGAGTCAATTGGAGGTGTACTTGTGGATGTATTTCAAGGCCTATCTTCAAACTCAGTGCCTCTTTGCTCGACATCATGGGAAAATCTAAAGAAATCAAAAACAATTGTAGACCACAAGTCTGGTTCATCCTTGAGAGCAATTTCTAAACGCCTGAAGGTACCACGTTCATCTGTACAAACAATAGTACGCAAGTATAAACACCATGGGACCACGCAGCCAACATACCGCTCAGGAAGGAGACGCGTTCTGCCTCTTAAAGATGAACATACTTTGGTGCGAAAAGTGCAAATCAATCCCAGAACAACAGCAAAGGACCTTGTGAAGATGCTGGAGGAAACTGGTACAAAAGTATCTATGTCCACAGTAAAACGAGTCCTATATCGACATAACCTGAAAGGCCTCAGAAAGGAAGAAGCCACTGCTCCAAAACCACCATAAAAAAGACAGACTACGGTTTGGCCATAATGACCATCGTTATGTTTGGAGGAAAAAGGGGGAGGCTTGCAAGCCGAAGAACATCATCCCAACTGCGAAGTACTGGGGTGGCAGCATCATGTTGTGAGGGTGCTTTGCTGCAGGAGGGCCTGGTGCACTTCACAAAACAGATGGCATCATGAGGAAGGAAAATTACGTGGATATATTGAAGCAGCATCTCAAGACATCAGTCAGGAAGTTAAAGCTTGGTTGCAAATGGGTCTTCCAAATGGACAATGACCCCAAGTATACTTCCAAAGTTGTGGAAAAATGGCTTAAGGACAACAAAGTCAAGGTATTGGAGTGGCCATCACAAAGCCCTGACCTCAATCCTATAGAAAATGTGTGGGCAGAACTGAAAAAGCGTGTGCGAGCAAGGAGGCCTACAAACCTGACTCAGTTACACCAGTTCTGTCAAGAGAAATGGGCCAAAATTCACCCAATTTATTGTGGGAAGCTTGTGGAAGGCTACCTGAAACGTTTGACCCAAGTTAAACAATTTAAAGGCAATACTACCAAATACTAATTGAGTGTATGTAAACTTCTGACCCACTGGGAATGTGATGAAAGAAATAAAAGCTGAAATAAATCATTCTCTCTACTATTATTCTGACATTTCACATTCTTAAAATAAAGTGGTGATCCTAACTGACCTAAGACAGGGACTTTTTACTAGGATTAAATGTCAGGAATTGTGAAACTGAGTTTAAATGTATTTGGCTAAGGTGTGTGTAAACGTCCGACTTCAACTGTACCTTATCTAGATCTAAATACCATTTTACAACTAAACTCTTTGTTTCACAGGCGGAGGAGCTAGTTGCTAGTTTTTTCCCAAATAAGTTATTGGAACTCGACCATTTCCTTAAGGTACATTTATGTATTTCATCAATATGAAATTATTAGTTCAATTACCTCCAACTTCCCTTCATAGCGTGTATATGTGTTGTTGGTCATCTTTTGCAGGATCCCATCTTAAACATCTGTGAACTGAAGGAAATACACTCAGAAATCAACTTGACAGTGCCAGACCCCATTCTATTCGCAAACCTCCACGACGGACTTGAAGCGGTGAGACTTGAATGGAATTTAACACCTGGTAATGACCAAATGCCATCTGTGATTTGTAAACAACTTGATTTCCTCTTCACAGCAAAATGCCAAAAAAAGGAAGATGGAAGATGGCTCTGGGGAGGACAAGGGTGAGTTTTTCTTCTGGTGTTTAGTTTTTTTTCTACCACAAGACCAGTGGGTCTCGACTTTTTTCTGTTCCGTTTGAAGCGCTGTCACATGATAAAACATTTTTTTACTTGTCTCAGCAGCATATATATACTGTATTTGATGCAAAGAATTGTACTTATTAAACAAAGCAAACAGACCCTGCGCTACCATGGGTATGCCTAGGAGGGCATAGGCCCAACCACTTCGGAGCCAGGCCCAGCCAATCGGAATGAGTTTTTACGCACAAAGGGGTTTTATTACAGACAGAAATACTCTTAAGATAATCCCGCAGGTGAAGAAGCCGGATGTGGAGGTCCTTGGCTGACGTGGTTACACATGGCCTGCGGTTGTGAGGCCGGTTGGACGTACTGCCAAATTCTCTAAATTGACGTTGGAGGCGGCTTATGGTAGAGAAATTAACATTAAATTATCTGGCAACAGCTCTGGTGGACATTCCTGCAGTCAGCAGGTCAACAGCTCTGGTGGACCTTCCTGCAGTCAGCAGGTCAACAGCTCTGGTGGACCTTCCTGCAGTCAGCAGGTCAACAGCTCTGGTGGACCTTCCTGCAGTCAGCATGCCAACAGCTCTGGTGGACATTCCTGCAGTCAGCAGGTCAACAGCTCTGGTGGACATTCCTGCAGTCAGCAGGTCAACAGCTCTGGTGGACATTCCTGCAGTCAGCATGCCAACAGATCTGGTGGACATTCCTGCAGTCAGCATGCTAACAGCTCTGGTGGACATTCCTGCAGTCAGCAGGCCAACAGCTCTGGTGGACCTTCCTGCAGTCAGCAGGCCAACAGCTCTGGTGGACCTTCCTGCAGTCAGCATGCCAACAGCTCTGGTGGACATTCCTGCAGTCAGCAGGTCAACAGCTCTGGTGGACATTCCTGCAGTCAGCATGCCAACAGATCTGGTGGACATTCCTGCAGTCAGCATGCCAACAGATCTGGTGGACATTCCTGCAGTCAGCATGGTAACAGCTCTGGTGGACATTCCTGCAGTCAGCAGGTCAACAGCTCTGGTGGACATTCCTGCAGTCAGCATGCCAACAGCTCTAGTGGACCTTCCTGCAGTCAGCAGGTCAACAGCTCTGGTGGACATTCCTGCAGTCAGCAGGTCAACAGCTCTGGTGGACATTCCTGCAGTCAGCAGGTCAACAGCTCTAGTGGACATTCCTGCAGTCAGCAGGTCAACAGCTCTAGTGGACATTCCTGCAGTCAGCAGGTCAACAGCTCTAGTGGACATTCCTGCAGTCAGCATGCTAACAGCTCTGGTGGACATTCCTGCAGTCAGCATGCTAACAGCTCTGGTGGACATTCCTGCAGTCAGCAGGTCAACAGCTCTGGTGGACATTCCTGCAGTCAGCAGGTCAACAGCTCTGGTGGACATTCCTGCAGTCAGCAGGTCAACAGCTCTGGTGGACATTCCTGCAGTCAGCATGCTAACAGCTCTGGTGGACATTCCTGCAGTCAGCAGGTCAACAGCTCTGGTGGACATTCCTGCAGTCAGCAGGTCAACAGCTCTGGTGGACATTCCTGCAGTCAGCAGGTCAACAGCTCTGGTGGACATTCCTGCAGTCAGCAGGTCAACAGCTCTGGTGGACATTCCTGCAGTCAGCATGCTAACAGCTCTGGTGGACATTCCTGCAGTCAGCATGCTAACAGCTCTGGTGGACATTCCTGCAGTCAGCAGGTCAACAGCTCTGGTGGACATTCCTGCAGTCAGCAGGTCAACAGCTCTGGTGGACATTCCTGCAGTCAACAGCTCTGGTGGACATTCCTGCAGTCAGCAGGCCAACAGCTCTGGTGGACATTCCTGCAGTCAGCATGCCAATTGCACGCTCCCTCAACTTAAGACATCTGTGGCATTGTGTTGTGTGACAACTGCACATTTTAGTGTCCTTTTATTGTCCCCAGCACAAGGTGCACCTGTGTAGTGATCATGCTGTTTAATCAGCTTCTTGGTATGCCACACCTGTCATGTGGATGGATTATCTTGGCAAAGGAGAAATGCTCACTAACAGGGATGGAAACAAATTTGTGAACAACATTTGAGAGAAATAAGCTTTTTTTTTCAGCTAATGAAACATGGGACCAACACTTTACATGTTTCGTTAATATTTTTGTTCAGTATAGATTTGTTTCTTACCTTTTTCAGAAGAGTTGCTGTCTCCTTGATGCTTAGTTAAACTTCCTGATTAATAGACCATTCCATTCTCCCTGAAACCCCCTCAAATGCCAGATGGATTAGTTGAGATTTCCTTGGGTGTAGCATGCTTTGTCTGTGCTGACATTTGTCAGTGGAAAATAAGTTATTGCCAGCTGCCTATCATTAACAAGTGTTGACACCTCAGTTCCCATAGCACTTCGAACTTGTTTTTCTTTACGCAGTGCCGTGCATTTCAAATGCTCCTTGTTTGATGCGTACCTAGCAAATCCTTAGCATAGCATGGTTCCAGTTGGAATACCCACCTTGGGTGAAAGCCTTGGACCCAATAAAGAACTTTCGTCATGGGAACCAAAGTGCTGCATCTGCAGTAACTGAGTATTCCAGCCACTCTCTTCCTATGAAGCAGTTGCTATTAAATGAAGGTTTTTGCGGCTAGGGTTGGATTCTACTCCTCTGTTCCAAGATCATCAGGAACAGTCAGCGGTAGAGGGGGCAGTGGAGCCTGTATCCTGGCGGTGGTTGTGTAAGTGTTTGTAGGCTCTTCACACGGAACTAGTCAACGCTCTGCATCATCGTTGCAGGGTTTGATTTCTGATATACATCGTGGCAGATTAGCTGATTAGAGCTATATAGGCTAATAACACGAACACCTTTTACAGCTAGCAACAATGCTAACTAAACTCTAGTGGTGGGTCATGAAGCAGCTTCAACTGTCAATTTCACCCTGTCCTTAAATCATGCCAAAGGCTACTCAGTCTTTTTGCTCTACAGCGAAATCAGACATGCCTGTGCTCATCATGGTTATGATATGTAACAATACCATTGGACCGACACCATCTGATATCAAACAACAACACAAATGTAAGAACACAACAAAATGGATAAAGAATTGTACCTTTTTATTTAAATAAATCAGAGGTGCAACTAGTGCTTTCTAACTGCACTGAACTTAACGGGAGCGACGGGGCAGGGGTGCAAAATGCAATGTTAACTATTATATCATATATAAAAAGGACATATTTTAATACAGACTAGTTGAAAACATTACTGCCTGCCAGGAAGTCCAGGATCCAGTTCCAGAGGGAGGTGTTTAGTCCCAGGATCCTTAGCTTAGTGATGAGCTTTGAGGGCACTATGGTGTTGAACACTGAGCTGTAGTCAATGAACAGCATTCTCACCTAGGTGTTCTTTTTGTCCAGGTGTGAAAGGGCCATGTGGGGAGTGCAATAGAGATTGCATCATCTGTGAATATGTTTGAGCGGTATGCAAATTGGAGTGGGTCTAGGATTTCTGGGATAATGGTGTTAATGTGAGCCATGACCAGCCTTTCAAAGCCCTTCATGGCTTCAGACGTGAGCGCTACGGGTCTGTAATCAAGACAAAGGCGATGATTGTGGACTACAAGAAAAGGAGGACCGAGCACGCCCCCATTCTCATCGACGGGGCTGTAGTGGAGCAGGTTGAGGGCTTCAAGTTCCTTGGTGTCCACATCACCAACAAACTATCATGGCCCAAACACACCAAGACAGTCGTGAAGAGGGCACAACAAAGCCTATTCCCCCTCAGGAGACTGAAAAGATTTGGCATGGATCCTCAAAAAGTTCTACAGCTACACCGTCGAGAGCATCCTGACTGGTTGCATGCCTGCTTCGTACTGCAACTGCTTGGCATCCGACCTCAAGACGCTACAGAGGGTAGTGCGTGCAGCCCAGTACATCACTGGGGCAAAGCTTCTGCCATCCAGGACCTCTATACCAAGTGGTACCGGAGCGCCAAGTCTAGGTCCAAAAGGCTTCTTTAAAAGCTTTTACCCCCAAGCCATAAGACTCCTGAACAGATAATCAAATGGACTATTTCTATTGTCGTCGTCCCCCACCCCACCTCTCTTTAACTCTGCTGCTACTCTCTGTTTATCATATGCATAGTCACTTTAACTATAACTACATGTACATATTACCTAAAATAGCCAGACTAACCGGTGCCACTGCATATTGACTCTGTACTGGTACCACCTGTATATAGCCTCCTCACATTGACTCTGTACCGGTACCACCTGTATATAGCCTCCTCACATTGACTCTGTACTGGTACCACCTGTATTTAGCCTCCTCACATTGACTCTGTACTGGTACCACCTGTATATAGCCTCCTCACATTGACTCTGTACTGGTACCACCTGTATATAGCCTCCTCACATTGACTCTGTACCGGTACCACCTGTATATAGCCTCCTCACATTGACTCTGTACCGGTACCACCTGTATATAGCCTCCTCACATTGACTCTGTACCGGTACCACCTGTATATAGCCTCCTCACATTGACTCTGTACTGGTACCACCTGTATATAGCCTCCTCACATTGACTCTGTACCGGTACCACCTGTATATAGCCTCCTCACATTGACTCTGTACTGGTACCACCTGTATATAGCCTCCTCACATTGACTCTGTACTGGTACCACCTGTATATAGCCTCCTCACATTGACTCTGTACTGGTACCACCTGTATATAGCCTCCTCACATTGACTCTGTACTGGTACCACCTGTATATAGCCTCCTCACATTGACTCTGTACTGGTACCACCTGTATATAGCCTCCTCACATTGACTCTGTACTGGTACCACCTGTATATAGCCTCCTCACATTGACTCTGTACCGGTACCACCTGTATATAGCCTCCTCACATTGACTCTGTACCGGTACCACCTGTATATAGCCTCCTCACATTGACTCTGTACCGGTACCACCTGTATATAGCCTCCTCACATTGACTCTGTACTGGTACCACCTGTATATAGCCTCCTCACATTGACTCTGTACTGGTACCACCTGTATATAGCCTCCTCACATTGACTCTGTACCGGTACCACCTGTATATAGCCTCCTCACATTGACTCTGTACTGGTACCACCTGTATATAGCCTCCTCACATTGACTCTGTACTGGTACCACCTGTATATAGCCTCCTCACATTGACTCTGTACTGGTACCACCTGTATATAGCCTCCTCACATTGACTCTGTACTGGTACCACCTGTATATAGCCTCCTCACATTGACTCTGTACCGGTACCACCTGTATATAGCCTCCTCACATTGACTCTGTACTGGTACCACCTGTATATAGCCTCCTCACATTGACTCTGTACTGGTACCACCTGTATATAGCCTCCTCACATTGACTCTGTACCGGTACCACCTGTATATAGCCTCCTCACATTGACTCTGTACTGGTACCACCTGTATTTAGCCTCCTCACATTGACTCTGTACTGGTACCACCTGTATATAGCCTCCTCACATTGACTCTGTACTGGTACCACCTGTATATAGCCTCCTCACATTGACTCTGTACCGGTACCACCTGTATATAGCCTCCTCACATTGACTCTGTACCGGTACCACCTGTATATAGCCTCCTCACATTGACTCTGTACCGGTACCACCTGTATATAGCCTCCTCACATTGACTCTGTACCGGTACCACCTGTATATAGCCTCCTCACATTGACTCTGTACCGGTACCACCTGTATATAGCCTCCTCACATTGACTCTGTACTGGTACCACCTGTATATAGCCTCCTCACATTGACTCTGTACTGGTACCACCTGTATATAGCCTCCTCACATTGACTCTGTACTGGTACCACCTGTATATAGCCTCCTCACATTGACTCTGTACTGGTACCACCTGTATATAGCCTCCTCACATTGACTCTGTACTGGTACCACCTGTATATAGCCTCCTCACATTGACTCTGTACTGGTACCACCTGTATATAGCCTCCTCACATTGACTCTGTACCGGTACCACCTGTATATAGCCTCCTCACATTGACTCTGTACCGGTACCACCTGTATATAGCCTCCTCACATTGACTCTGTACCGGTACCACCTGTATATAGCCTCCTCACATTGACTCTGTACTGGTACCACCTGTATATAGCCTCCTCACATTGACTCTGTACCGGTACCACCTGTATATAGCCTCCTCACATTGACTCTGTACTGGTACCACCTGTATATAGCCTCCTCACATTGACTCTGTACTGGTACCACCTGTATATAGCCTCCTCACATTGACTCTGTACCGGTACCACCTGTATATAGCCTCCTCACATTGACTCTGTACTGGTACCACCTGTATATAGCCTCCTCACATTGACTCTGTACTGGTACCACCTGTATATAGCCTCCTCACATTGACTCTGTACCGGTACCACCTGTATATAGCCTCCTCACATTGACTCTGTACTGGTACCACCTGTATATAGCCTCCTCACATTGACTCTGTACTGGTACCACCTGTATATAGCCTCCTCACATTGACTCTGTACTGGTACCACCTGTATATAGCCTCCTCACATTGACTCTGTACTGGTACCACCTGTATATAGCCTCCTCACATTGACTCTGTACCGGTACCACCTGTATATAGCCTCCTCACATTGACTCTGTACTGGTACCACCTGTATATAGCCTCCTCACATTGACTCTGTACTGGTACCACCTGTATATAGCCTCCTCACATTGACTCTGTACTGGTACCACCTGTATATAGCCTCCTCACATTGACTCTGTACCGGTACCACCTGTATATAGCCTCCTCACATTGACTCTGTACTGGTACCACCTGTATATAGCCTCCTCACATTGACTCTGTACTGGTACCACCTGTATATAGCCTCCTCACATTGACTCTGTACTGGTACCACCTGTATATAGCCTCCTCACATTGACTCTGTACTGGTACCACCTGTATATAGCCTCCTCACATTGACTCTGTACTGGTACCACCTGTATATAGCCTCCTCACATTGACTCTGTACTGGTACCACCTGTATATAGCCTCCTCACATTGACTCTGTACCGGTACCACCTGTATATAGCCTCCTCACATTGACTCTGTACCGGTACCACCTGTATATAGCCTCCTCACATTGACTCTGTACCGGTACCACCTGTATATAGCCTCCTCACATTGACTCTGTACTGGTACCACCTGTATATAGCCTCCTCACATTGACTCTGTACCGGTACCACCTGTATATAGCCTCCTCACATTGACTCTGTACCGGTACCACCTGTATATAGCCTCCTCACATTGACTCTGTACCGGTACCACCTGTATATAGCCTCCTCACATTGACTCTGTACCGGTACCACCTGTATATAGCCTCCTCACATTGACTCTGTACCGGTACCACCTGTATATAGCCTCCTCACATTGACTCTGTACCGGTACCACCTGTATATAGTCTCCTCACATTGACTCTGTACTGGTACCACCTGTATATAGCCTCCTCACATTGACTCTGTACCGGTACCACCTGTATATAGCCTCCTCACATTGACTCTGTACCGGTACCACCTGTATATAGCCTCCTCACATTGACTCTGTACTGGTACCAACTGTATATAGTCTCCTCACATTGACTCTGTACTGGTACCACCTGTATATAGCCTCCTCACATTGACTCTGTACTGGTACCACCTGTATATAGCCTCCTCACATTGACTCTGTACATTTCACTGTAAGGTCTACACCTGTTGTATTGTTGGTTAAGGGCTTGTTAGTAAGCATTTCACTGTAAGGTCTACACCTGTTGTATTGTTGGTTAAGGGCTTGTTAGTAAGCATTTCACTGTAAGGTCTACACCTGTTGTATTGTTGGTTAAGGGCTTGTTAGTAAGCATTTCACTGTAAGGTCTACACCTGTTGTATTGTTGGTTAAGGGCTTGTTAGTAAGCATTTCACTGTAAGGTCTACACCTGTTGTATTGTTGGTTAAGGGCTTGTTAGTACGCATTTCACGGTAAGGTCTACACCTGTTGTATTGTTGGTTAAGGGCTTGTTAGTAAGCATTTCACTGTAAGGTCTACACCTGTTGTATTGTTGGTTAAGGGCTTGTTAGTAAGCATTTCACTGTAAGGTCTACACCGGTTGTATTGTTGGTTAAGGGCTTGTTAGTAAGCATTTCACTGTAAGGTCTACACCGGTTGTATTGTTGGTTAAGGGCTTGTCAGTAAGCATTTCACTGTAAGGTCTACACCTGTTGTATTGTTGGTTAAGGGCTTGTTAGTAAGCATTTCACTGTAAGGTCTACACCTGTTGTATTGTTGGTTAAGGGCTTGTCAGTAAGCATTTCACTGTAAGGTCTACACCTGTTGTATTGTTGGTTAAGGGCTTGTAAGTAAGCATTTCACTGTAAGGTCTACACCGGTTGTATTGTTGGTTAAGGGCTTGTAAGTAAGCATTTCACTGTAAGGTCTACACCGGTTGTATTGTTGGTTAAGGGCTTGTTAGGACGCATTTCACTGTAAGGTCTACACCTGTTGTATTCAGCGCACCTGACAAATAATCTTTGATTTGATTGTTAAAATGATACTTTTCTAGTAAAAAAGTGGTGATGCATCTGCTCTGTTTTCTCCATCGCTCAGGCAAGTCCACAGTGGTAAGAGCTCTGTTGTCTTGTTCATCTTCTCCTTCAACAGTGGCTGGCACCAAGGTCTTTGTCATGCCCAGTGGGATGATGAAGAGCAATGTCAAGCTGGTGGACCTGATCGAGAAGGTCAAGCCAGAGATCAGAACACTGATAGAGAAATGCAACACGGTACATAGCTTTATCACACGCACTCTCTTCCTTCATCTATTTGGGTGGTTGCTGATGTCACTCATTACTTATCACCCATGATGTAATAATAATAATACTATTTTGTTCTTCAGGTCAAGATGTGGGTTCAGTTGCTCATCCCAAGAATAGAAGATGGCAACAACTTTGGAGTTTCAATTCAGGTGCCACGTTTACTTTCTATGCATTAAAAGGCAAGGTGTTATTGCGGTCTGTACCTGAGGTCTCATCTAAGTGCTACATTGAGCCGTTACTGATTTGTCCTCTGCAGGAGGAGACTGTAGCTGAGCTCCGAACAGTGGAGGGTGAGGCAGCATCTTACCTCGACCAGATCTCCAGGTACTAACCTCAACCCAGTATTTACACTGAGCACTCTTACTGTTGTAGACAATATGAACATATTATTTCCTATCTGCCCTTAGATACTACATCACGAGAGCCAAACTGGTGTCCAAAATAGCTAAATACCCACATGTGGTAAGTGACTGCTAACTGCAGGTCTGGTTGGAAGCTTCTTCCAGACAGAAACCTATCTACACAATGTGTGCATTTACTGCCTGCATTACTATTCACCTCGTCTCTCTTTCTCTAAACAGGAGGACTACCGGCGCACAGTGACAGAGATTGATGAGAAGGAATACATCAGCCTTAAGATCATAGTTTCAGAGCTGAGAAATCAATATGTGAGTCAAATGTCCTGTTAAACACAGGAATAGTTTTCCTCCCCATACACTTCTACCCCCAAGTTAACACATTGCTTTTCTGATCTCTGCTCTGCTACAGGTAACGTTACACGACATGATCTTGAAGAACATTGACAAGATAAAGAAGCCCAGGAGCAGTAATGCTGAGGCGTTGTACTAAAGACTGACCCATCCACCCTTCCCTGCCATGTCGAGTTAGCGGTACCCCAAGCCTGGGTTTGGGTCGTCTGACAGTAGAGCTAGACCATCACATCCAGATCAGTACAATCCAGAAACCATAGCCCCAGTAGAGAGAACCGCACGCGTATTATCGTTTGATTTGTAAAATATCATCATTGTTTTAAAACCCTTTGAAGAATACGTTACGAGATCGCTCGACCAACAGAGAGGTTTAGAAAATGAGGAGTGTATGTATTTTTTAAAATGTAATTAAAAAAGATTTGGTCCATCCATCTCCCACTGTCTTCTGTTGAACTTATTTAGACCTGGCTCATTTTTGGATTGGTCCAAGATAGTTTTTACAATCTGTCTACTGTTATATTGTGACCAAGTCCCATGTAGGTCACTGAAGAAGTGCTTTTAGCGGCTGTATATTTAATTACCCTGGTGAAAGGCGTAATGGCTGACTGACCTTATGCTGGATATTATGGACTCAAAGCAGAACAATTATTTCAGAATGTTTGTAAGATTGTTTTGATCGTCTGTTTTTTTTTTTTTTTTGTGTTTCTTTAAATGTAGTTAAAGACATTGTCCGGATCTGTGCTGTGCCATTTTCCCCACGTGGGCCAGCCCCCTTTGAGTTTTAGCCAATGAGCTTCAGCGTCTCGCCATTTGAGTGACGGCTAGCAAAATGAGCCCCACACACAATCGTTAAACTTCACAATATTTACAATTCCAACGCAATAAAAATACTATTTACAAGCAATTGAAGAAAAGTAACCTACAAAGTGCAATCATGAGAAAGAAACGCGTGAAAGTCAGACATGACATTATTGTAATGGCGCTTGTTAGTTTAACTAACAACCCAACTCCAAAAGGTGTTTCTTCAACTACTTTTGCTGAATCTAATGGTTTTGTAAGAAGGCATTTGGAATAGTTTTAACTTTTAAACAGTATTTTATGTTTCATCATGCTTGATGTTCTTCAGGGGTGAAATGGATCACGCAATATTACAGACATCATTACATTAATTTCTGCCGTAACCATAGACTGACCCTTAAGCCACGTTTCAGCAATGCCTTTGTCACCCAGTAGATGGCGCTAATAGTACTTAAGGCTGATGTTCAATGAAGGTCCCCAGCAGTGCAGAAGTCAACCATTATTTACATGTATAATAATCACAGAACTGCAGCTTGATCACTTTCATACTGGACCTTGTGTTTTACACTGTTTGATTGGAAAAGGTCCGTTTTGTATGAACATGTATGCAGTAACTAAGTCTCTCTGGATAAACGTCTGCTAAATTACATGCAACGAATTAGTTCACTTTACAAACATGCAATACATGGGTTTTACAGACTGTTTTCAGTGTGTTTTGTTCAAGTATTCAGAGGAAGTTATATCCATAATGCCCATACTGGGTCTGCAGATGGATGGCCACCTCCACCCCTCAACTGTGGAAAAGATCCATGACTGTGGTGTGGTTCCAAATCAGTCCCCAGGGAAGGTACACCAAAGCTGGGAGAGGATTGGAGAATGGTCAGGAGTGGTCCTCTTGAACTCCAGGACTCATCCAGTCTGTTGTTCCCACTGGACTTTATTCAAGGTTAGGGCCTTTGTTTGTCTCCAGGAGGTTGTTGCAGACACACTCCCTAACCTTTAGCCTACACATGGTTGGACTTAGTGATTTGGAGGCCAGTCTGAGGCCTCCGGCCTAAGCGATATTTGGTTAACCCTGAACCACACCTCACGGGCAAAACATTTGAATGGCCTCCCTCTTGGTGGTGGATTTAAAAAATACAATTTTAAAGTACATTTCCAGCAATTATTACATTTTCCTATGAGTAGAGAAAATGTTGTGGTTTTAAATAAACATTCTTGCAATTCTACATATTTCTATGGGGAGGAGAGAACATGTGGCAGTTTTAAAGCTATTTACCTGCAATTCTACACTTTTTGCCTTGACTTATGCCATGTTCCTACTATATCTGTTTGACTAACTAAGTCAATGGGGGTACCTGGAGCTCTCACTGATGATGTGACCTAATGGTAAGTCTGCCGCTGAGCCTACACCCCTACATGGAGCTACTGCTGCCAAAAGCACTAAACAGAGTGGTCTGCTCTGGAGTGATAAGGCAGCCCCTGAAACAGGATGACTGTGCAATGGTGAGTGAACGTTTTTCCACTCCAGGACTATACGTCTCTTGGCCACTTTAAGCAACCAATGAAAATTGATTGACCTATTTATGTCTTACTACTTGAACCACATCCACCAATAACATGTGAAGGAAATGGAACTAAATCTATTGAAAATTCACTATTGACTTCGTGACCTGCTATAATGATAACAGTTCATTGGCTGTTTCCTTCCGAGATAAACCCCTGTCTTGGGGGTTGCCTAGTTACCGTAAGTACCATATCCAGGATCTAATTTTATTGTTCAGTTATCTTCTCAGCATCTCCTGAGGAAGTCCCAAACCCTTTAATAACTGATTATGTTATGTAACCGACAGGTGGGCTAGCCACAGGATTCTGGACAGACTCAATTTTCACAAAGTCATCAGAAATGTATTATATAACTGACAGATTATTGTCTGCAAGTTGTGGAAGGATGGGTGTATTTAGCATGTTGTCTATATATATATATATATATATATATATATATATATATATATATATATACACTGTATTTACCTTTTAAACATGTGTTTTAGTGAAGTCTATGCATACAACTCTTTTAGTCCTGGTCTTATCCATTGAATGGTCTTACAAGGACAACTGACTGTATTCTAGTTTATAGCAGACCAGTAAAACATTGGGTTTTGCATTTCAATAGAGAAAAGCCAAAGCAACTCCGTTGTCCTCGCATCCCATTGCTTGGTTTGTTTTGCAAACTGTTGTGTTTTGTTAGGTTTTCATTTGAATTACACTGGTCAATCATAAAAATGATTTTTGTCTATTTCAGGGTGAGCGACACAGAGACCCTGAGTGACTATTGTTTTTACCTGTCCTTTGTACGATCTCTTTCCTCAACCCTCCCAAACACCCGCTGTGTTTTATTATACATGTCCAAGGTCCAAAGATCAGGCTGTACATGCCTTTGGGTGGTGGGTCCCTCTGGTATAAAAACAACAGACAGACTCCTACATACAGAGCTCTCATACCCCACCACATCTCACATTGGCTTCCTAGACTGACTATTCACTAAAGACAGTTTGAAAATGGAGGCAGTCATGGATGCCATGCAGGGCTATGGAGTGAGCACCACTAACTACCTCCAGACCAACTATAAGGATGCCCAGGGTTTGTTCCTGTGGGTGTCCTGGGCTGCTGACCTCAGGAACACCTTCTTCATCTTCTTCCCTCTCTGGTTCCACCTGCGTGAGTCTGTGGGCGTCAAGCTCATCTGGGTGGCAGTGATCGGAGACTGGCTCAACCTGGTCTTCAAGTGGTGAGTCGTATTGTTTATATGTAAACCTTTATGTGTTATGTATGGTTTATGTATGTGTTATGAAGTCATTATATAGGTACCCTGTAAATAAAAGGTTACTGGGATAACAAGTTATAACTGGATCATATCTTCAGCTACATCTGGCACATTTAAATATCCCTGTCAATTTAATTCTAATTAAATGCAGTAGAATTAAATTCCCCTCATTCATCTTGATTCTAAGTGGCTTGTTTTTTCCTTCGTAAGGATTCTGTTTGGCGAGAGGCCGTATTGGTGGATCCATGAAACACCTTACTACAGCAATTCCACTGCACCTCACATTGAACAGTACCCCATGACCTGTGAAACTGGCCCAGGTAAGAAGCATCACTTTACTTCCACATACTTTCACAGTAGTGCCTTATGATATTAAATATACACTCCCCTACGTATTTATTTGGAAAAGGAAGCTAAAACGTTTATTTTGGCTCTATACTCCAGCATTTTGGTTTTGAGATCAGATTTTTGAGGTGACAGTACAGAATGCCACCTTTTATTCGAGGGTACCATTTAGAAATAAAAGTACTCTATGTATCTAGTCCCCCCATTTGAAAGTGTCATAAGTAATTGGACAAATGCACTGTGAGGGTATTTTCACACATAGCTGTTTTACCATTTAGAAATAAAAGCCCTTTGTTGAAAGCACGTTACAAAATACATTATTCAAAATGACACAATACATTATTTACTATTCATTTCTAATAATTGTACTTGAATAATGTGCTATGACCGTTGAGTGAAGTATGCCTTTCTATCTGTGTGCCTGGTAGGCAGTCCCTCTGGCCACGCTATGGGAGCCGCAGGCGTTTACTACACGCTGGTTACCTCCATCCTAGCCATAATGCTGACCAAGAATAAGACGAGATCTTCCTCCAAGGGCCTGTAAGTTCCAGAACATTCAACCCCTCCTTCTCTTGTCCTCAATCATCCTGTCGTCCTTGTTTACCATTTTCCGTTCAGTGCTTATCAGTTTTCTCCTGCCTGTCTGTGCAGAGTTGATGATTTACCCTGAAAACTAACTTCAGTTGTTGAAGTTGTTGCTAAAGATTCCATTCGAGTGTTTTTGTTGTAAAATCAAAGGAAGCAACAGTCTATTAAAGTGATTGCATGTGTAGCAGTAGAAGCCTATTCACCTGTAGTGACACAGGAAAAACAAACTGCCCTGCTGTGAATAACATTCATTTACACATTTATGGTATTCAAGGTTTCTTATGCACTTAGCAGCCAGATGGATTTCAAAACGCCTAAATACGTATTTGCTGACGGTTCCTCTCCCTCTCCCCCTCCCCTTGTCTGGGCAGGTATCTGCGGGGCGTTCTGTGGGCATTCTTCTGGGCAGTCCAGGTGTGTGTCTGTCTCTCCAGAGTCTTCATTGCTGCCCACTTCCCCCACCAAGTCATCTGTGGAGTCATCACAGGTCAGCATGAAGCCCTTATACCAGCCCTTATAAAACCCTCATAAATAGGGCACGAAATGTGCAGATTGTTCAGCTACATGATGCTAATATTACATCTGTTTTCCAGGTATGGTTGTGGCCGAGGCCTTCAACAGAACCCAGTGGATCTACGGAGCCAGTCTGAAGAAGTACTTCTACACCACCCTCTTCCTGCTCTCCTTCGCTGTGAGCTTCTACGTGCTGCTGAAGGCTCTAGGTGTGGACCTGCTGTGGACCCTGGAGAAAGCCCAGAAGTGGTGTGTGAGAGCCGAGTGGGTCCACATGGACTCCACTCCCTTCGCCAGCCTCCTGCGTAACATGGGCACCCTGTTTGGCCTGGGCCTGGGCCTGCACTCGCCCCTCTACACCGAGAGCAAGAAGAACAGCAGCACCCCCTTCAGGACGGGATGTATCGTCACCTCGCTGCTCCTGCTGCACCTCTTTGACTCCTTCAAGCCCCCCACGCACACCGCCGCCCTCTTCTACCTGCTGTCTTTCTGCAAGAGCGCCACCGTCCCCCTGGCAACCGTCAGCATCATCCCCTACTGCGTGTCTGGAGCGCTGAGCGGCGTACAGAGCAAGAAGCATCTGTGAGGTCGTTGGCGGCCGACACACACACAGACTCATGTATACGGATATGACTCCAGAATTGAACCGTGCTTTAATCCTTAATCATTCCATATATTTCCTTTCTTCACAAATAGCTCAAGCCATCAACAAGTCTTTGTCTTTCATCCAGTCACTCACTGTAAATGTCTTATTTACTATCTACACACAGTGTGAACACTAAAATGAAAGGACTATCCAGTGAATTACTCAGTGGCACTTAAGACCCTGTGGTTTGATTGTATCAACAGTTATAATTAGTTCAGCGCGAACTCAGGAGTCCAGCAAGTTCATGTTCCCATTTTGAAACAAGATAAAGCCAAATCAAATCCAGTAGAAAAGGAGCCCAAAAGCTCTCAGGGACTTTAGTGGCTCACAGTGCGTTCTATATGTTATATATAAATAACTTTGTTCATATTTGTTTTGTAACTGTATTTTTCCTGTTTAATATATTTTTTGAAATTCTGTCAGATATTTATAATAAAATCTTTTAAAGATATCACTGCCCATGTGCTAACACTACTAAACATATTATTAGGGATCAAACCTTCTACATTCAGTTGAATTGTTTCCCATCATTAATGACATTACTGTCCACAAAATGCTGAAACTGCAGCAGTGGAAAAATGTCAATCATCACACTATCAGTGACGCGTCTACAAAACAAGTACTATTTGCGCAGTACATATTAACAGAGCCAAACCAGTGGTCATCAACCCTATATGGAACCCTGGCCTTTGGCCTCACGCTCACTGATAATCACTGATGACATAGGTCCACACGTCAGACAGACGTCACTCCATGCAAGTACTTAGAACTTACAGCCTTGGCTGGACCATCAATATTTGACTGCCAGGTTTTTAATCGATAGAGAGTGACCTGCTTTTGGTTTTGTATTTGCTAGCCTCAAAGCGGACCAAATAAAAATGACTGTACAAACTTCTCTTCGTATAATACACTGGCTCACAGCATTCCAATTAATCTCAAAGGTGTTAGATGGGGTTGAGGTCAGGGCTCTGTGCAGACCAGTCAAGTTCTTCCACACCGATCTCGACAAACCATTTCTGTATGGACCTCGCTTTGTCCACAGGGGGCATTGTCATGCTGAAACAGGAAAGGGCCTTCCCCAAACTGTTGCCACAAAGTTGGAAGCACAGAATCGTCTAGAATGTCATTGTATGCTGTAGCGTTAAGATGTCCCTTCACTGGAACTAAGGGGCCCGAACCATGAAAAACAGCCCCAGACCATTATTCCTCCTCCACCAAACTTTACAGTTGGCACTATGCGTTGGGGCAGGTAGCGTTCTGCTGGCATCTGCCAAACCCAGATTAGTCCATCAGACTGCCAGATGGTGAAGCGTGATTCATCACTCCAGAGAGCGTATTTCCACTGCTCCAGAGTCCAATGGTGGCAAGCTTTACACCACTCCAGCCGCCGCATGGCATTGCGCATGGTGATCTTAGGCTTGTGTGCAGCTGCTCGGCCATGGAAACCCATTTCATTAAGCTCCCAATGAACAGTTATTGTGCATCCAGAGGCAGTTTGGAACTCGGTAGGGAGTGTTGCAAAGGAGGACAGACAATTTTAGCTGTTGTTACTCCTAGATGTTTCCACTTCACAATAACAGCACGTACAGTTGACCGGGGCAGCTCTAGCAGGGCAGAAATTTGACAAACTTACTTGTTGGAAAGGTTGGCATCCTATGACGGTGCCACGTTGAAAGTCACTGAGCTCTTTCGTATGGTTACATAAGACAGATGGTTACTTAAGGCAAAAACAAAAGTAGGGTAGTTTGTTGGGGCGGATGACTAGGCGTGTAGTGCAAACATCTAGCAATCTAAAGATTGCGAGTTTGAATCTCATCATGGACAGCTTTAGCATTTTAGCTAATTAGCAACTTTTCAACTACTAAGCATGTTAGCTAACCCTTCTCCTAACCCTAACCCTTTAACCTAACTCCTAAACTTAACCTTAACTCCTAACCCTAACCCCATAGCCTAGCTAACGATAGCCAGCTAGCTATGTTAGCCACCTAGCTAGAATTTGCAACATATCATACGTTTGGCAAATTCGTAACATATTGCACGTTTTGCAAATTCTTTACATATAATGCATATTGTAATTCGTGACATATCATATGAAATGGGTGATGGACATCCACATATTAATATGTACCATATTACATTTTACATATCATACTAAATTGATTGTTTCGGATTTACGTACAGAATAATACGAAATGCTCTGAGACCAGGTTGGTTTTTCTGGTCTCCAGCACTCTGCAATACAGACACAGATTCAGTACCAAGTTGTTACACATTTCAGATAAAGTATTTGTTTGAGTTTGAAATACTGACTAGCAAATCTTCCATAATCTATTTTTTTTTTTTGTAAAAGTGTGCCCCCTGGCTTGGTGACTAATTCACTGCAAGAACCCAGTTTACATAAATCAGAACTCAAAACATACAAGCTCCTGAACAGGGGCCAATCATGGATTTCCCAATGCAGAGCCCTTTCAGTTCTTACCGTGGTCCCAGTTCAGACACTTTCCCACGGGGTCCAGCCAGTAGAAACAGCCCTGGTCTCCAACATTCAGGAACACTAACCTCTCCTATAAGACAAAAAACAGGAGGGTTTATCATAATACAACAGAAAAACTTAATTTTCAATGTAATCTGTCATGGTATATTTAAGCAATAAGGCCCGAGGGGGGGTAGTACATGGCCAATATACCACGACTAAGGGCTGTTCTTAGGCACGGCGCAACGCCTGGACACGGCCCATAGCCATGGTATATAAGCAATATCACAAACCCCAGAGGTGCCTTATTGCTGTTATAAACTGGTTACCAACGTAATTAGAGCAGTAAAAATACATGTTTTGTCATACCTGTGGTATGCAGTCTGATATACCACAGATTTCAGCCAATCAGCATTCAGAGCACAATCCACCCAGTTTTAATGCTACATATACCTTGAATGTATTTCAGTAAAGAAGATTAGACACTGACTCACCGTCTTCCTTAAATGGGGAGAAAATTATTTACTATCAATTGATACGTTTTAATGGCAGATTACCAGCCCAGTCATTTCATCTGTCCATCTGAAAATAGGAGTATGTGTGGAGAGACCCTCACTTGTGTAAGGTGAAGAAGTTGCCTCTCTCTGGGTTGCTTTTGAAGTTCTGGGCTATTAGAACAGCCATGTATCTTAGCAGGCCCAGGTTACTCGGTCAAATGGAAACAGTTTAAGAATAAGGCTGTAACCTAACAAAATATTGATAAAGTCAAGTCGTCTGAATACTTTCCGAAGGCACTGTAGAAAAAGTTTAAGATAAAGTTGACAGTGTTTAGTTTGAGAGTCACCTGTAAGTGTCTGAGGCTGGACACGTGGGTCCCACAGCACCAGCTTCATGGAGTGTCCAGCTTCATGGAGTGTCCAGCTCCTTGGAGTGTCCAGCTCCCTGGAACATGCCAATGGAAGAGAAAGATCAGTGCAACCAATGCATTACTTTTGTGTACAAGTGCAGGCACCGAAATCAATGTGCTTTGCTGCCTACTGACGAGGATGTGGTCTTGTACCCAAACATGGAATCTGCAATAGCTGTGATTTTAAGTTGCTCTAAGAACCAAGTAAAAATAAGTCAGTATTTATGCAACTGTACCTTCAAGTACACTTTAAAAAGCACCTGAACGCACCACTTAATGATATTGCATAAATAGCCTACATATAATGGTTTCTGAGAAGCTGAATTGTACGGTTCTGCACTGCACATAAGGTTAGCCTGTCCCTGCTTGTACCTGAGTGTGGTCAAACCTCCCCTCCCAGTCCACCTTCAGCTGCACCTCCTGGCCAACCTCTGGGGCTGAACCTACAAAGTGCACATCCATGTCACCTGCAGCACCGGCACATCCCCAATCAGGCCATGGTCATCTGGCTGGAGATGGAAGACTACGTGTTAGCCTGCGTCCTACCACTTACAGCCCACTTCAACACTGACCCCATCCTTATCTCACCAGAAAGAGAAGGTTAGTTCAGTGACTTCAAAAATGATAGTCGCTGCATTCTGGCCTTCCTGTATTTACCTGACCACCTCCCCCAGGAAACAATATGGTGTGTCTTGCCTTTGAAAATATTTATCCCGTACAGTGATAGCCACAGATCTTCTTCTCTGAACGTAGAGTCGGATCTGTGGCTAGAACACCGGCCGGTAGTAGCTACATATGTAGGATCTTAATTTGATCACCTTGTTGCAGGAGAAAACGTGTAGAGTATTTGAGGTCTAAAGGCTTCTGAAGTTTGCCATTTCGTCTTAGAAATTTCAGACTTTATTTTCCCTAACAACATTTTTTATCAACCCTTAAAAATATGTCCATTAATTATAATTCACATATGAATTAACATTTCTTGTTGCTCCAGGATTATTTTCCTACTGTAGCAAACTGTCTCAAATTAAGATCCTACATTGGTAGTAGTTTCATACATCAATAAGACAGATATGAATGAAACAGCTCCCACTTGCGGGTGTTCGGCTAGTAAACATTACCAGGACTAGGCTACATTCAATTTCATGAAGCAGAAAAATTCACATATCTAACTGCGATTAGGCTACTGTATGAATAACGTTGACAAATCAGACACATTCTTAATTTCATTGCCAATGTGCAGTCAATACTCACAACATGTCATTGGATGAGCATGTGCATTGGGATGTTAAACACAACTAGACCCATGTCAGTTCAGTCTGGCTAGCTAGCTTGATTTATTGTGTGGCTAATATGCTTTTTGATTGACATTTCATCATGATATTTGAAGACTAGACATTATGTAAGAAATGTCTCACTCTGCCTGTCAACAACTAGCTAGCTAACTAAAGAACGTTAGCTAGCTAACTAGCTCGTCCTAGTTAGCTAGCTAACTTTTCAGCTAGCAAGTTCCTGACTGTGCCTCCTCCTGACTGTGCCACTTCCTGACTGTGCCAACTCCTGACTGTGCCACTTCCTGACTGTGCCAACTCCTGACTGTGCCACCTCCTGACTGTGCCAGCTGTCTTTAAAAAGCACAAGGTAAACACATATTCTGTTACTCTCTCTCATACCTCTAATACGTAACAGTGCCTTTGACACTGAAACGCCATATTTAAAGCTGCAATATGTAACTTTTTGGGCGACTAAGATATAGATCTGTCATTCTCATTGGTAATATGTTTTTCATCCACTTTCTATTTGAATAATTTGAATGTGTAATATCCTGAAATAATTGTCCCAAATGTTGTAGGCCTCTGGTGTAACTTCCACAATTTTGAGTATATTTGTATTTCAATTCTGACCAATAATAAGCATATTTACAATAAGATAACGTTGTTATTCAACCCTATTTCAAATCTGCCAATAAGAAATTAAATTTCTGAACTTAAGCAGGAATATGATATTTTACTTTTGAAGAGAGCCAACAACTACAGGTTAAACTCAAATAAAGCATGTGACTTAATGGCAAATAAACAAAATAAATAAACGCCAAACCAGTTATAATCTTAAAAGAATACAGATGTGTTAATTAGAAACAACGTGATCAGACTTCAGCAGACAAAAAATAACCACTTAAAACAGAGATCACCCCAAATTAAATATTAGACACTTAGGTGGAGAACTTCACCAATAATAGACAGCTTTCCTATAGAATTGTATTTAACATTTTTGGGAAAAGTAGCACCTTTTTTACAGAAATGACAACACAAATGTCACCCAATTCCTTGCTTCCTAGTTCCATATATCAAAGTTAATCCAGTTCTATTAAAACCAGTCCCCTACTGATTACAGACGCATAGGTTTAATGCATTGTGACAATTAAATAAGAAAACTCATGAACAATAGAATGGCAAAAGTTTTACCAGACTTGATACATATCAATCAAACAAGGTTTATTACAAAGATACACTTACAAACAAATACAAGAACATGTTTCAGTTTAATACAATAAGATAAAAAACAAGATGTAGATTTATCAATAATGGCTGTTGTTGCCGAAAAGTCTTTCGGCCATCTTGAATGGCCTATTCAATTAAAAACTTTGGAAGCTTTCAACTTTCCAGCTGAAATAATACATCTAATAAAAATATTATATAAATGTCCTAAAGCGAAAATATACACAAATAATACACTGTTGAGTGAAGTTGCTTTAGAACGGGGCACAAGACAGGGATGTCCTCTCTCCCCTCCTGTTTGCACTGGCAATTAAACCGCTTGCAGAAATAATTAGACTGAACTTAAACATAACAGGTGTTGGAACACATGAATATAAACTAATCTTATTTGCAGACGATCTCCTGATATACCTGACCAATTTTGAAAACTCAATGCCCTCCTTGCTAAAGAAAATTTTCATAATACTCTAAAAACATTGAGAACCCCGAAAGAATGGTAATAGGAAAAATAATAACTTATGATCTACAGCAATCCTTTAAGTGGACCACAAAAAATAGTTGCAGCTGGGAAAAGACAGTAACTACCAGTCCATACAGGAGTTGCAGCTGGGAAAAGACAGTTGCTACCAGTCTATTAGGGAGTTACAGTGATGGGACAAGACAGTACTAACCAGTCCATACAGGAGTTGCAGCGATGGGACAAGACAGTAACTACCAGTCTATTAGGGAGTTACAGTGATGGGACAAGACAGTAACTACCAGTCCGTACAGGAGTTGCAGTGATGGGACAAGACAGTAACTACCAGTCCATACAGGAGTTGCAGCGATGGGACAAGACAGTAACTACCAGTCTATTAGGGAGTTACAGTGATGGGACAAGACAGCAACTACCAGTCCATTAGGGAGTTGCAGTGATGGGACAAGACAGTAACTACCAGTCTATTAGGGAGTTACAGTGATGGGACAAGACAGTAACTACCAGTCTATTAGGGAGTTACAGTGATGGGACAAGACAGTAACTACCAGTCTATTAGGGAGTTGCAGTGATGGGACAAGACAGTAACTACCAGTCTATTAGGGAGTTACAGTGATGGGACAAGACAGCAACTACCAGTCTATTAGGGAGTTGCAGTGATGGGACAAGACAGTAACTACCAGTCTATTAGGGAGTTGCAGTGATGGGACAAGACAGCAACTACCAGTCTATTAGGGAGTTGCAGTGATGGGACAAGACAGTAACTACTAGTCCATACAGGAGTAGCAGCGATGGGACAAGACAGTAACTACCAGTCTATTAGGGAGTTACAGTGATGGGACAAGACAGTAACTACCAGTCCATACAGGAGTTGCAGTGATGGGACAAGACAGTAACTACCAGTCCATACAGGAGTTGCAGCGATGGGACAAGACAGTAACTACCAGTCTATTAGGGAGTTACAGTGATGGGACAAGACAGTAACTACCAGTCTATTAGGGAGTTACAGTGATGGGACAAGACAGTAACTACCAGTCTATTAGGGAGTTGCAGTGATGGGACAAGACAGTAACTACCAGTCTATTAGGGAGTTGCAGTGATGGGACAAGACAGTAACTACCAGTCTATTAGGGAGTTGCAGTGATGGGACAAGACAGTAACTACCAGTCCATACAGGAGTTGCAGCGATGGGACAAGACAGTAACTACCAGTCTATTAGGGAGTTACAGTGATGGGACAAGACAGTAACTACCAGTCCATACAGGAGTTGCAGTGATGGGACAAGACAGTAACTACCAGTCTATTAGGGAGTTACAGTGATGGGACAAGACAGTAACTACCAGTCTATTAGGGAGTTACAGTGATGGGACAAGACAGTAACTACCAGTCCATACAGGAGTTGCAGTGATGGGACAAGACAGTAACTACCAGTCCATACAGGAGTTACAGTGATGGGACAAGACAGCAACTACCAGTCCATTAGGGAGTTGCAGTGATGGGACAAGACAGTAACTACCAGTCTATTAGGGAGTTACAGTGATGGGACAAGACAGTAACTACCAGTCTATTAGGGAGTTACAGTGATGGGACAAGACAGTAACTACCAGTCTATTAGGGAGTTGCAGTGATGGGACAAGACAGTAACTACCAGTCTATTAGGGAGTTACAGTGATGGGACAAGACAGCAACTACCAGTCTATTAGGGAGTTGCAGTGATGGGACAAGACAGTAACTACCAGTCTATTAGGGAGTTGCAGTGATGGGACAAGACAGCAACTACCAGTCTATTAGGGAGTTGCAGTGATGGGACAAGACAGTAACTACCAGTCCATACAGGAGTAGCAGCGATGGGACAAGACAGTAACTACCAGTCTATTAGGGAGTTACAGTGATGGGACAAGACAGTAACTACCAGTCCATACAGGAGTTGCAGTGATGGGACAAGACAGTAACTACCAGTCCATACAGGAGTTGCAGCGATGGGACAAGACAGTAACTACCAGTCTATTAGGGAGTTACAGTGATGGGACAAGACAGTAACTACCAGTCTATTAGGGAGTTACAGTGATGGGACAAGACAGTAACTACCAGTCTATTAGGGAGTTGCAGTGATGGGACAAGACAGTAACTACCAGTCTATTAGGGAGTTGCAGTGATGGGACAAGACAGTAACTACCAGTCTATTAGGGAGTTGCAGTGATGGGACAAGACAGTAACTACCAGTCCATACAGGAGTTGCAGCGATGGGACAAGACAGTAACTACCAGTCTATTAGGGAGTTACAGTGATGGGACAAGACAGTAACTACCAGTCCATACAGGAGTTGCAGTGATGGGACAAGACAGTAACTACCAGTCTATTAGGGAGTTACAGTGATGGGACAAGACAGTAACTACCAGTCTATTAGGGAGTTACAGTGATGGGACAAGACAGTAACTACCAGTCCATACAGGAGTTGCAGTGATGGGACAAGACAGTAACTACCAGTCCATACAGGAGTTACAGTGATGGGACAAGACAGTAACTACCAGTCTATTAGGGAGTTACAGTGATGGGACAAGACAGTAATTACCAGTCGATTAGGGAGTTACAGTGATGGGACAAGACAGTAACTACCAGTCCATACAGGAGTTACAGTGATGGGACAAGACAGTAACTACAAGTCCATACAGGAGTTACAGTGATGGGACAAGACAGTAACTACCAGTCCATACAGGAGTAGCAGCGATGGGACAAGACAGTAACTACCAGTCTATTAGGGAGTTACAGTGATGGGACAAGACAGTAACTACCAGTCCATACAGGAGTTGCAGTGATGGGACAAGACAGTAACTACCAGTCTATTAGTGAGTTACAGTGATGGGACAAGACAGTAACTACCAGTCTATTAGGGAGTTACAGTGATGGGACAAGACAGTAACTACCAGTCCATACAGGAGTTGCAGTGATGGGACAAGACAGTAACTACCAGTCCATACAGGAGTTACAGTGATGGGACAAGACAGTAACTACCAGTCTATTAGGGAGTTACAGTGATGGGACAAGACAGTAACTACCAGTCTATTAGGGAGTTACAGTGATGGGACAAGACAGTAACTACCAGTCCATACAGGAGTTACAGTGATGGGACAAGACAGTAACTACCAGTCCATACAGGAGTTACAGTGATGGGACAAGACAGTAACTACCAGTCCATACAGGAGTTGCAGCAATGGGGCAAGACAGTAACTACCAGTCTATTAGGGAGTTACAGTGATGGGACAAGACAGTAACTACAAGTCTATTAGGGAGTTACAGTGATGGGACAAGACAGTAACTACCAGTCCATACAGGAGTTACAGCGATGGGACAAGACAGCAACTACCAGTCTATTAGGGAGTTACAGTGATGGGACAAGACAGTAACTACCAGTCTATTAGGGAGTTACAGTGATGGGACAAGACAGCAACTACCAGTCTATTAGGGAGTTACAGTGATGGGACAAGACAGTAACTACCAGTCTATTAGGGAGTTACAGTGATGGGACAAGACAGTAACTACCAGTCTATTAGGGAGTTACAGTGATGGGACAAGACAGCAACTACCAGTCTATTAGGGAGTTACAGTGATGGGAGAAGACAGTAACTACCAGTCTATTAGGGAGTTACAGTGATGGGACAAGACAGCAACTACCAGTCTATTAGGGAGTTACATTGATGGGACAAGACAGTAACTACCAGTCCATACAGGAGTTGCAGTGATGGGACAAGACAGCAACTACCAGTCTATTAGGGAGTTACAGTGATGGGACAAGACAGTAACTACCAGTCTATTAGGGAGTTACAGTGATGGGACAAGACAGTAACTACCAGTCCATACAGGAGTTGCAGTGATGGGACAAGACAGTAACTACCAGTCTATTAGGGAGTTACAGTGATGGGGCAAGACAGTAACTACCAGTCTATTAGGGAGTTACAGTGATGGGACAAGACAGTAACTACCAGTCTATTAGGGAGTTACAGTGATGGGGCAAGACAGTAACTACCAGTCTATTAGGGAGTTGCAGTGATGGGACAAGACAGTAACTACCAGTCCATACAGGAGTTGCAGCGATGGGACAAGAAAGTAACTACCAGTCTATTAGGGAGTTACAGTGATGGGACAAGACAGTAACTACCAGTCCATACAGGAGTTGCAGTGATGGGACAAGACAGTAACTACCAGTCTATTAGTGAGTTACAGTGATGGGACAAGACAGTAACTACCAGTCTATTAGGGAGTTACAGTGATGGGACAAGACAGTAACTACCAGTCCATACAGGAGTTGCAGTGATGGGACAAGACAGTAACTACCAGTCCATACAGGAGTTACAGTGATGGGACAAGACAGTAACTACCAGTCTATTAGGGAGTTACAGTGATGGGACAAGACAGTAACTACCAGTCTATTAGGGAGTTACAGTGATGGGACAAGACAGTAACTACCAGTCCATACAGGAGTTACAGTGATGGGACAAGACAGTAACTACCAGTCCATACAGGAGTTACAGTGATGGGACAAGACAGTAACTACCAGTCCATACAGGAGTTGCAGCAATGGGGCAAGACAGTAACTACCAGTCTATTAGGGAGTTACAGTGATGGGACAAGACAGTAACTACAAGTCTATTAGGGAGTTACAGTGATGGGACAAGACAGTAACTACCAGTCCATACAGGAGTTACAGCGATGGGACAAGACAGCAACTACCAGTCTATTAGGGAGTTACAGTGATGGGACAAGACAGTAACTACCAGTCTATTAGGGAGTTACAGTGATGGGACAAGACAGCAACTACCAGTCTATTAGGGAGTTACAGTGATGGGACAAGACAGTAACTACCAGTCTATTAGGGAGTTACAGTGATGGGACAAGACAGTAACTACCAGTCTATTAGGGAGTTACAGTGATGGGACAAGACAGCAACTACCAGTCTATTAGGGAGTTACAGTGATGGGAGAAGACAGTAACTACCAGTCTATTAGGGAGTTACAGTGATGGGACAAGACAGCAACTACCAGTCTATTAGGGAGTTACATTGATGGGACAAGACAGTAACTACCAGTCCATACAGGAGTTGCAGTGATGGGACAAGACAGCAACTACCAGTCTATTAGGGAGTTACAGTGATGGGACAAGACAGTAACTACCAGTCTATTAGGGAGTTACAGTGATGGGACAAGACAGTAACTACCAGTCCATACAGGAGTTGCAGTGATGGGACAAGACAGTAACTACCAGTCTATTAGGGAGTTACAGTGATGGGGCAAGACAGTAACTACCAGTCTATTAGGGAGTTACAGTGATGGGACAAGACAGTAACTACCAGTCTATTAGGGAGTTACAGTGATGGGGCAAGACAGTAACTACCAGTCTATTAGGGAGTTGCAGTGATGGGACAAGACAGTAACTACCAGTCCATACAGGAGTTGCAGCGATGGGACAAGAAAGTAACTACCAGTCTATTAGGGAGTTACAGTGATGGGACAAGACAGTAACTACCAGTCTATTAGGGAGTTACAGTGATGGGACAAGACATTAACTACCAGTCTATTAGGGAGTTACAGTGATGGGACAAGACAGTAACTACCAGTCTATTAGGGAGTTACAGTGATGGGACAAGACAGTAACTACCAGTCTATTAGGGAGTTGCAGTGATGGGACAAGACAGTAACTACCAGTCCATACAGGAGTTGCAGTGATGGGACAAGACAGCAACTACCAGTCTATTAGGGAGTTACAGTGATGGGACAAGACAGCAACTACCAGTCCATACAGGAGTTACAGTGATGGGGCAAGACAGTAACTACCAGTCTATTAGGGAGTTACAGTGATGGGACAAGACAGTAACTACCAGTCCATACAGGAGTTGCAGTGATGGGACAAGACAGCAACTACCAGTCTATTAGGGAGTTACAGTGATGGGACAAGACAGTAACTACCAGTCCATACAGGAGTTGCAGTGATGGGACAAGACAGCAACTACCAGTCTATTAGGGAGTTACAGTGATGGGACAAGACAGCAACTACCAGTCTATTAGGGAGTTACAGTGATGGGACAAGACAGTAACTACCAGTCCATACAGGAGTTGCAGTGATGGGACAAGACAGCAACTACCAGTCTATTAGGGAGTTACAGTGATGGGACAAGACAGCAACTACCAGTCTATTAGGGAGTTACAGTGATGGGACAAGACAGTAACTACCAGTCCATACAGGAGTTACAGTGATGGGACCAGACAGCAACTACCAGTCTATTAGGAAGTTACAGTGATGGGACAAGACAGCAACTACCAGTCTATTAGGGAGTTACAGTGATGGGACAAGACAGTAACTACCAGTCTATTAGGGAGTTACAGTGAGGGGACAAGACAGTAACTACCAGTCTATTAGGAAGTTACAGTGATGGGACAAGACAGTAACTACCAGTCTATTAGGGAGTTACAGTGATGGGACAAGACAGTAACTACCAGTCCATACAGGAGTTGCAGTGATGGGACAAGACAGTAACTACCAGTCCATACAGGAGTTGCAGTGATGGGACAAGACAGTAACTACCAGTCTATTAGGGAGTTACAGTGATGGGACAAGACAGTAACTACCAGTCCATACAGGAGTTGCAGTGATGGGACAAGACAGTAACTACCAGTCTATTAGGGAGTTACAGTGATGGGACAAGACAGTAACTACCAGTCTATTAGGGAGTTACAGTGATGGGACAAGACAGTAACTACCAGTCCATACAGGAGTTGCAGTGATGGGACAAGACAGTAACTACCAGTCCATACAGGAGTTACAGTGATGGGACAAGACAGTAACTACCAGTCTATTAGGGAGTTACAGTGATGGGACAAGACAGTAATTACCAGTCGATTAGGGAGTTACAGTGATGGGACAAGACAGTAACTACCAGTCCATACAGGAGTTACAGTGATGGGACAAGACAGTAACTACAAGTCCATACAGGAGTTACAGTGATGGGACAAGACAGTAACTACCAGTCCATACAGGAGTAGCAGCGATGGGACAAGACAGTAACTACCAGTCTATTAGGGAGTTACAGTGATGGGACAAGACAGTAACTACCAGTCCATACAGGAGTTGCAGTGATGGGACAAGACAGTAACTACCAGTCTATTAGTGAGTTACAGTGATGGGACAAGACAGTAACTACCAGTCTATTAGGGAGTTACAGTGATGGGACAAGACAGTAACTACCAGTCCATACAGGAGTTGCAGTGATGGGACAAGACAGTAACTACCAGTCCATACAGGAGTTACAGTGATGGGACAAGACAGTAACTACCAGTCTATTAGGGAGTTACAGTGATGGGACAAGACAGTAACTACCAGTCCATACAGGAGTTACAGTGATGGGACAAGACAGTAACTACCAGTCCATACAGGAGTTACAGTGATGGGACAAGACAGTAACTACCAGTCCATACAGGAGTTGCAGCAATGGGGCAAGACAGTAACTACCAGTCTATTAGGGAGTTACAGTGATGGGACAAGACAGTAACTACAAGTCTATTAGGGAGTTACAGTGATGGGACAAGACAGTAACTACCAGTCCATACAGGAGTTACAGCGATGGGACAAGACAGCAACTACCAGTCTATTAGGGAGTTACAGTGATGGGACAAGACAGTAACTACCAGTCTATTAGGGAGTTACAGTGATGGGACAAGACAGCAACTACCAGTCTATTAGGGAGTTACAGTGATGGGACAAGACAGTAACTACCAGTCTATTAGGGAGTTACAGTGATGGGACAAGACAGTAACTACCAGTCTATTAGGGAGTTACAGTGATGGGACAAGACAGCAACTACCAGTCTATTAGGGAGTTACAGTGATGGGAGAAGACAGTAACTACCAGTCTATTAGGGAGTTACAGTGATGGGACAAGACAGCAACTACCAGTCTATTAGGGAGTTACAGTGATGGGACAAGACAGTAACTACCAGTCTATTAGGGAGTTACAGTGATGGGACAAGACAGTAACTACCAGTCCATACAGGAGTTGCAGTGATGGGACAAGACAGTAACTACCAGTCTATTAGGGAGTTACAGTGATGGGGCAAGACAGTAACTACCAGTCTATTAGGGAGTTACAGTGATGGGACAAGACAGTAACTACCAGTCTATTAGGGAGTTACAGTGATGGGGCAAGACAGTAACTACCAGTCTATTAGGGAGTTGCAGTGATGGGACAAGACAGTAACTACCAGTCCATACAGGAGTTGCAGCGATGGGACAAGAAAGTAACTACCAGTCTATTAGGGAGTTACAGTGATGGGACAAGACAGTAACTACCAGTCTATTAGGGAGTTACAGTGATGGGACAAGACATTAACTACCAGTCTATTAGGGAGTTACAGTGATGGGGCAAGACAGTAACTACCAGTCTATTAGGGAGTTAGAGTGATGGGACAAGACAGTAACTACCAGTCTATTAGGGAGTTGCAGTGATGGGACAAGACAGTAACTACCAGTCCATACAGGAGTTGCAGTGATGGGACAAGACAGCAACTACCAGTCTATTAGGGAGTTACAGTGATGGGACAAGACAGCAACTACCAGTCCATACAGGAGTTACAGTGATGGGGCAAGACAGTAACTACCAGTCTATTAGGGAGTTACAGTGATGGGACAAGACAGTAACTACCAGTCCATACAGGAGTTGCAGTGATGGGACAAGACAGCAACTACCAGTCTATTAGGGAGTTACAGTGATGGGACAAGACAGTAACTACCAGTCCATACAGGAGTTGCAGTGATGGGACAAGACAGCAACTACCAGTCTATTAGGGAGTTACAGTGATGGGACAAGACAGCAACTACCAGTCTATTAGGGAGTTACAGTGATGGGACAAGACAGTAACTACCAGTCCATACAGGAGTTGCAGTGATGGGACAAGACAGCAACTACCAGTCTATTAGGGAGTTACAGTGATGGGACAAGACAGCAACTACCAGTCTATTAGGGAGTTACAGTGATGGGACAAGACAGTAACTACCAGTCCATACAGGAGTTACAGTGATGGGACCAGACAGCAACTACCAGTCTATTAGGAAGTTACAGTGATGGGACAAGACAGCAACTACCAGTCTATTAGGGAGTTACAGTGATGGGACAAGACAGTAACTACCAGTCTATTAGGGAGTTACAGTGATGGGACAAGACAGTAACTACCAGTCTATTAGGAAGTTACAGTGATGGGACAAGACAGTAACTACCAGTCTATTAGGGAGTTACAGTGATGGGACAAGACAGTAACTACCAGTCCAAAGGGAGTTGCAGTGATGGGACAAGACAGTAACTACCAGTCTATTAGGGAGTTACAGTGATGGGACAAGACAGTAACTACCAGTCTATTAGGGAGTTACAGTGATGGGACAAGACAGTAACTACCAGTCTATTAGGAAGTTACAGTGATGGGACAAGACAGTAACTACCAGTCCAAAGGGAGTTGCAGTGATGGGACAAGACAGTAACTACCAGTCTATTAGGGAGTTACAGTGATGGGACAAGACAGTAACTACCAGTCCAAAGGGAGTTGCAGTGATGGGACAAGACAGTAACTACCAGTCTATTAGGGAGTTACAGTGATGGGACAAGACAGTAACTACCAGTCTATTAGGGAGTTACAGTGATGGGACAAGACAGTAACTACCAGTCTATTAGGGAGTTACAGTGATGGGACAAGACAGTAACTACCAGTCCAAAGGGAGTTGCAGTGATGGGACAAGACAGTAACTACCAGTCTATTAGGGAGTTACAGTAATGGGACAAGACAGTAACTACCAGTCCATACAGGAGTTGCAGTGATGGGACAAGACAGTAACTACCAGTCCATACAGGAGTTACAGTGATGGGACAAGACAGTAACTACCAGTCCATACAGGAGTTACAGTGATGGGACAAGACAGTAACTACCAGTCCATACAGGAGTTACAGTGATGGGACAAGACAGTAACTACCAGTCCATACAGGAGTTGCAGTGATGGGACAAGACAGTAACTACCAGTCCATACAGGAGTTACAGTGATGGGACAAGACAGTAACTACCAGTCCAAAGGGAGTTGCAGCGATGGGACAAGACAGTAACTACCAGTCCATACAGGAGTTACAGTGATGGGACAAGACAGTAACTACCAGTCCAAAGGGAGTTGCAGCGATGGGACAAGACAGTAACTACCAGTCTGTAAGGGAGTAAAAAAATAAAAAATAAAGTATACTCTGTCGTTATGGGCAAATAAAACTCAAAAATAAAAATAAACGTTTTACATTTTCCTAAGTCTGAAGGTGGTTTTAAACTTCCAGACTTGGAATTGTATCAACTCGCCACCCAAGGCATTTACTTGTGACATGTAGTTAAATACACTAAAGACTAACAATGGGTCCATATTGAAGATGCATGCTCATCCCCAGAATCTATTTCCAAAGGATAAAGATAAGAACATTAACATCTTCATAGTTAAAAACACTTTCAATATGGAAGAAAATGTCATTGATTCTTCAAGGACCGATATCACAATATCACATAATATAACGGTGCCGTTTGAGTTGGAGGCCATGTGGTAGAGAGTGATGCGGGCGCCGGAGATGGGGGTGTGACCATGTGTGTCTGGGCAGGGCTGATGTAGTTGATGTTTGTGTGATGTCGTTTATATGTGTATGTTTTGTATTGGTTACAAAAATAAAATACTATATTTCAAAAAAAGAAAGAAATGAAGCAGCTTTCAGTTTCTGTCTGTCTTGTGACAAGTGTTTCATCTCCCTCCCCCATCCTCTTGAGTTCACAGAAGGTGGAGTGGTCCTGGAGTGAAAACTTATTTCCAGAGGGTTCCACTACAGCCTGTAGGGAAAGCGGGGGAAGAGATATGTAGCCCTAGCAGCGGATAGCATCTGGTCTAAGAATAGTGATGGATGGGCTGCTATTGTTTAGAGCCTGTTTAGAACATTTCTCTGTCATATCAAAGTTAATTTGCTTCTCACAATTAACACAGATAACAGTTGTAAAGATGTATAAAATATGCAGCATGCTTCAATGTTCAGCACAGAAATGTATTTAAAAACAGATACAAGTTACTGAGCATTATGGATACTGTAGTACATCATGTATTTATCTAACAGGACTCCCCTATGACCGCAGTATCCACATGTTGATCAGGAAGACTAAATAAATGTAGCAATGCCTCGTCTTCAGAAAGATGGCGAACTCAAGGTACTGGAACATTTGATCTTCCTTTTAGAACAGTGACGGGCAGAGTAACGCTAATGTGTCAGAGGTAGACTCAGGAATATGACATCTTCATGAACAGTCGGGCGACGAAGACCATTTCAAATCAAATTCAATCGAATGTATTGGTCATATACACATATTTAGCAGATGTTATTGTGGGTGTTGTGAAATGCTTGTGTTCCCAGCTCCAACAGTGCAGTAATATCTAATAATTCACAACAATACACACAGATCTAAAAGTAAAATAATGGAATTAATGCTTAAACTGGAAAGATAATATTCTTGGCTGATTCAAATGTTGTTATTGTTGACTTCTGAAAGCAGGAAGTCACCATGCTACGCTGTGATAGTCGACACTTCTACCTGACCTGTATATCAACATCCATCATTATTCTGTCCCTTGTTGGATGGCTGGAGAGACTGGGCGAGCAAAGAGGATGAGGAGGAAATGGAAGAGAATGAGCCATATTCTGACAAATGGACTGTAAATGTCTGTGTTTGAACGATTGCACATCAGTGTGGCTTTAACTCATGGTTTTTATAAAATGAGTAACGAAGCCTTTTCTGAAGAGAGCTTTTCTCTGCATTGGATGAAGACTCATCAAAGATCATGTCATGTTGATGGATTTGTGTATTTATTGATGATTCCTATGAATGCGATGTGAATTAATACATTGAACTGTTTGGTATTTTTCCTGGTACTGTTGCAGTACTTTCTATTGAATTGTACTTATTAATCTTGTTTCTACTTCTCTGATATGTAATCTCTTGTGTAATACTGAATAACATGTAGAGAATGCCATGAGTGGCTTCTTTGAAGAATCTCAAATATAAAATATATTTTTATTTGTTTAACACTTTTTTGGTTACTACATGATTCCATATGTGTTATGTCATATCTTTGATGTCTTCACTTTAATTCTACAATGTAAAAAAATGTGCAAATAAAGAAAACCTTTGAATGAGTAATATTCCAAACTTTTGGCCCCCAGTGTATATATTGTTTATTTATTTGATATATATATATATATATATAATGGTTATTTGTTTGATATATAATGTTCATATGTTGGTAGACATTCTGAAGAACTGATTCATAAACCAATGTACAATGTCAACATAAATAAATACTAGTTGCTTTAATTTGTGTTCTGTCAAAATGACAAAAAAACTACTAAAAATAAAATAAAAACAAAACAATAGTTTACATCAGAGCATTAGTCTACAATACCAACAAGTTTAAGGTTCAAATCATACAGATATCTACATATTTACAGTACAAACACAAACTCAGGTACACGTTCAGACACTAGTGTCAGTGTAACTGGACTCAGCTAAAGGGTTTTAAAGTAGGAGCTGATTACAACATTATCATCTGCGACATGACCATTCTACAGTTGGTTTGATAATGTGACAGTGTATCCCATGACAGTGTAGTGTGTTTCTAATACCAGTAGGTGGCGCCCTTATGCTGCGAGCTCTGGTGTGGCTCTTCTCATATACAAGCACAACCCATCAAGGGCTAATAACACCACCAATGCTTATGGTATTAGCCAAACGTTGTTGTTTTGTTCATAAGTAAGTAACAACACATGGGAAACCAGCTGTTTTACACCTTAATACTAATCTGAAAACTCTAGACAAGGAACATTACAAAATAATAATGTATCTATAATTTACCATTATTTAGCCTCTGTTTAATGTAATTATCGTGTGCTGATCAGGTGTGGTTAGGCCTCCAGGTATCAACATTACCCTCATTACTTATTAAAGCCTTGCTTCCAGGTAATACACCTTTCAGTAAAACACCACTCGCTATAGTGGTGAGCCAGGGCCCAATGCCTGGACCATTAGCTGCCCTATGCTCTACTCTGAGCAGTGCCTAGTACAGTTATGAGTCTGATTCAACCCTTGATCTTGTTTTGCAGCATTCATTAGTTCACATAACAACGTGGGGTTGTTTTTCTAGACTTTGAATAAGGAATAATCCACAAGCTGTAGAAGTCATGCCGTACTTCCACTCGACCCCTGGCAAGGCAGGCTTACATTTCTTACTGCAACAGAACATTCCCTTGTTGTTATGTTATTAAGCTAAACTCTCATATGATATTTAATAGAAGTTTATACAGGACTGTAACCTTTTGGTAATGTCACTGTTAGCACCCACTGTTAAATATCTGCATTGAAGGCAACTGTTTGTCATGTCTCTGTCGTTCTGCCAGCCTTCCCTCTGTATCTGTCATAAAACCCACTACCCACTGGCCACCGACGTCAATTCAATGTCTATTCCACGTTGGTTCAACTTCATTTCATTGAAATAACAACGTTAATTCAACCGGTGTGTGCCCAGTGGGTAGTGTGGTTTTGAGAAGTTGACTGTACCTGAACTCAAAGGCACTAGGACCCAGTAAACAGCATCCCTCCCTCCCTCCCTCCCTCCCTCCCTCCCCCCTCCCTCTCTCTGGAAGAGCTGCATATTCTGCTTTTGCCTCCCTCACTGTCTGTCCCTGTTTCAGATGATAGAGTAGTTGGCTCCCCGTCCTCTTCTCTCCTCCTCCTCCTCATGACTGCCAGGAGACCGGTTATCCCCAGCATCATGTGTGGACTCCAGTCAGAAGAGAGTGGTCCCCACCTCCTATCTTTAAGACCTCCAGCTCTCTTTGCCAGCTACTGCTGCCACTCAGGAGCTAGGCTACCCTCTCTGTAGGAGTTTTTACAGCTCTCCTTCACAGGACAACACAGGAGCTAGGCTACCCTCTCTGTAGGAGTTTTTACAGCTCTCCTTCACAGGACAACACAGGAGCTAGGCTACCCTCTCTGTAGGAGTTTTTACAGCTCTCTCTCTCTCTCTCTCTCTCTCTGTCTCTCTCTCTCTCTCTATTTCTCTCTCTCTCTCCATCTCTCATCTCTTGAGGGTTGTTCATGCCGCACATGGACCTTGCTGACAGGTCTGACACTTTTGAGTAATCACCACTTCCCCTGTCTGAGGATGAAGGAGCAGGAACTTCGGGCTGGCCTGCTCCCCTGGGGTTGAGGAAATGGTCAATGGTCGCCACTCAACGCCACAGTAGTGGAAGAATACGATTGGTTCACCACAACATTTCAGTTCCAGTTCTGTCTTAACTGTGAGGTCAGACTGGACTCCTGTGGGTCTACAAGTGTTTGTGACTGTGTGAAAGTAGCTGTGGTGGAGTACCTGGGTCTGTGCATCTGGGATAGATAACCATGGGAAATGCCACTGGGAGTATGGATGTGCCACTGGGGAAGGAGGTGAAGACGGTGTCGGCCCCCCCAGGCTCAGGGACCCCCCAGAAACAGGCAGCGGAGCCCAAGCTCCCCATGCCTGCCGAGGAGGAGTTAGAGGAACACTTCAATGCAGTGCTGGTGAGTCTGATGTCTGAAGACACACACCAGGGCCCAGAGTTATACACTCCATACAGAAACAACAATGAAAACAATACAACGAAACAAAGAATGGTGTACATTTTGAAAATGTGTACATCCCCAGGACAGGCTTATCAACGAGCAGGGTTCATCATGTGACTGTGGAAGGACAAATAAGAAGTGTTTAATTATCTGGTTTAGTATTGAGTTCATTGTATGATCAGTTGGAGATGAATGAGAAACAGTTATAATCCGTATTTGCAGTGGATAAGGTATAATTCAACTAGCCATTAAACACAATTACAACACATGAAATGTGAACCTGACAGTAGATTTGTTTGTTCAAGTTTGTAGTTCAAAGATATTTATGAATCCCAATTAGTTGTTCAATTTCACATTGTACTTGTTCTACCGACAGTAGTATTGAAACGTTAGACAATCCACTTTTTAAAATACGTTTTTCATCAATATTACTGCAGTAATGTTAACAGTACATCCAGCCATTCACTTCCTAACCCCGCTAACGCTAACATTTCCTAATACTCGATTACAATCCCTCAACAGAATGGATGGCATTCCTCGACTCCATAACATCATGTTGCTGTCCTCTCTTCACAGAGCCTACTTGTCCTCTGCATCAACATATTATAGGCTGTGGCTTATTAACAACTCGTGGTCCTGTTGAAAAAAACCAATTGGGCAATAGCTCAGCTATGTTTGACATGTTGCATAGTGAAGTCATGGTATATCATTAAACGCATTCAACGTTTTTAGTCTCTCTCACACATTAATTTCCTTCATCTCAGGTGACTAATCCTCAGTCCACACCTATTTGTTTGGCCTGTAGATTTGCATCATAGATATACGTAGCAACACATAGATAGAGAACAGAGCTGCCTGACTGTGTATCCTTAGAACACTTCTATACACTATATTCTATATTCACTTTAACAATTGTATAGGTTAACTTGGTTAACTTGACTTTTTCATAGAATTTACATGAGTAAAATTGCACAGTAGTTTGTTTGTGCTCCTATAATTCAAAGCAATCTAGAATGTCGACTAGATTGCAGATCATTTACTGTACAGAAACGATATCTGAACATGGTGTTACTGTGAGGAGGGCATGCATCATTCTGGTCACGTCTTTGTCAGTAGTAACACTTGACTTTTTCCACATTTTGTTGGGTTACACTTGAATTTAAAATTGATTAAATTTAGCTTTTTTGTCACTGAACTACACACAATAATGTCAAAGTGGAATTATGTTTTTCATAATTTTTACAAATTAATTAGAAATGAAAAGCTGAAATGTCTTCAGTCAATAAGTATTCAATCCCTTGGTTGAAATAAGTTCAGGAGTAAAATGTGCTTACCAACTCACATAATAAGTTGCATGATTTTTGAATGACAACCTCATCTCTGTACCCCACACATACAATTATCTGTAAGGTCCCTCAGTCAAGCGGTGAATTTTAAACACAGATTCAACCACAAAGACCAGGGAGGTTTTCCAATGCCTCGCAAAGAAGGGCACCTATTGGTAGATGGTTAAACATACAAAAATCAGACACTGAATATCCCTTTGAACATGGTGAAGTTATTAATAACACTTAGGATGGTGTATCAATACACTCAGTCACTACAAAGATACAGGCATCCTTTCTAACTCAGTTGCCGGAGAGGAAGGAAACTGCTCAGGGATTTCACCATGAGGCCAATAGTGACTTTAAAACAGAGTTTATTGGCTGTGATGGGAGAAAACTGAGGATGGATCAACAACATCGTAGTTACTCCACAATACTAACCTAAATGACAGAGTGAAAAGATGGAAGCCTGTACAGAATAAACATATATTTTCAATCATAGTGGTGGCTGCATCATGTTATGTGTATGCTTGTAATTGTTTAGGACTGGGGAGTTTGTCAGGATAAAAAATAAATGGAATGGAGCTAAGCACAGGCAAAATCCTAGAGGAAACTCTGGTTCAGTCTGCTTTCCACCAGACACTGAGAGATACATTCACCTTTCAGCAGGACAATAACCTTAAACACAAGACCAAATATACACTGGAGTTGCTTAGCAAGAAGACAGTGAATCTTACTGAGTGGCTGAGTTACAATTTTGACTTAAGATTATATAGCAAGACCTGAAAATGGTTGTCTAGCAACGATCAACAACCAATTTGACAGAGCTTGAAGAATTGAAAATAATAATTAGCAAATGTTGCACCTTTTCAGGTGTGTAAAGCTCTTAGAAAGACTTGCTGCCAAATGTGCTTCTGCAAAGTTATGACTCAGGGTGTGAATATGTAAATATATGTAAATATAATGTAAATGAGATATTTTCAATGAATTTGCAAACATTTCTAAAAACATGTTATGGTTTATTGTGTGTAGATGGGTGAAATGTTCTCTGTTTTGCTCTTACGAGGGACTCAGTAGGTTTAACCGAAATAATGGTTAAATATGTCAACAACAAGAAAACATATTTCCTGAGTTTCTTAAATCTCAAAGATAAAGGACAGACACTTTAAAACCTTGAATGTTATTACATGCGTTTCTAGTAGTTAAGACCATATTCAATATTTTATTTTTGTTGATGCCTAAAGGGGTCCTAAATTATCCATGAGATGAAGACCATCTTTAAACAATTCCATATGTTAACTTAGTAGACCATTAACCATTAACTATGTACATGCATTATTGACTTTCACATTAGGTGACTCAGTCTCCACCGTTCTCTCCTCTGTAGAAGCAAGACAGAGAAGGGTGCAATTGTAACCCACATTTCGTTGTGTTCTTGCATGTGGGCATTGCTACATCTGCAGGAAACACTCTTTATACTTCTATTGGTCCATTTTTAGTCCCGGGCTGCGCACAATTGGCCCAGCGTCGTCCGGTTTAGGGGAGGTTTTGGCTGGCTAGGATATCCTTGTCCCATAGTGACTCCTTGTGGAGGCCGTGTGCATGCATGCTGACTTGGTTCGCCAGCTGTACGGAGTTTCCTCCGACACATTGGTGCGGATGGCTTCCGGGTTAAGCGAGCAGTGTGTCAAGAAGCAGTGCGGCTTGGCGTGTTTCGGAGGACGCATGGCTCTCGACCTTCTCCTCTCCCGAGTCCGTACCGGAGTTGCAGTGATGTGGAAAGACTGTATTGAATATCACGAAATTGGGGAGAAAAAGGGGCACAAATAAAAAATATATATATAAGAAGTTCAGTGTTGGGTCCAATGGTAACACAGGCAAGGCTTTCACCCAAGCTGGGTATTCTAACTGGAATCCTTTCATACTATTGATAGAACCAAAGGATTCGCTACGTACTCATCAAGTAAAGAAAAACTAGAAATATCACATTTCCATAAGTATTCATACCCTTTACTCAGTACTTTGTTGAAGCACCTTTGGCAGCGATTACAGCCTCAAGTCTTCTTGGGTATGACGCTACAAGCTTGGCAGACCTGTATTTGGGGAGTTTCTCCCATTCTTCTCTGCAGATCCTCTCAAGCTCTGTCAGGTTGGATGGGGAGAGTCGCTGCACAGCTATTTTCAGGTCTCTCCAGAGATGTTTGATGGGGTTCAAGTCCGGGCTCTGGCTGGGCCACTCAAGGACATTCAGAGACTTGTCCCGAAGCCACTCCTGCGTTGTCTTGGCTGTGTGCTTAGGGTCGTTGTCCTGTTGGAAGGTGAACCTTCGCCCCAGTCTGAGGTTCCGAGCACTCTGGAACAGGTTTTCATCAAGTATCTCTCTGTACTTTGCTCTGTTCATCTTTCCCTCGATCCTGACTAGTCTCCCATTCCCTGCCACCACCATGCTTCACCGTAGGGATGGTGCCAGGTTTCCTCCAGACGTGACGCTTGACATTCAGGCCAAAAACGTCAATCTTGGTTTCATCAGACCAGAGAATCTTGTTTCTCATGGTCTGAGAGTCCTTTCGGTGCCTTTTGGCAAAATCCAAGCAGGCTGTCATGTGCCTTTTACTGAGGAGTGGGGCCACTCTACCATAAAGGCCTGATTGGTGTAGTGCTGCAGAGATGGTTGTCCTTCTGGCGGGTTCTCGAATCTCAACAGAGGAACTATTTAGCGCTGTCAGGCCCTTCTCCCCCGATTGCTCAGTTTGGCCGGGCGGCCAGCTCCACAGGTGAACTATAATAAAGTTGTAGAAACATCTCAAGGATGATCAATGGAAACAGAATGCACCTGAGCTCAATTTCGAGTCTCATATTAAATGGTCTGAATACTTATGTAAATAAGTTATTTCTGATTTTATTTTTAATTCATTTGCAAACCTTCCTAAAAACCTGTCAACCTGTCATTATGGGGTATTGTGTCATTATGGGGTATTGTGTCATTATGGGGTATTGTGTGTAGATTGATGTCATTATGGGGTATTGTTCTGTAGATTGATGTCATTATGGGGTATTGTGTGTAGATTGATGTCATTATGGGGTATTGTTCTGTAGATTGATGTAATATGGGGTATTGTGTGTAGATTGATGTCATTATGGGGTATTGTTCTGTAGATTGATGTCATTATGGGGTATTGTTCTGTAGATTGATGTCATTATGGGGTATTGTGTGTAGATTGATGTCATTATGGGGTATTGTGTGTAGATTGATGTCATTATGGGGTATTGTGTGTAGATTGATGTCATTATGGGGTATTGTGTGTAGATTGATGTCATTATGGGGTATTGTTCTGTAGATTAATGTCATTATGGGGTATTGTGTGTAGATTGATGTCATTATGGGGTATTGTGTGTAGATTGATGTCATTATGGGGTATTGTGTGTAGATTGATGTCATTATGAGGTATTGTGTGTAGATTTATGTCATTATGGGGTATTGTGTATAGATTGGTGTCATTATGGGGTATTGTGTGTAGATTAATGTCATTATGGGGTATTGTGTGTAGATTGATGTCATTATGAGGTATTGTGGGTAGATTGATGTCATTATGGGGTATTGTGTATAGATTGATGTCATTATGGGGTATTGTTCTGTAGATTGATGTCATTATGGGGTATTGTGTGTAGATTGATGTCATTATGGGGTATTGTTCTGTAGATTGATGTCATTATGGGGTATTGTTCTGTAGATTGATGTCATTATGGGGTATTGTGTGTAGATTGATGTCATTATGGGGTATTGTGTGTAGATTGATGTCATTATGGGGTATTGTGTGTAGATTGATGTCATTATGGGGTATTGTGTGTAGATTGATGTCATTATGGGGTATTGTTCTGTAGATTAATGTCATTATGGGGTATTGTGTGTAGATTGATGTCATTATGGGGTATTGTGTGTAGATTGATGTCATTATGGGGTATTGTGTGTAGATTGATGTCATTATGAGGTATTGTGTGTAGATTTATGTCATTATGGGGTATTGTGTATAGATTGGTGTCATTATGGGGTATTGTGTGTAGATTAATGTCATTATGGGGTATTGTGTGTAGATTGATGTCATTATGAGGTATTGTGGGTAGATTGATGTCATTATGGGGTATTGTGTATAGATTGATGTCATTATGGGGTATTGTTCTGTAGATTGATGTCATTATGGGGTATTGTGTGTAGATTGATGTCATTATGGGGTATTGTGTGTAGATTGATGTCATTATGGGGTATTGTGTGTAGATTGATGTCATTATGGGGTATTGTGTGTAGATTGATGTCATTATGGGGTATTGTGTGTAGATTGATGTCATTATGGGGTATTGTGTGTAGATTAATGTCATTATGGGGTATTGTTCTGTAGATTGATGTCATTATGGGGTATTGTGTGTAGATTGATGTCATTATGGGGTATTGTGTGTAGATTGATGTCATTATGGGGTATTGTGTGTAGATTGATGTCATTATGGGGTATTGTGTGTAGATTGATGTCATTATGGGGTATTGTGTGTAGATTGATGTCATTATGGGGTATTGTGTGTAGATTAATGTCATTATGGGGTATTGTGTGTAGATTGATGTCATTATGAGGTATTGTGGGTAGATTGATGTCAATATGGGGTATTGTTGTGTAGTTTGATGTCATTATGGGGTATTGTTGTGTAGATTGTCATTATGGGGTATTGTGTGTAGATTGATGTCATTATGGGGTATTGTGTGTAGATTGATGTCATTATGGGGTATTGTGTATAGATTGATGTCATTATGGGGTATTGTTGTGTAGATTGATGTCATTATGGGGTATTGTGGGTAGATTGATGTCATTATGGGGTATTGTGTATAGATTGATGTCATTATGGGGTATTGTGTGTAGATTGATGTCATTATGGGGTATTGTGTGTAGATTGATGTCATTATGGGGTATTGTGTGTAGATTGATGTCATTATGGGGTATTGTGTGTAGATTGATGTCATTATGGGGTATTGTGTGTAGATTGATGTCATTATGGGGTATTGTGTGTAGATTGATGTCATTATGGGGTATTGTTCTGTAGATTGATGTCATTATGGGGTATTGTGTGTAGATTGATGTCATTATGGGGTATTGTTCTGTAGATTGATGTCATTATGGGGTATTGTGTGTAGATTGATGTCATTATGGGGTATTGTTCTGTAGATTGATGTCATTATGGGGTATTGTGTGTAGATTGATGTCATTATGGGGTATTGTGTGTAGATTGATGTCATTATGGGGTATTGTTCTGTAGATTGATGTCATTATGGGGTATTGTGTGTAGATTGATGTCATTATGGGGTATTGTTCTGTAGATTGATGTCATTATGGGGTATTGTGTGTAGATTGATGTCATTATGGGGTATTGTGTGTAGATTGATGAGGAAAACATTGATTTGATTCATTATAGAACAAGGCTGTAATGTAACAATATGTGTCAGGTTAGATGAACATCACTAAAGTCTAGCAACAGGGATGTATTGAGGAGACTCAGCATAGGAGGGAGGTTTAAATGCCAGTGCTTGTGTGAATATGTCTTTGTCATATGCAGCTGTGTGACCCAGTGGGTGAAAAAACTTGGTTTTTACTTTATTTAGAATCTAACAAAACTGCAAATGTAATGTAATTAATAATTAATGTAATGCTTTTATTATAAAGGTTCATTTTTATGGTGAATATTATCTTCCCCAACATGAAACTCATGTGCTGCTTGTATAAACCACAGTAAACCTGAAATTCAACCTTAAAGTGCCAAGGCAGCTTCTGGGTGAAGCATATGGTAGGCTGCTAATGACCAGCAGAGCTTGGAGAAGCCTAATTACCGGAACTAAACAGTCATGTTGAATTTGATTGCTTTCATGACTCGGTCACCGCAACAGCCCTAGTCAAGTCTGTAGAAAACCTGGCACCATCCCTACGGTAAAGCATGGTGGTGGCAGCATCATGCTGTGGGGATGTTTTTCAGGGGCAAGGACTGGGAGACTAGTCAGGATCGAGGGAAAGATGAACAGAGCAAAGTACAGAGAGATCCTTGATGAAAACCTGCTCCAGAGCGCTCAGGATCTCAGACTGGGGTGATGGTTCACCTTCCAACAGGACAACAACCCTAAGCACACAGCCATGACAACACAGGAGTGGCTTCGGGACAAGTCTCTTAATGTTCTTGAGTGGCCCAGCCAGAGCCCGGACTTGAACCCGATTGAATATCTCTGGAGAGACCTGAAAATAGCTGTGCAGCAACACTCCCCATCCAACCATGAGAGGATCTGCAGAGAATAATGGGAGAAATTCCCCAAATACAGGTTTGCCAAGCTTGTAGCGTCATACCCAAGAAGACTTGAGGCTGTAAAAGTACTGAGTAAAGGGTCTGAATACTGAATAATTGTGATATTTCAGTTCTTGTTTTTTATACATTTGCAAAAAAATCTAAAAACCTGTTTTTGCTTTGTCATTATGGTGTATTGTGTGTAGATTGATGAGGGGGAAAAAACTATTTAAGTCTGAAATTTAATAGTGGAAATTAAAAAACTTCAGAAGCCTTTTTTAACCTCAAATACACTACAAGTTTCCATTGCAGGAAAGTTCTCCTTCAACAGGGTGATCAAATTAAAATCATATGTGGTTCTTACACATTGGTCTCTGTCAACCTTGTTTGATTTGCTGGGTAAAGCTATTTGATTACTTATTTGCATTCATTTACATGCATGAACTGCTTACCTCATCTATATTCTACACTCAGTTCCAATGAAGACTATTTGTAGGCTACACTGAGAATCCATCCACTTTGCTATATAATTTAATGACTCCAATCAAATGAAAGAGTCTACGTTATAAAACACCTTTGCCTGGTCATTAAATAAAAGTCCATCATTTACATAAGCAGCTAAATAGGCTGTTGAATAAATGCATTATATTGATACCTGAGATATAAACAGATTCCTACTAAGGTTTAAATCATGTGGATAATCTAATATATGGTGAGTATATTCAATGTTATCTCTCCATACATGATTGAATTGCTACTGTATATGATTTACAGACAGTTCACTCTAACCGTACAGTTCATGTCTGATGAATTGGTTTCCATGATTCAGAGGCAGGGAGGGATAAGACAGTAGTGGGACACGTGTGTGTTCTTGGGAAATCGAACACTGGTCTAGAGTGAGGTCTAGAGACCAGAGTAGTTCTTGTTGTTGTAATGAATCAACTTGGCAGTGGTCAAGGCTCAAGGGCTTGGGCATACATCCGGTGCCAGCTGCTTGGTATCAAATCAGGCTGGGCATCCCTGTGTGTGTGTCTGTGTGTCTGTCTTTGTTTGTGTGTGTGTGTGTGTGTGTGTGTGTGCAGTAAATGTGAGTACTGAGTATACGGTATGTTTTGAATATAACACATGTATCAACATGTCTGCTTGTGTTCATAAATTCATGTTTGTATATAAGGTGCACATAAAGCACATTCTCCAGTGTATGAGACTGTTCCTTAAAGATAGATCCTCCCCCTACATCACACCCCTCTCCCCACCACACGCCCCCTGACCCGCCCCCTGACCCACCTCCTCTTCATCTAATGCTGAGTCTGCAAATCTCAGATGTGCCAAACGTCGACTGTATGCCGAGGCGGCTGGTTGGTGAGGATCTCACTACAGTGTGTGTTCTGTGCTATAGAGAAAGACTTTATAGGGACTGCTGCTCTATTTCACTATATATGTCCATTAATATGTTATTAACATATCATTTGCATTTCCTCACCACACGTAAATACGAGCGTTTCTGCATCTCACCTTCAGCCATCTACATTTACCACAATATCCAGAATTGGACGAAAGTGGATCCTGTATATAATGGTGTTTTATAACATGTTTGTTTAGAAGTGTACTGACAAGTGACTAAATGATTCCAGCTGAATCAGAAACCAATAAAGTGTTGACTTCAACCTCTGGATCAATTCATTGTGATATTCACGCTTTTGTGTTTGGATAAACTAGCTTCAGTCTTACTGCTAAAACAAATGATGCAGGGAGTTGGTTTATCATTTGATGGCAAGTAGCAAGTAAACATGTTTCATAAAAAAAATGTAGATTAGTCTGTCAATATAGCAAATAAGTAGACAACGTTTAGTTTACACAGCAGTACGCAGGAACAGTTATGGCAATGTATGACATATATACAGTAGAAGAAAAATATACTTCTAACGCCTATGATAAATACTACAGTAAATAACAAAAGGAAATGCTTGCATATGGTGTGTTTTGGTGGAGATTGTTTTCATGGGACCTTTCACATCTACTATCGAGAGTCATCAACTTTTTTGTATTGTCTGTGAGAGAAAGACAAAAATGCTATTAGCCGTTCATGGACAATCGTTGTGTAGTATCTGTATTCCTACTGCAGTAGTATGATGTATAATATGAGACATCTGACAGTCACATGCTAGCTAGCTAGCTAGCTACAACACGCGGGTGTAGTTACTCCAAGACTAACATCAGTCATAAAGCCAATGTCATTCCTTAGCTCTTTGTCATCATCATCAAAACACACCTAATTTGATTAACTGAGGTTAGCTAGGCTAGTTAGCTACTTATAATGTTATACTACAGTACATTTTAGGTAAAGCAAACATAGCTAGCTTAACAAAACTGCACTGTACTGAACAACACCGCCTCATGTAAAAAGAGAGCTTATATTGCGAGCTAGCTACCAACAACCAGACAACTAACTCGTTTGTAATTTGCCTTCCTGAGTCCTGGTCCTCCTGGTCTAGGCTGCCGCCGCTGCTTGCTGTTTTTTATTTTTCTTAATGTCTCAACTCGTCTTCAATGTATTCCTTCTCAAATAAATAGGGCTGTACGTTCCCATGTAAAATAACATACAAAATAAATTGATGTCCAGCTCTTCTTGGAAAGAGGAATCACCAGAAGCAACCATTGTAGCTAATTATTTAGCAGTCTTGGATAGACAGCACACGATAGCTCCTGTAAACTAGTACCGCCTGCCTTCGATGGTGGGAAGTAGGGCTCCCGGCAGCCTGTAGTCTTTACAAAGCTAGGACAAAAAACTAGATATCCTTCAATGTCCTGACAGATGGGAACATGATGTCATTGGTTGAACTCTTCCGGTGCTAAAATAAAGAAATACAGCTATAGTACATAATTATGTCTGAAACACCATACGACAAAAGACTGCAGTTACAGTGCAGTATAACTGCTGTACACTGTAGTAAACTGCAGTTACAGTGCAGTATAACTGCAGTACACTGTAGTAAACTGCAGTTACAGTGCAGTATAACTGCTGTACACTGTAGTAAACTGCAGTTACAGTGCAGTATAACTGCAGTACACTGTAGTAAACTGCAGTTACAGTGCAGTATAACTGCTGTACACTGTAGTAAACTGCAGTTACAGTGCAGTATAACTGCTGTACACTGTAGTAAACTGCAGTTACAGTGCAGTATAACTGCTGGAAATACTGTGTCCAAAATAACAGTTTTTTTTACTTATTTTCAGTGTAACTGGAGTTACAGTGCTGTATAACTGCAGTTCAATTTACAATTACTGCATCCAAAATACCACAGTAAACTGTAGTTACTGCACTTTTACTGCAGTTTTAAAACTGCAATCTTTTTTGTAAGGGTACGTAGGGAGACTGGAAAAACACCCCAAATAGTGTCTAGCGCTGAAGGGTACGTAGGGAGACTGGAAAAACACCCCAAATAGTGTCTAGCGCTGAAGGGTACGTAGGGAGACTGGAAAAACACCCCAAATAGTGTCTAGCGCTGAAGGGTACGTAGGGAGACTGGAAAAACACCCCAAATAGTGTCTAGCGCTGAAGGGTACGTAGGGAGACAGGAAAAACATCCCAAATAGTGTCTAGCGCTGAAGGGTACGTAGGGAGACTGGAAAAACACCCCAAATAGTGTCTAGCGCTGAAGGGTACGTAGGGGGACTGGAAAAACACCCCAAATAGTGTCTAGCGCTGAAGGGTACGTAGGGAGACTGGAAAAACACCCCAAATAGTGTCTAGAGCTGAAGGGTACGTAGGGGGACTGGAAAAACACCCCAAATAGTGTCTAGAGCTGAAGGGTACGTAGGGATACTGGAAAAACACCCCAAATAGTGTCTAGCGCTGAAGGGTACGTAGGGAGACTGGAAAAACACCCCAAATAGTGTCTAGCGCTGAAGGGTACGTAGGGAGACTGGAAAAACATCCCAAATAGTGTCTAGCGCTGAAGGGTACGTAGGGAGACTGGAAAAACACCCCAAATAGTGTCTAGCGCTGAAGGGTACGTAGGGAGACTGGAAAAACACCCCAAATAGTGTCTAGCGCTGAAGGGTGCGTAGGGAGACTGGAAAAACACCCCAAATAGTGTCTAGAGCTGAAGGGTACGTAGGGGGACTGGAAAAACACCCCAAATAGTGTCTAGAGCTGAAGGGTACGTAGGGATACTGGAAAAACACCCCAAATAGTGTCTAGCGCTGAAGGGTACGCAGGGAGACTGGAAAAACACCCCAAATAGTGTCTAGCGCTGAAGGGTACGTATGGAGACTGGAAAAACACCCCAAATAGTGTCTAGCGCTGAAGGTTCCTTATAAGTACAGCTGTAAAACTATCATGGCCCAGTCTGGTCCAGGGGCCAGTGTAAATACACTAGAGACTCAGACTACTAAATTATACCAGAGTGTCAGATGTCAATCATCCACAAGGCTGGCAATGCGGGTATGTCTGTGGGAGGGTTGTGTGTGTGGGTGTTCGCATCTGCATGTAAGTGTGTGGGTGTTTGAGTCTGAGTGTGTGTCTTTGTGTGTGTTTGTGTGTGTGTGTGTGTGTGTGTGTGTGTGTGTGTGTGTGTGTGTGTGTGTGTGTGTGTGTGTGTGTGTGTGTGTGTGTGTGTGTGTGAGCACGCCGTGTCTGACCCACTATGCTCCCTCTGGGTTGATATTCTAAGAACAGCCTGTTGGTCACATAGTGATGCAGTGCTGGTAGTGTTAAGTGCTGAAGCAGTTCAGCATCTAAACTGCAGAGATCAGTAAGATAATAACAAGGTGCTTAAAGGGAGGCCTTGTCCCTTTCCCTGTTCTCATTTACATTCAGCGTCTTTCCTCTGTACTTTCAATATTAACCACTGTGCATATTAACCACTGTGCATATTAACCACTGTGCATATTAACCACTGTGCATATTAACCACTGTGCATATTAACCACTGTGCATATTAACCACTGTGCATATTAACCACTGTGCATATTAACCACTGTGCATATTAACCCTGTGCATATTAACCACTGTGCATATTAACCCTGTGCATATTAACCACTGTGCAATCAGTTGGTGGTTGGATGTGTAAATGTGTCTCTGTGGATTTGTGTGTAGATCAGTTTGTGTGTCTTGATGAAATGTATCTATCTACACGCCAGTCTGTACTTGAGAGCATGAAAACATGCATTAATCATTCGGATGCTGCTTACATGTGGGGTTGGATTTGATCAACAGTTACTTTGAACATGTTTGTGTACACATGCTTGTATGAAATTATAGAGGACCTCTGAGAAACTGACGGCCATGTTGTTTTCGCTCTACTGAGGAGACAGGTGATAAGTTGCCGGAGAGCCAAGATGTCTCCCCAGACCCCACATTGGTGGGATTACAGAGCCTCAAACAAAGGACTTTTGTCACTAAAGCCCCCTAAAGGTTGTTTTGTTGCCAGGTACAGCACAACAAGACTAAGTAGAGGCCGTAACTATGACAATGTCTCAACTCCACCTGATTTCACCCTAGGCAAGATTTTGACAGCTTATTCATTTCCATGCCCTAAACGCTGTGCATACACTATACTATACTATACTATGCTATACTATACTACACTACACTACACTATACTACACTACACTACACTACACTACACTACACTATACTATACAATACTATACTACACCACACTATACTACACCACACTATACTATACTACACTATACTACACTATACTACACTATACAATACTATACTACACCACACTACACTATACTATACTATAATATACTACTCTATTCTACACTACACTACACTATACTATACTACACTATAATATACTAAACTATACTATACAATACAATACTACACTATACTACACTATACTACACTATACTACACTACACTATACTATACTATACTACACTACACTATACTACACTATACTACACTATACTACATTATTCTACACTATACTACACTATACTATACTATAATATACTACACTATACTATACTATACTACACTATACTACATTATACTACACTATACTACACTATACTATACTAAACTATACTAAACTATACTATACTATACTACTGTACACTACACTATACTATACTACACTATACTATACTACACTATACTATACTACACTATACTACACTATACTATACTACACTATACTACTGTACACTACACTATACTACACTATACTACATTAGACTATACTACACTATACTATACTATAATACACTACACCACACTATACTATGCTATACTATACTACACTATACTACACTATACTTTACTACACTATACTACACTATACTATACTATAATATAATACACTAAACTACACTATACTGTACTATACTATACTACACTACACTTCACTATACTATACTACACCACACCATACTACACTATACTATACTACACCATACTATACTACACTATACTATACTAAACTACACTATACTACACTGTACTATACTACACTACAACACACTATACTACACTATACTATACTATACTACACCCCACTATACTATACTATACTATACTATACTATACTATACTATACTTGACTATTCTACACTACACTATACTATACTATACTATACTATACTATCCTACACTACACTATACTATACTACACTATAATATACTACACTACACCATACTATACTATAATACACTACACCACACTATACTATACTACACTATGCTACACTATACTATACTATGCTACACTATACTATACTACACTATACTATGCTACACTATACTATACTACACTGTACTATACTACACTACACCACACTATACTATACTATACTACACTATACTATAATATAATACACCAAACTACACTATACTATACTACTGTACACTACACTATACTTCACTACACTATACTATACTACACTATACTATACTATAATACACTACACCAGACTATACTACACTATAATACACTTCACCACACTATACTACACAATACTATACTACACAATACTATACTACACTATACTATACTACACTATACTATACTACACTATACTTTACTACACTATACTACATTATACTATAATATAATATAATACACTAAACTTCACTATACTATACTATACTACACTACACTATAATATACTACACTACACTACACTATACTATACTATAATACACTACACAACACTATACTATACTACACTATACTATGCTACACTATACTATACTACACTATACTATGCTACACTATACTATACTATACTACACTATACTATGCTACACTATACTATACTACACTATACTATACAACACTATACTATACTATACTACACTATGCTATACTACACTACACTACACTATATTATTTTAGATGAGTCCCCCCATGTCACACTATACGACACTATACTATACTACACTATACTATGCTATTCTACACTATACTACACTATACTGTACTATACTATAATACAC
>CM042387.1:1120650-1211981 GCA_023634145.1 Thymallus thymallus | reverse complement strand
TTATTCTGGAGACCATAGATACTGTACAGTCATCCAGACACTCTGTGTTATACTCTATCATTATGTGATATTATATTATATTATATTATATGATTCTGGAGACCATAGATACAGTACAGTCATCCAGACACTCTGTGTTATACTCTATCATTATGTGATATTATATTATATTATATTATATGATTCTGGAGACCATAGATACTGTACAGTCATCCAGACACTCTGTGTTATACTCTATCATTATGTGATATTATATTATATTATATTATATTATATTATATTATATTATATGATTCTGGAGACCATAGATACAGTACAGTCATCCAGACACTCTGTGTTATACTCTATCATTATGTGATATTATATTATATTATATTATATTATATTATATTATATGATTCTGGAGACCATAGATACTGTACAGTCATCCAGACACTCTATGTTATACTCTATCATTATGTGATATTATATTATATTATATTATATTAAATTATATTATATTATATTATATTATATGATTCTGGAGACCATAGATACTGTACAGTCATCCAGACACTCTGTGTTATACTCTATCATTATGTGATATTATATTATATTATATTATATTAAATTATATTATATTATATTATATTATATGATTCTGGAGACCATAGATACTGTACAGTCATCCAGACACTCTGTGCTATACTCTATCATTATGTGATATTATATTATATTATATTATATTATATTATATTATATTATATTATATTATATTATATTATATTATTCTGGAAACCATAGATACTGTACAGTCATCCAGACACTCTGTGTTATACTCTATCATTATGTGATATTATATTATATTATATTATATTATATTATATTATATTATATTATATGATTCTGGAGACCATAGATACTGTACAGTCATCCAGACACTCTGTGTTATACTCTATCATTATGTGATATTATATTATATTATATTATATTATATTATATTATATTATATTATATTATATGATTCTGGAGACCATAGATACTGTACAATCATCCAGACACTCTGTGTTATACTCTATCATTATGTGATATTATATTATATTATATTATATTATATGATTCTGGAGACCATAGATACTGTACAGTCATCCAGACACTCTGTGTTATACTCTATCATTATGTGATATTATATTATATTATATTAAATTATATTATATTATATTATATTATATTATATGATTCTGGAGACCATAGATACTGTACAGTCATCCAGACACTCTGTGCTATACTCTATCATTATGTGATATTATATTATATTATATTATATTATATTATATTATATGATTCTGGAGACCATAGATACTGTACAGTCATCCAGACACTCTGTGTTATATTCTATCATTATGTGATATTATATTATATTATATTATATTATATTATATTATATTATATTATATTATATTATTCTGGAGACCATAGATACTGTACAGTCATCCAGACACTCTGTGTTATACTCTATCATTATGTGATATTATATTATATTATATTATATTATATTATATTATATTATATTATATGATTCTGGAGACCATAGATACTGAACAGTCATCCAGACAATCTGTGTTATACTCTAGCATTATGTGATATTATATTATATGATTCTGGAGACCATAGATACTCTACAGTCATCCAGACACTCTGTGTTATACTCTATCATTATGTGATATTATATTATATTATATTATATTATATTATATTATATTATTCTGGAGACCATAGATACTGTACAGTCATCCAGACACTCTGTGTTATACTCTATCATTATGTGATATTATATTATATTATATTATATTATATTATATTATATGATTCTGGAGACCATAGATACTGTACAGTCATCCAGACACTCTGTGTTATACTCTGTCATTATGTGATATTATATTATATTATATTATAATATATTATATTATATTATTCTGGAGACCATAGATACTGTACAGTCATCCAGACACTCTGTGTTATACTCTATCATTATGTGATATTATATTATATTATATTATATTATATTATATTATATTATATTATATTATATTATATGATTCTGGAGACCATAGATACTGTACAGTCATCCAGACACTCTGTGTTATACTCTATCATTATGTGATATTATATTATATTATATTATATTATATGATTCTGGAGACCATATATACTGTACAGTCATCCAGACACTCTGTGTTATACTCTATCATTGTGTGATATTATATTATATTATATTATATTATATTATATTATATTATATGATTCTGGAGACCATAGATACTGTACAGTCATCCAGACACTCTGTGTTATACTCTATCATTATGTGATATTATATTATATTATATTATATTATATGATTCTGGAGACCATAGATACTGTACAGTCATCCAGACACTGTGTTATACTCTATCATTATGTGATATTATATTATATTATATTATATTATATTATATTATATTATATTATATTATATTATATGATTCTGGAGACCATAGATACTCTACAGTCATCCAGACACTCTGTGTTATACTCTATCATTATGTGATATTATATTATATTATATTATATTATATTATATTATATTATATTATATTATTCTGGAGACCATAGATACTGTACAGTCATCCAGACACTCTGTGTTATACTCTATCATTATGTGATATTATATTATATTATATTATATTATATTATATTATATTATATTATATTATATTATATGATTCTGGAGACCATAGATACTGTACAGTCATCCAGACACTCTGTGTTATACTCTATCATTATGTGATATTATATTATATTATATTATATTATATTATATGATTCTGGAGACCATAGATACTGTACAGTCATCCAGACACTCTGTGTTATACTCTATCATTATGTAATATTATATTATATTATATTATATTATATGATTCTGGAGACCATAGATACTGTACAGTCATCCAGACACTCTGTGTTATACTCTATCATTATGTGATATTATATTATATTATATTGTATTATATTATATTATATTATATTATATTATATGATTCTGGAGACCATAGATACTGTACAGTCATCCAGACACTCTGTGTTATACTCTATCATTATGTGATATTATATTATATTATATTATATTATATTATATTATATTATATGATTCTGGAGACCATAGATACTGTACAGTCATCCAGACACTCTGTGTTATACTCTATCATTATGTGATATTATATTATATTATATTATATTATATGATTCTGGAGACCATAGATACTGTACAGTCATCCAGACACTCTGTGTTATACTCTATCATTATGTGATATTATATTTTATTATATTATATTATATTATATTATATTATATGATTCTGGAGACCATAGATACTGTACAGTCATCCAGACACTCTGTGTTATACTCTATCATTATGTGATATTATATTATATTATATTATATTATATTATATTATATTATATGATTCTGGAGACCATAGATACTGTACAGTCATCCAGACACTCTGTGTTATACTCTATCATTATGTGATATTATATTATATTATATTATATTATATTATATTATTCTGGAGACCATAGATACTGTACAGTCATCCAGACACTCTGTGTTATACTCTATCATTATGTGATATTATATTATATTATATTCTATTATATTATATTATATGATTCTGGAGACCATAGATACTGTACAGTCATCCAGACACTCTGTGTTATACTCTATCATTATGTGATATTATATTATATTATATTATATTATATTATATGATTCTGGAGACCATAGATACTGTACAGTCATCCAGACACTCTGTGTTATACTCTATCATTATGTGATATTATATTATATTATATTATATTATATTATATTATATTATATTATATTATATGATTCTGGAGACCATAGATACTGTACAGTCATCCAGACACTCTGTGTTATACTCTATCATTATGTGATATTATATTATATTATATTATATTATATTATATTATATGATTCTGGAGACCATAGATACTGTACAGTCATCCAGACACTGTGTTATACTCTATCATTATGTGATATTATATTATATTATATTATATTATATTATATTATATTATATGATTCTGGAGACCATAGATACTCTACAGTCATCCAGACACTCTGTGTTATACTCTATCATTATGTGATATTATATTATATTATATTATATTATATTATATTATATTATATTATATTATTCTGGAGACCATAGATACTGTACAGTCATCCAGACACTCTGTGTTATACTCTATCATTATGTGATATTATATTATATTATATTATATTATATTATATTATATTATATGATTCTGGAGACCATAGATACTGTACAGTCATCCAGACACTCTGTGTTATACTCTATCATTATGTGATATTATATTATATTATATTATATTATATTATATTATATTATATGATTCTGGAGACCATAGATACTCTACAGTCATCCAGACACTCTGTGTTATACTCTATCATTATGTGATATTATATTATATTATATTATATTATATTATATTATATTATATTATATTATATTATTCTGGAGACCATAGATACTGTACAGTCATCCAGACACTCTGTGTTATACTCTATCATTATGTGATATTATATTATATTATATTATATTATATATATTATATTATATTATATTATATTATATTATATGATTCTGGAGACCATAGATACTGTACAGTCATCCAGACACTCTGTGTTATACTCTATCATTATGTGATATTATATTATATTATATTATATTATATTATATTATATTATTCTGGAGACCATAGATACTGTACAGTCATCCAGACACTCTGTGTTATACTCTATCATTATGTGATATTATATTCTATTATATTCTATTATATTATATTATATGATTCTGGAGACCATAGATACTGTACAGTCATCCAGACACTCTGTGTTATACTCTATCATTATGTGATATTATATTATATTATATTATATTATATTATATTATATGATTCTGGAGACCATAGATACTGTACAGTCATCCAGACACTCTGTGTTATACTCTATCATTATGTGATATTATATTATATTATATTATATTATATTATATTATATTATATGATTCTGGAGACCATAGATACTGTACAGTCATCCAGACACTCTGTGTTATACTCTATCATTATGTGATATTATATTATATTATATTATATTATATTATATTATATTATATGATTCTGGAGACCATAGATACTGTACAGTCATCCAGACACCTGTGTTATACTCTATCATTATGTGATATTATATTATATTATATTATATTATATGATTCTGGAGACCATAGATACTCTACAGTCATCCAGACACTCTGTGTTATACTCTATCATTATGTGATATTATATTATATTATATTATATTATATTATATTATATTATATTATATTATATTATTCTGGAGACCATAGATACTGTACAGTCATCCAGACACTCTGTGTTATACTCTATCATTATGTGATATTATATTATATTATATTATATTATATTATATTATATTATATTATATGATTCTGGAGACCATAGATACTGTACAGTCATCCAGACACTCTGTGTTATACTCTATCATTATGTGATATTATATTATATTATATTATATTATATTATATTATATTATATGATTCTGGAGACCATATATACTGTACAGTCATCCAGACACTCTGTGTTATACTCTATCATTATGTAATATTATATTATATTATATTATATTATATGATTCTGGAGACCATAGATACTGTACAGTCATCCAGACACTCTGTGTTATACTCTATCATTATGTGATATTATATTATATTATATTGTATTATATTATATTATATTATATTATATGATTCTGGAGACCATAGATACTGTACAGTCATCCAGACACTCTGTGTTATACTCTATCATTATGTGATATTATATTATATTATATTATATTATATTATATTATATTATATGATTCTGGAGACCATAGATACTGTACAGTCATCCAGACACTCTGTGTTATACTCTATCATTATGTGATATTATATTATATTATATTATATTATATGATTCTGGAGACCATAGATACTGTACAGTCATCCAGACACTCTGTGTTATACTCTATCATTATGTGATATTATATTTTATTATATTATATTATATTATATTATATTATATTATATGATTCTGGAGACCATAGATACTGTACAGTCATCCAGACACTCTGTGTTATACACTATCATTATGTGATATTATATTATATTATATTATATTATATTATATTATATTATATGATTCTGGAGACCATAGATACTGTACAGTCATCCAGACACTCTGTGTTATACTCTATCATTATGTGATATTATATTATATTATATTATATTATATTATATTATATTATATTATATTATATTATTCTGGAGACCATAGATACTGTACAGTCATCCAGACACTCTGTGTTATACTCTATCATTATGTGATATTATATTCTATTATATTCTATTATATTATATTATATGATTCTGGAGACCATAGATACTGTACAGTCATCCAGACACTCTGTGTTATACTCTATCATTATGTGATATTATATTATATTATATTATATTATATTATATTATATTATATGATTCTGGAGACCATAGATACTGTACAGTCATCCAGACACTCTGTGTTATACTCTATCATTATGTGATATTATATTATATTATATTATATTATATTATATGATTCTGGAGACCATAGATACTGTACAGTCATCCAGACACTCTGTGTTATACTCTATCATTATGTGATATGATATTATATTATATTATATTATATTATATGATTCTGGAGACCATAGATACAGTACAGTCATCCAGACACTCTGTGTTATACTCTATCATAATGTGATATTATATTATATTATATTATATTATATTATATTATATTATATTATATTATATTATATTATATTATATTATATGATTCTGGAGACCATAGATACTGTACAGTCATCCAGACACTCTGTGTTATACTCTATCATTATGTGATATTATATTATATTATATTATATGATTCTGGAGACCATAGATACTGTACAGTCATCCAGACACTCTGTGTTATACTCTATCATTATGTGATATTATATTATATTATATTATATTATATTATATTATATTATATTATTCTGGAGACCATAGATACTGTACAGTCATCCAGACACTCTGTGTTATACTCTATCATTATGTGATATTATATTATATTATATTATATTATATTATATTATATTATTTGATTCTGGAGACCATAGATACTGTACAGTCATCCAGACACTCTGTGTTATACTCTATCATTATGTGATATTATATTATATTACATTATATTATATTATATTATATTATATTATATTATATTATATGATTCTGGAGACCATAGATACTGTACAGTCATCCAGACACTCTGTGTTATACTCTATCATTATGTGATATTATATTATATTATATTATATTATATTATATTATATTATATGATTCTGGAGACCATAGATACTGTACAGTCATCCAGACACTCTGTGCTATACTCTATCATTATGTGATATTATACTATATTATATTATATTATATTATATTATATTATATTATTCTGGAGACCATAGATACTGTACAGTCATCCAGACACTCTGTGTTATACTCTATCATTATGTGATATTATATTATATTATATTATATTATTCTGGAGACCATAGATACTGTACAGTCATCCAGACACTCTGTGTTATACTCTATCATTATGTGATATTATATTATATTATATTATATGATTCTGGAGACCATAGATACAGTACAGTCATCCAGACACTCTGTGTTATACTCTATCATTATGTGATATTATATTATATTATATTATATGATTCTGGAGACCATAGATACTGTACAGTCATCCAGACACTCTGTGTTATACTCTATCATTATGTGATATTATATTATATTATATTATATTATATTATATGATTCTGGAGACCATAGATACAGTACAGTCATCCAGACACTCTGTGTTATACTCTATCATTATGTGATATTATATTATATTATATTATATTATATTATATTATATTATATTATATTATATGATTCTGGAGACCATAGATACTGTACAGTCATCCAGACACTCTGTGTTATACTCTATCATTATGTGATATTATATTATATTATATTATATTATATTATATTATATTATATGATTCTGGAGACCATAGATACTGTACAGTCACCCAGACACTCTGTGTTATACTCTATCATTATGTGATATTATATTATATTATATTATATTATATTATATGATTCTGGAGACCATAGATACTGTACAGTCATCCAGACACTCTGTGTTATACTCTATCATTATGTGATATTATATTATATTATATTATATTATATTATATTATATTATATGATTCTGGAGACCATAGATACTGTACAGTCATCCAGACACTCTGTGTTATACTCTATCATTATGTGATATTATATTATATTATATTATATTAAATTATATTATATTATATTATATTATATTATATTATATGATTCTGGAGACCATAGATACTGTACAGTCATCCAGACACTCTGTGTTATACTCTATCATTATGTGATATTATATTATATTATATTATATTATATTATATTATATTATATTATATTATATTATATGATTCTGGAGACCATAGATACTGTACAGTCATCCAGACACTCTGTGTTATACTCTATCATTATGTGATATTATATTATATTATATTATATTATATTATATTATATGATTCTGGAGACCATAGATACTGTACAGTCATCCAGACACTCTGTGTTATACTCTATCATTATGTGATATTATATTATATTATATTATATTATATTTTATGATTCTGGAGACCATAGATACAGTACAGTCATCCAGACACTCTGTGTTATACTCTATCATAATGTGATATTATATTATATTATATTATATTATATTATATTATATTATATTATATTATATGATTCTGGAGACCATAGATACTCTACAGTCATCCAGACACTCTGTGTTATACTCTATCATTATGTGATATTATATTATATTATATTATATTATATGATTCTGGAGACCATAGATACTGTACAGTCATCCAGACACTCTGTGTTATACTCTATCATTATGTGATATGATATTATATTATATTATATTATATGATTCTGGAGACCATAGATACAGTACATTCATCCAGACACTCTGTGTTATACTCTATCATAATGTGATATTATATTATATTATATTATATTATATTATATTATATTATATTATATTATATGATTCTGGAGACCATAGATACTGTACAGTCATCCAGACACTCTGTGTTATACTCTATCATTATGTGATATTATATTATATTATATTATATTATATGATTCTGGAGACCATAGATACTGTACAGTCATCCAGTCACTCTGTGTTATACTCTATCATTATGTGATATTATATTATATTATATTATATTATATTATTCTGGAGACCATAGATACTGTACAGTCATCCAGACACTCTGTGTTATACTCTATCATTATGTGATATTATATTATATTATATTATATTATATTATATTATATTATATTATTTGATTCTGGAGACCATAGATACTGTACAGTCATCCAGACACTCTGTGTTATACTCTATCATTATGTGATATTATATTATATTACATTATATTATATTATATTATATTATATTATATTATATTAACTTATATGATTCTGGAGACCATAGATACTGTACAGTCATCCAGACACTCTGTGTTATACTCTATCATTATGTGATATTATATTATATTATATTATATTATATGATTCTGGAGACCATAGATACTGTACAGTCATCCAGACACTCTGTGTTATACTCTATCATTATGTGATATTATATTATATTATATTATATTATATTATATTATATGATTCTGGAGACCATAGATACTGTACAGTCATCCAGACACTCTGTGTTATACTCTATCATTATGTGATATGATATGATATTATATTATATTATATTATATGATTCTGGAGACCATAGATACAGTACAGTCATCCAGACACTCTGTGTTATACTCTATCATAATGTGATATTATATTATATTATATTATATTATATTATATTATATTATATGATTCTGGAGACCATAGATACTGTACAGTCATCCAGACACTCTGTGTTATACTCTATCATTATGTGATATTATATTATATTATATTATATGATTCTGGAGACCATAGATACTGTACAGTCATCCAGACACTCTGTGTTATACTCTATCATTATGTGATATTATATTATATTATATTATATTATATTATATTATTCTGGAGACCATAGATACTGTACAGTCATCCAGACACTCTGTGTTATACTCTATCATTATGTGATATTATATTATATTATATTATATTATATTATATTATATTATTTGATTCTGGAGACCATAGATACTGTACAGTCATCCAGACACTCTGTGTTATACTCTATCATTATGTGATATTATATTATATTACATTATATTATATTATATTATATTATATTATATTATATTATATGATTCTGGAGACCATAGATACTGTACAGTCATCCAGACACTCTGTGTTATACTCTATCATTATGTGATATTATATTATATTATATTATATTATATTATATTATATTATATTATATGATTCTGGAGACCATAGATACTGTACAGTCATCCAGACACTCTGTGCTATACTCTATCATTATGTGATATTATACTATATTATATTATATTATATTATATTATATTATTCTGGAGACCATAGATACTGTACAGTCATCCAGACACTCTGTGTTATACTCTATCATTATGTGATATTATATTATATTATATTATATTATTCTGGAGACCATAGATACTGTACAGTCATCCAGACACTCTGTGTTATACTCTATCATTATGTGATATTATATTATATTATATTATATGATTCTGGAGACCATAGATACAGTACAGTCATCCAGACACTCTGTGTTATACTCTATCATTATGTGATATTATATTATATTATATTATATGATTCTGGAGACCATAGATACTGTACAGTCATCCAGACACTCTGTGTTATACTCTATCATTATGTGATATTATATTATATTATATTATATTATATTATATGATTCTGGAGACCATAGATACAGTACAGTCATCCAGACACTCTGTGTTATACTCTATCATTATGTGATATTATATTATATTATATTATATTATATTATATTATATTATATTATATTATATTATATGATTCTGGAGACCATAGATACTGTACAGTCATCCAGACACTCTGTGTTATACTCTATCATTATGTGATATTATATTATATTATATTATATTATATTATATTATATTATATTATATTATATTATATGATTCTGGAGACCATAGATACTGTACAGTCACCCAGACACTCTGTGTTATACTCTATCATTATGTGATATTATATTATATTATATTATATTATATTATATTATATTATATGATTCTGGAGACCATAGATACTGTACAGTCATCCAGACACTCTGTGTTATACTCTATCATTATGTGATATTATATTATATTATATTATATTATATTATATTATATTATATGATTCTGGAGACCATAGATACTGTACAGTCATCCAGACACTCTGTGTTATACTCTATCATTATGTGATATTATATTATATTATATTATATTAAATTATATTATATTATATTATATTATATTATATTATATGATTCTGGAGACCATAGATACTGTACAGTCATCCAGACACTCTGTGTTATACTCTATCATTATGTGATATTATATTATATTATATTATATTATATTATATTATATTATATTATATTATATTATATGATTCTGGAGACCATAGATACTGTACAGTCATCCAGACACTCTGTGTTATACTCTATCATTATGTGATATTATATTATATTATATTATATTATATTATATTATATTATTCTGGAGACCATAGATACTGTACAGTCATCCAGACACTCTGTGTTATACTCTATCATTATGTGATATTATATTATATTATATTATATTATATTATATTATATTATATTATATGATTCTGGAGACCATAGATACTGTACAGTCATCCAGACACTCTGTGTTATACTCTATCATTATGTGATATTATATTATATTATATTATATTATATGATTCTGGAGACCATAGATACAGTACAGTCATCCAGACACTCTGTGTTATACTCTATCATAATGTGATATTATATTATATTATATTATATTATATTATATTATATTATATTATATTATATGATTCTGGAGACCATAGATACTGTACAGTCATCCAGACACTCTGTGTTATACTCTATCATTATGTGATATTATATTATATTATATTATATTATATGATTCTGGAGACCATAGATACTGTACAGTCATCCAGACACTCTGTGTTATACTCTATCATTATGTGATATGATATTATATTATATTATATTATATTATATGATTCTGGAGACCATAGATACAGTACAGTCATCCAGACACTCTGTGTTATACTCTATCATAATGTGATATTATATTATATTATATTATATTATATTATATGATTCTGGAGACCATAGATACTGTACAGTCATCCAGACACTCTGTGTTATACTCTATCATTATGTGATATTATATTATATTATATTATATTATATGATTCTGGAGACCATAGATACTGTACAGTCATCCAGTCACTCTGTGTTATACTCTATCATTATGTGATATTATATTATATTATATTATATTATATTATATTATATTATTCTGGAGACCATAGATACTGTACAGTCATCCAGACACTCTGTGTTATACTCTATCATTATGTGATATTATATTATATTATATTATATTATATTATATTATATTATTTGATTCTGGAGACCATAGATACTGTACAGTCATCCAGACACTCTGTGTTATACTCTATCATTATGTGATATTATATTATATTACATTATATTATATTATATTATATTATATTATATTAAATTATATGATTCTGGAGACCATAGATACTGTACAGTCATCCAGACACTCTGTGTTATACTCTATCATTATGTGATATTATATTATATTATATTATATTATATGATTCTGGAGACCATAGATACTGTACAGTCATCCAGACACTCTGTGTTATACTCTATCATTATGTGATATTATATTATATTATATTATATTATATTATATTATATGATTCTGGAGACCATAGATACTGTACAGTCATCCAGACACTCTGTGCTATACTCTATCATTATGTGATATTATACTATATTATATTATATTATATTATATTATATTATTCTGGAGACCATAGATACTGTACAGTCATCCAGACACTCTGTGTTATACTCTATCATTATGTGATATTATATTATATTATATTATATTATATTATATTATATTATATTATATTATATTATTCTGGAGACCATAGATACTGTACAGTCATCCAGACACTCTGTGTTATACTCTATCATTATGTGATATTATATTATATTATATTATATGATTCTGGAGACCATAGATACAGTACAGTCATCCAGACACTCTGTGTTATACTCTATCATTATGTGATATTATATTATATTATATTATATGATTCTGGAGACCATAGATACTGTACAGTCATCCAGACACTCTGTGTTATACTCTATCATTATGTGATATTATATTATATTATATTATATTATATTATATTATATGATTCTGGAGACCATAGATACAGTACAGTCATCCAGACACTCTGTGTTATACTCTATCATTATGTGATATTATATTATATTATATTATATTATATGATTCTGGAGACCATAGATACTGTACAGTCATCCAGACACTCTGTGTTATACTCTATCATTATGTGATATTATATTATATTATATTATATTATATTATATTATATTATATTATATGATTCTGGAGACCATAGATACTGTACAGTCATCCAGACACTCTGTGTTATACTCTATCATTATGTGATATTATATTATATTATATTATATTAAATTATATTATATGATTCTGGAGACCATAGATACTGTACAGTCATCCAGACACTCTGTGTTATACTCTATCATTATGTGATATTATATTATATTATATTATATTAAATTATATTATATTATATTATATGATTCTGGAGACCATAGATACTGTACAGTCATCCAGACACTCTGTGTTATACTCTATCATTATGTGATATGATATTATATTATATTATATTATATTATATGATTCTGGAGACCATAGATACAGTACAGTCATCCAGACACTCTGTGTTATACTCTATCATAATGTGATATTATATTATATTATATTATATTATATTATATTATATGATTCTGGAGACCATAGATACTGTACAGTCATCCAGACACTCTGTGTTATACTCTATCATTATGTGATATTATATTATATTATATTACATGATTCTGGAGACCATAGATACTGTACAGTCATCCAGACACTCTGTGTTATACTCTATCATTATGTGATATTATATTATATTATATTATATTATATTATATTATTCTGGAGACCATAGATACTGTACAGTCATCCAGACACTCTGTGTTATACTCTATCATTATGTGATATTATATTATATTATATTATATTATTTGATTCTGGAGACCATAGATACTGTACAGTCATCCAGACACTCTGTGTTATACTCTATCATTATGTGATATTATATTATATTACATTATATTATATTATATTATATTATATTATATTATATGATTCTGGAGACCATAGATACTGTACAGTCATCCAGACACTCTGTGTTATACTCTATCATTATGTGATATTATATTACATTATATTATATTATATTATATTATATTATATTATATTATATGATTCTGGAGACCATAGATACTGTACAGTCATCCAGACACTCTGTGCTATACTCTATCATTATGTGATATTATACTATATTATATTATATTATATTATATTATATTATTCTGGAGACCATAGATACTGTACAGTCATCCAGACACTCTGTGTTATACTCTATCATTATGTGATATTATATTATATTATATTATATTATTCTGGAGACCATAGATACTGTACAGTCATCCAGACACTCTGTGTTATACTCTATCATTATGTGATATTATATTATATTATATTATATGATTCTGGAGACCATAGATACAGTACAGTCATCCAGACACTCTGTGTTATACTCTATCATTATGTGATATTATATTATATTATATTATATTATATGATTCTGGAGACCATAGATACTGTACAGTCATCCAGACACTCTGTGTTATACTCTATCATAATGTGATATTATATTATATTATATTATATTATATTATATGATTCTGGAGACCATAGATACTGTACAGTCATCCAGACACTCTGTGTTATACTCTATCATTATGTGATATTATATTATATTATATTATATTATATGATTCTGGAGACCATAGATACTGTACAGTCATCCAGTCACTCTGTGTTATACTCTATCATTATGTGATATTATATTATATTATATTATATTATATTATTCTGGAGACCATAGATACTGTACAGTCATCCAGACACTCTGTGTTATACTCTATCATTATGTGATATTATATTATATTATATTATATTATATTATATTATATTATTTGATTCTGGAGACCATAGATACTGTACAGTCATCCAGACACTCTGTGTTATACTCTATCATTATGTGATATTATATTATATTATATTATATTATATGATTCTGGAGACCATAGATACTGTACAGTCATCCAGACACTCTGTGTTATACTCTATCATTATGTGATATTATATTATATTATATTATATTATATGATTCTGGAGACCATAGATACTGTACAGTCATCCAGTCACTCTGTGTTATACTCTATCATTATGTGATATTATATTATATTATATTATATTATATTATTCTGGAGACCATAGATACTGTACAGTCATCCAGACACTCTGTGTTATACTCTATCATTATGTGATATTATATTATATTATATTATATTATATTATATTATATTATTTGATTCTGGAGACCATAGATACTGTACAGTCATCCAGACACTCTGTGTTATACTCTATCATTATGTGATATTATATTATATTACATTATATTATATTATATTATATTATATTATATTAAATTATATGATTCTGGAGACCATAGATACTGTACAGTCATCCAGACACTCTGTGTTATACTCTATCATTATGTGATATTATATTATATTATATTATATTATATGATTCTGGAGACCATAGATACTGTACAGTCATCCAGACACTCTGTGTTATACTCTATCATTATGTGATATTATATTATATTATATTATATTATATTATATTATATTATATGATTCTGGAGACCATAGATACTGTACAGTCATCCAGACACTCTGTGCTATACTCTATCATTATGTGATATTATACTATATTATATTATATTATATTATATTATATTATTCTGGAGACCATAGATACTGTACAGTCATCCAGACACTCTGTGTTATACTCTATCATTATGTGATATTATATTATATTATATTATATTATATTATATTATATTATATTATATTATATTATTCTGGAGACCATAGATACTGTACAGTCATCCAGACACTCTGTGTTATACTCTATCATTATGTGATATTATATTATATTATATTATATGATTCTGGAGACCATAGATACAGTACAGTCATCCAGACACTCTGTGTTATACTCTATCATTATGTGATATTATATTATATTATATTATATGATTCTGGAGACCATAGATACTGTACAGTCATCCAGACACTCTGTGTTATACTCTATCATTATGTGATATTATATTATATTATATTATATTATATTATATTATATGATTCTGGAGACCATAGATACAGTACAGTCATCCAGACACTCTGTGTTATACTCTATCATTATGTGATATTATATTATATTATATTATATTATATGATTCTGGAGACCATAGATACTGTACAGTCATCCAGACACTCTGTGTTATACTCTATCATTATGTGATATTATATTATATTATATTATATTATATTATATTATATTATATTATATTATATGATTCTGGAGACCATAGATACTGTACAGTCATCCAGACACTCTGTGTTATACTCTATCATTATGTGATATTATATTATATTATATTATATTAAATTATATTATATGATTCTGGAGACCATAGATACTGTACAGTCATCCAGACACTCTGTGTTATACTCTATCATTATGTGATATTATATTATATTATATTATATTAAATTATATTATATTATATTATATGATTCTGGAGACCATAGATACTGTACAGTCATCCAGACACTCTGTGTTATACTCTATCATTATGTGATATGATATTATATTATATTATATTATATTATATGATTCTGGAGACCATAGATACAGTACAGTCATCCAGACACTCTGTGTTATACTCTATCATAATGTGATATTATATTATATTATATTATATTATATTATATTATATGATTCTGGAGACCATAGATACTGTACAGTCATCCAGACACTCTGTGTTATACTCTATCATTATGTGATATTATATTATATTATATTATATGATTCTGGAGACCATAGATACTGTACAGTCATCCAGACACTCTGTGTTATACTCTATCATTATGTGATATTATATTATATTATATTATATTATATTATATTATTCTGGAGACCATAGATACTGTACAGTCATCCAGACACTCTGTGTTATACTCTATCATTATGTGATATTATATTATATTATATTATATTATATTATATTATATTATTTGATTCTGGAGACCATAGATACTGTACAGTCATCCAGACACTCTGTGTTATACTCTATCATTATGTGATATTATATTATATTACATTATATTATATTATATTATATTATATTATATTATATTATATTATATGATTCTGGAGACCATAGATACTGTACAGTCATCCAGACACTCTGTGTTATACTCTATCATTATGTGATATTATATTACATTATATTATATTATATTATATTATATTATATTATATTATATGATTCTGGAGACCATAGATACTGTACAGTCATCCAGACACTCTGTGCTATACTCTATCATTATGTGATATTATACTATATTATATTATATTATATTATATTATATTATTCTGGAGACCATAGATACTGTACAGTCATCCAGACACTCTGTGTTATACTCTATCATTATGTGATATTATATTATATTATATTATATTATTCTGGAGACCATAGATACTGTACAGTCATCCAGACACTCTGTGTTATACTCTATCATTATGTGATATTATATTATATTATATTATATGATTCTGGAGACCATAGATACAGTACAGTCATCCAGACACTCTGTGTTATACTCTATCATTATGTGATATTATATTATATTATATTATATGATTCTGGAGACCATAGATACTGTACAGTCATCCAGACACTCTGTGTTATACTCTATCATTATGTGATATTATATTATATTATATTATATTATATTATATGATTCTGGAGACCATAGATACAGTACAGTCATCCAGACACTCTGTGTTATACTCTATCATTATGTGATATTATATTATATTATATTATATTATATTATATTATATTATATGATTCTGGAGACCATAGATACTGTACAGTCATCCAGACACTCTGTGTTATACTCTATCATTATGTGATATTATATTATATTATATTATATTATATTATATTATATTATATTATATTATATGATTCTGGAGACCATAGATACTGTACAGTCACCCAGACACTCTGTGTTATACTCTATCATTATGTGATATTATATTATATTATATTATATTATATTATATGATTCTGGAGACCATAGATACTGTACAGTCATCCAGACACTCTGTGTTATACTCTATCATTATGTGATATTATATTATATTATATTATATTATATTATATTATATTATATTATATTATATGATTCTGGAGACCATAGATACTGTACAGTCATCCAGACACTCTGTGTTATACTCTATCATTATGTGATATTATATTATATTATATTATATTAAATTATATTATATTATATTATATTATATTATATTATATGATTCTGGAGACCATAGATACTGTACAGTCATCCAGACACTCTGTGTTATACTCTATCATTATGTGATATTATATTATATTATATTATATTATATTATATTATATTATATTATATTATATTATATTATATTATATGATTCTGGAGACCATAGATACTGTACAGTCATCCAGACACTCTGTGTTATACTCTATCATTATGTGATATTATATTATATTATATTATATTATATTATATTATTCTGGAGACCATAGATACTGTACAGTCATCCAGACACTCTGTGTTATACTCTATCATTATGTGATATTATATTATATTATATTATATTATATTATATTATATTATATTATATGATTCTGGAGACCATAGATACTGTACAGTCATCCAGACACTCTGTGTTATACTCTATCATTATGTGATATTATATTATATTATATTATATTATATTATATGATTCTGGAGACCATAGATACAGTACAGTCATCCAGACACTCTGTGTTATACTCTATCATAATGTGATATTATATTATATTATATTATATTATATTATATTATATTATATTATATTATATTATATGATTCTGGAGACCATAGATACTGTACAGTCATCCAGACACTCTGTGTTATACTCTATCATTATGTGATATTATATTATATTATATTATATTATATGATTCTGGAGACCATAGATACTGTACAGTCATCCAGACACTCTGTGTTATACTCTATCATTATGTGATATGATATTATATTATATTATATTATATTATATGATTCTGGAGACCATAGATACAGTACAGTCATCCAGACACTCTGTGTTATACTCTATCATAATGTGATATTATATTATATTATATTATATTATATTATATTATATGATTCTGGAGACCATAGATACTGTACAGTCATCCAGACACTCTGTGTTATACTCTATCATTATGTGATATTATATTATATTATATTATATTATATGATTCTGGAGACCATAGATACTGTACAGTCATCCAGTCACTCTGTGTTATACTCTATCATTATGTGATATTATATTATATTATATTATATTATATTATATTATATTATTCTGGAGACCATAGATACTGTACAGTCATCCAGACACTCTGTGTTATACTCTATCATTATGTGATATTATATTATATTATATTATATTATATTATATTATATTATATTATATTATATTATTTGATTCTGGAGACCATAGATACTGTACAGTCATCCAGACACTCTGTGTTATACTCTATCATTATGTGATATTATATTATATTACATTATATTATATTATATTATATTATATTATATTAAATTATATGATTCTGGAGACCATAGATACTGTACAGTCATCCAGACACTCTGTGTTATACTCTATCATTATGTGATATTATATTATATTATATTATATTATATGATTCTGGAGACCATAGATACTGTACAGTCATCCAGACACTCTGTGTTATACTCTATCATTATGTGATATTATATTATATTATATTATATTATATTATATTATATTATATTATATGATTCTGGAGACCATAGATACTGTACAGTCATCCAGACACTCTGTGCTATACTCTATCATTATGTGATATTATACTATATTATATTATATTATATTATATTATATTATATTATTCTGGAGACCATAGATACTGTACAGTCATCCAGACACTCTGTGTTATACTCTATCATTATGTGATATTATATTATATTATATTATATTATATTATATTATATTATATTATATTATATTATTCTGGAGACCATAGATACTGTACAGTCATCCAGACACTCTGTGTTATACTCTATCATTATGTGATATTATATTATATTATATTATATTATATGATTCTGGAGACCATAGATACAGTACAGTCATCCAGACACTCTGTGTTATACTCTATCATTATGTGATATTATATTATATTATATTATATGATTCTGGAGACCATAGATACTGTACAGTCATCCAGACACTCTGTGTTATACTCTATCATTATGTGATATTATATTATATTATATTATATTATATTATATTATATTATATGATTCTGGAGACCATAGATACAGTACAGTCATCCAGACACTCTGTGTTATACTCTATCATTATGTGATATTATATTATATTATATTATATTATATTATATGATTCTGGAGACCATAGATACTGTACAGTCATCCAGACACTCTGTGTTATACTCTATCATTATGTGATATTATATTATATTATATTATATTATATTATATTATATTATATTATATTATATTATATGATTCTGGAGACCATAGATACTGTACAGTCATCCAGACACTCTGTGTTATACTCTATCATTATGTGATATTATATTATATTATATTATATTAAATTATATTATATGATTCTGGAGACCATAGATACTGTACAGTCATCCAGACACTCTGTGTTATACTCTATCATTATGTGATATTATATTATATTATATTATATTAAATTATATTATATTATATTATATGATTCTGGAGACCATAGATACTGTACAGTCATCCAGACACTCTGTGCTATACTCTATCATTATGTGATATTATATTATATTATATTATATTATATTATATTATATTATTCTGGAGACCATAGATACTGTACAGTCATCCAGACACTCTGTGTTATACTCTATCATTATGTGATATTATATTATATTATATTATATTATATTATATTATATGATTCTGGAGACCATAGATACTGTACAGTCATCCAGACACTCTGTGTTATACTCTATCATTATGTGATATTATATTATATTATATTATATTATATTATATTATATTATATTATTCTGGAGACCATAGATACTGTACAATCATCCAGACACTCTGTGTTATACTCTATCATTATGTGATATTATATTATATTATATTATATTATATTATATGATTCTGGAGACCATAGATACTGTACAGTCATCCAGACACTCTGTGTTATACTCTATCATTATGTGATATTATATTATATTATATTAAATTATATTATATTATATTATATTATATGATTCTGGAGACCATAGATACTGTACAGTCATCCAGACACTCTGTGCTATACTCTATCATTATGTGATATTATATTATATTATATTATATTATATTATATTATATGATTCTGGAGACCATAGATACTGTACAGTCATCCAGACACTCTGTGTTATATTCTATCATTATGTGATATTATATTATATTATATTATATTATTTTATATTATATTATATTATATTATATTATTCTGGAGACCATAGATACTGTACAGTCATCCAGACACTCTGTGTTATACTCTATCATTATGTGATATTATATTATATTATATTATATTATATTATATTATATGATTCTGGAGACCATAGATACTGAACAGTCATCCAGACAATCTGTGTTATACTCTAGCATTATGTGATATTATATTATATTATTCTGGAGACCATAGATACTGTACAGTCATCCAGACACTCTGTGTTATACTCTATCATTATGTGATATGATATGATATTATATTATATTATATTATATTATTCTGGAGACCATAGATACTGTACAGTCATCCAGACACTCTGTGCTATACTCTATCATTATGTGATATGATATTATATTATATTATATTATTCTGGAGACCATAGATACAGTACAGTCATCCAGACACTCTGTGTTATACTCTATCATTATGTGATATTATATTATATTATATTATATTATATTATATTATATTATATTATTCTGGAGACCATAGATACTGTACAGTCATCCAGACACTCTGTGTTATACTCTATCATTATGTGATATTATATTATATTATATTATATGATTCTGGAGACCATAGATACAGTACAGTCATCCAGACACTCTGTGTTATACTCTATCATTATGTGATATTATATTATATTATATTATATGATTCTGGAGACCATAGATACTGTACAGTCATCCAGACACTCTGTGTTATACTCTATCATTATGTGATATTATATTATATTATATTATATTATATTATATTATATTATATTATATGATTCTGGAGACCATAGATACTGTACAGTCATCCAGACACTCTGTGTTATACTCTATCATTATGTGATATTATATTATATTATATTATATTATATTATATTATATTATATTATATTACATGATTCTGGAGACCATAGATACTGTACAGTCATCCAGACACTCTGTGCTATACTCTATCATTATGTGATATTATATTATATTATATTATATTATATGATTCTGGAGACCATAGAAACTGTACAGTCATCCAGACACTCTTTGTTATACTCTATCATTATGTGATATTATATTATATTATATTATATTATATTATATTATATTATATTATATTATATTATATTATATGATTCTGGAGACCATAGATACTGTACAGTCATCCAGACACTCTGTGTTATACTCTATCATTATGTGATATTATATTATATTATATTATATTAAATTATATTATATGATTCTGGAGACCATAGATACTGTACAGTCATCCAGACACTCTGTGTTATACTCTATCATTATGTGATATTATATTATATTATATTATATTAAATTATATTATATTATATTATATTATATGATTCTGGAGACCATAGATACTGTACAGTCATCCAGACACTCTGTGCTATACTCTATCATTATGTGATATTATATTATATTATATTATATTATATTATATTATATTATATTATATTATTCTGGAGACCATAGATACTGTACAGTCATCCAGACACTCTGTGTTATACTCTATCATTATGTGATATTATATTATATTATATTATATTATATTATATTATATTATATTATATGATTCTGGAGACCATAGATACTGTACAGTCATCCAGACACTCTGTGTTATACTCTATCATTATGTGATATTATATTATATTATATTATATTATATTATATTATATTATTCTGGAGACCATAGATACTGTACAATCATCCAGACACTCTGTGTTATACTCTATCATTATGTGATATTATATTATATTATATTATATTATATGATTCTGGAGACCATAGATACTGTACAGTCATCCAGACACTCTGTGTTATACTCTATCATTATGTGATATTATATTATATTATATTAAATTATATTATATTATATTATATTATATGATTCTGGAGACCATAGATACTGTACAGTCATCCAGACACTCTGTGCTATACTCTATCATTATGTGATATTATATTATATTATATTATATTATATTATATGATTCTGGAGACCATAGATACTGTACAGTCATCCAGACACTCTGTGTTATATTCTATCATTATGTGATATAATATATTATATTATATTATATTATATTATATTATATTATATTATATTATATTATTCTGGAGACCATAGATACTGTACAGTCATCCAGACACTCTGTGTTATACTCTATCATTATGTGATATTATATTATATTATATTATATTATATTATATTATATTATATTATATGATTCTGGAGACCATAGATACTGAACAGTCATCCAGACAATCTGTGTTATACTCTAGCATTATGTGATATTATATTATATGATTCTGGAGACCATAGATACTGTACAGTCATCCAGACACTCTGTGTTATACTCTATCATTATGTGATATGATATGATATTATATTATATTATATTATATTATATTATTCTGGAGACCATAGATACTGTACAGTCATCCAGACACTCTGTGCTATACTCTATCATTATGTGATATGATATTATATTATATTATATTATATTATTCTGGAGACCATAGATACAGTACAGTCATCCAGACACTCTGTGTTATACTCTATCATTATGTGATATTATATTATATTATATTATATTATATTATATTATATTATATTATATTATTCTGGAGACCATAGATACTGTACAGTCATCCAGACACTCTGTGTTATACTCTATCATTATGTGATATTATATTATATTATATTATATTATATGATTCTGGAGACCATAGATACAGTACAGTCATCCAGACACTCTGTGTTATACTCTATCATTATGTGATATTATATTATATTATATTATATGATTCTGGAGACCATAGATACTGTACAGTCATCCAGACACTCTGTGTTATACTCTATCATTATGTGATATTATATTATATTATATTATATTATATTATATTATATTATATTATATGATTCTGGAGACCATAGATACTGTACAGTCATCCAGACACTCTGTGTTATACTCTATCATTATGTGATATTATATTATATTATATTATATTATATTATATTATATTATATTATATTACATGATTCTGGAGACCATAGATACTGTACAGTCATCCAGACACTCTGTGCTATACTCTATCATTATGTGATATTATATTATATTATATTATATTATATTATATGATTCTGGAGACCATAGATACTGTACAGTCATCCAGACACTCTTTGTTATACTCTATCATTATGTGATATTATATTATATTATATTATATTATATGATTCTGGAGACCATAGATACTGTACAGTCATCCAGACACTCTGTGTTATACTCTATCATTATGTGATATTATATTATATTATATTATATTATATTATATTATATGATTCTGGAGACCATAGATACTGTACAGTCATCCAGACACTCTGTGTTATACTCTATCATTATGTGATATTATATTATATTATATTATATTATATTATATTATTCTGGAGACCATAGATACTGTACAGTCATCCAGACACTCTGTGTTATACTCTATCATTATGTAATATTATATTATATTATATTATATTATATTATATGATTCTGGAGACCACAGATACTGTACAGTCATCCAGACACTCTGTGTTATACTCTATCATTATGTGATATTATATTATATTATATTATATTATATTATATGATTCTGGAGAACATAGATATTGTACAGTCATCCAGACACTCTGTGTTATACTCTATCATTATGTGATATTATATTATATTATATTATATTATATTATATTATATTATATTATATTATATTATATTATATTATATTATATGATTCTGGAGACCATAGATACTGTACAGTCATCCAGACACTGTGTTATACTCTATCATTATGTGATATTATATTATATTATATTATATTATATTATATTATATTATATTATATTATTCTGGAGACCATAGATACTGTACAGTCATCCAGACACTCTGTGCTATACTCTATCATTATGTGATATTATATTATATTATATTATATTATATTATATTATATTATATGATTCTGGAGACCATAGATACTGTACAGTCATCCAGAAACTCTGTGTTATATTCTATCATTATGTGATATTATATTATATTATATTATATTATATTATATTATATTATATTATATTATTCTGGAGACCATAGATACTGTACAGTCATCCAGTCACTCTGTGTTATACTCTATCATTATGTGATATTATATTATATTATATTATATTATATTATATTATATTATATTATATGATTCTGGAGACCATAGATACTGTACAGTCATCCAGACACTCTGTGTTATACTCTATCATTATGTGATATTATATTATATTATATTATATTATATTATATTATATTATATTATATCATATTTTATGATTCTGGAGACCATAGATACTCTACAGTCATCCAGACACTCTGTGTTATACTCTATCATTACGTGGTATTATATTATATTATATTATATTATATTATATTATATTATATTATATTATATGATTCTGGAGACCAAAGATACTGTACAGTCATCCAGACACTCTGTGTTATACTCTATCATTATGTGATATGATATGATATTATATTATATTATATTATATTATATTATTCTGGAGACCATAGATACTGTACAGTCATCCAGACACTCTGTGCTATACTCTATCATTATGTGATATGATATTATATTATATTATATTATATTATTCTTGAGACCATAGATACAGTACAGTCATCCAGACACTCTGTGTTATACTCTATCATTATGTGATATTATATTATATTATATTATATTATATTAAATTATATTATATTATTCTGGAGACCATAGATACTGTACAGTCATCCAGACACTCTGTGCTATACTCTATCATTATGTGATATGATATTATATTATATTATATTATATTATTCTTGAGACCATAGATACAGTACAGTCATCCAGACACTCTGTGTTATACTCTATCATTATGTGATATTATATTATATTATATTATATTATATTATATTATATTATTCTGGAGACCATAGATACTGTACAGTCATCCAGACACTCTGTGTTATACTCTATCATTATGTGATATTATATTATATTATATTATATGATTCTGGAGACCATAGATACAGTACAGTCATCCAGACACTCTGTGTTATACTCTATCATTATGTGATATTATATTATATTATATTATATGATTCTGGAGACCATAGATACTGTACAGTCATCCAGACACTCTGTGTTATACTCTATCATTATGTGATATTATATTATATTATATTATATTATATTATATTATATTATATTATATGATTCTGGAGACCATAGATACTGTACAGTCATCCAGACACTCTGTGTTATACTCTATCATTATGTGATATTATATTATATTATATTATATTATATTATATTATATTATATTATATTATATTATATTATATTACATGATTCTGGAGACCATAGATACTGTACAGTCATCCAGACACTCTGTGCTATACTCTATCATTATGTGATATTATATTATATTATATTATATTATATTATATGATTCTGGAGACCATAGATACTGTACAGTCATCCAGACACTCTTTGTTATACTCTATCATTATGTGATATTATATTATATTATATTATATTATATTATATTATATTATATTATATTATATTATATGATTCTGGAGACCATAGATACTGTACAGTCATCCAGACACTCTGTGTTATACTCTATCATTATGTGATATTATATTATATTATATTATATTATATGATTCTGGAGACCATAGATACTGTACAGTCATCCAGACACTCTGTGTTATACTCTATCATTATGTGATATTATATTATATTATATTATATTATATTATATTATATTATTCTGGAGACCATAGATACTGTACAGTCATCCAGACACTCTGTGTTATACTCTATCATTATGTGATATGATATGATATTATATTATATTATATTATATTATTCTGGAGACCATAGATACTGTACAGTCATCCAGACACTCTGTGCTATACTCTATCATTATGTGATATGATATTATATTATATTATATTATTCTGGAGACCATAGATACAGTACAGTCATCCAGACACTCTGTGTTATACTCTATCATTATGTGATATTATATTATATTATATTATATTATATTATATTATATTATTCTGGAGACCATAGATACTGTACAGTCATCCAGACACTCTGTGTTATACTCTATCATTATGTGATATTATATTATATTATATTATATGATTCTGGAGACCATAGATACAGTACAGTCTTCCAGACACTCTGTGTTATACTCTATCATTATGTGATATTATATTATATTATATTATATGATTCTGGAGACCATAGATACTGTACAGTCATCCAGACACTCTGTGTTATACTCTATCATTATGTGATATTATATTATATTATATTATATTATATTATATTATATTATATTATATGATTCTGGAGAACATAGATACTGTACAGTCATCCAGACACTCTGTGTTATACTCTATCATTATGTGATATTATATTATATTATATTATATTATATTATATTATATTATATTACATGATTCTGGAGACCATAGATACTGTACAGTCATCCAGACACTCTGTGCTATACTCTATCATTATGTGATATTATATTATATTATATTATATTATATGATTCTGGAGACCATAGATACTGTACAGTCATCCAGACACTCTTTGTTATACTCTATCATTATGTGATATTATATTATATTATATTATATTATATTATATTATATTATATTATATTATATTATATTATATGATTCTGGAGACCATAGATACTGTACAGTCATCCAGACACTCTGTGTTATACTCTATCATTATGTGATATTATATTATATTATATTATATTAAATTATATTATATGATTCTGGAGACCATAGATACTGTACAGTCATCCAGACACTCTGTGTTATACTCTATCATTATGTGATATTATATTATATTATATTATATTAAATTATATTATATTATATTATATTATATGATTCTGGAGACCATAGATACTGTACAGTCATCCAGACACTCTGTGCTATACTCTATCATTATGTGATATTATATTATATTATATTATATTATATTATATTATATTATATTATATTATATTATTCTGGAGACCATAGATACTGTACAGTCATCCAGACACTCTGTGTTATACTCTATCATTATGTGATATTATATTATATTATATTATATTATATTATATTATATTATATTATATGATTCTGGAGACCATAGATACTGTACAGTCATCCAGACACTCTGTGTTATACTCTATCATTATGTGATATTATATTATATTATATTATATTATATTATATTATATTATTCTGGAGACCATAGATACTGTACAATCATCCAGACACTCTGTGTTATACTCTATCATTATGTGATATTATATTATATTATATTATATTATATGATTCTGGAGACCATAGATACTGTACAGTCATCCAGACACTCTGTGTTATACTCTATCATTATGTGATATTATATTATATTATATTAAATTATATTATATTATATTATATTATATGATTCTGGAGACCATAGATACTGTACAGTCATCCAGACACTCTGTGCTATACTCTATCATTATGTGATATTATATTATATTATATTATATTATATTATATTATATGATTCTGGAGACCATAGATACTGTACAGTCATCCAGACACTCTGTGTTATATTCTATCATTATGTGATATAATATATTATATTATATTATATTATATTATATTATATTATATTATATTATATTATATTATATTATTCTGGAGACCATAGATACTGTACAGTCATCCAGACACTCTGTGTTATACTCTATCATTATGTGATATTATATTATATTATATTATATTATATTATATTATATTATATTATATTATATGATTCTGGAGACCATAGATACTGAACAGTCATCCAGACAATCTGTGTTATACTCTAGCATTATGTGATATTATATTATATGATTCTGGAGACCATAGATACTGTACAGTCATCCAGACACTCTGTGTTATACTCTATCATTATGTGATATGATATGATATTATATTATATTATATTATATTATATTATTCTGGAGACCATAGATACTGTACAGTCATCCAGACACTCTGTGCTATACTCTATCATTATGTGATATGATATTATATTATATTATATTATATTATTCTGGAGACCATAGATACAGTACAGTCATCCAGACACTCTGTGTTATACTCTATCATTATGTGATATTATATTATATTATATTATATTATATTATATTATATTATATTATATTATTCTGGAGACCATAGATACTGTACAGTCATCCAGACACTCTGTGTTATACTCTATCATTATGTGATATTATATTATATTATATTATATTATATGATTCTGGAGACCATAGATACAGTACAGTCATCCAGACACTCTGTGTTATACTCTATCATTATGTGATATTATATTATATTATATTATATGATTCTGGAGACCATAGATACTGTACAGTCATCCAGACACTCTGTGTTATACTCTATCATTATGTGATATTATATTATATTATATTATATTATATTATATTATATTATATTATATGATTCTGGAGACCATAGATACTGTACAGTCATCCAGACACTCTGTGTTATACTCTATCATTATGTGATATTATATTATATTATATTATATTATATTATATTATATTATATTATATTACATGATTCTGGAGACCATAGATACTGTACAGTCATCCAGACACTCTGTGCTATACTCTATCATTATGTGATATTATATTATATTATATTATATTATATTATATGATTCTGGAGACCATAGATACTGTACAGTCATCCAGACACTCTTTGTTATACTCTATCATTATGTGATATTATATTATATTATATTATATTATATGATTCTGGAGACCATAGATACTGTACAGTCATCCAGACACTCTGTGTTATACTCTATCATTATGTGATATTATATTATATTATATTATATTATATTATATTATATGATTCTGGAGACCATAGATACTGTACAGTCATCCAGACACTCTGTGTTATACTCTATCATTATGTGATATTATATTATATTATATTATATTATATTATATTATTCTGGAGACCATAGATACTGTACAGTCATCCAGACACTCTGTGTTATACTCTATCATTATGTAATATTATATTATATTATATTATATTATATTATATGATTCTGGAGACCACAGATACTGTACAGTCATCCAGACACTCTGTGTTATACTCTATCATTATGTGATATTATATTATATTATATTATATTATATTATATGATTCTGGAGAACATAGATATTGTACAGTCATCCAGACACTCTGTGTTATACTCTATCATTATGTGATATTATATTATATTATATTATATTATATTATATTATATTATATTATATTATATTATATTATATTATATTATATTATATGATTCTGGAGACCATAGATACTGTACAGTCATCCAGACACTGTGTTATACTCTATCATTATGTGATATTATATTATATTATATTATATTATATTATATTATATTATATTATTCTGGAGACCATAGATACTGTACAGTCATCCAGACACTCTGTGCTATACTCTATCATTATGTGATATTATATTATATTATATTATATTATATTATATTATATTATATGATTCTGGAGACCATAGATACTGTACAGTCATCCAGAAACTCTGTGTTATATTCTATCATTATGTGATATTATATTATATTATATTATATTATATTATATTATATTATATTATATTATTCTGGAGACCATAGATACTGTACAGTCATCCAGTCACTCTGTGTTATACTCTATCATTATGTGATATTATATTATATTATATTATATTATATTATATTATATTATATTATATTATATGATTCTGGAGACCATAGATACTGTACAGTCATCCAGACACTCTGTGTTATACTCTATCATTATGTGATATTATATTATATTATATTATATTATATTATATTATATTATATTATATCATATTTTATGATTCTGGAGACCATAGATACTCTACAGTCATCCAGACACTCTGTGTTATACTCTATCATTACGTGGTATTATATTATATTATATTATATTATATTATATTATATTATATTATATTATATGATTCTGGAGACCAAAGATACTGTACAGTCATCCAGACACTCTGTGTTATACTCTATCATTATGTGATATGATATGATATTATATTATATTATATTATATTATATTATTCTGGAGACCATAGATACTGTACAGTCATCCAGACACTCTGTGCTATACTCTATCATTATGTGATATGATATTATATTATATTATATTATTCTTGAGACCATAGATACAGTACAGTCATCCAGACACTCTGTGTTATACTCTATCATTATGTGATATTATATTATATTATATTATATTATATTATATTATATTATATTATTCTGGAGACCATAGATACTGTACAGTCATCCAGACACTCTGTGTTATACTCTATCATTATGTGATATTATATTATATTATATTATATGATTCTGGAGACCATAGATACAGTACAGTCATCCAGACACTCTGTGTTATACTCTATCATTATGTGATATTATATTATATTATATTATATGATTCTGGAGACCATAGATACTGTACAGTCATCCAGACACTCTGTGTTATACTCTATCATTATGTGATATTATATTATATTATATTATATTATATTATATTATATTATATGATTCTGGAGACCATAGATACTGTACAGTCATCCAGACACTCTGTGTTATACTCTATCATTATGTGATATTATATTATATTATATTATATTATATTATATTATATTATATTATATTATATTACATGATTCTGGAGACCATAGATACTGTACAGTCATCCAGACACTCTGTGCTATACTCTATCATTATGTGATATTATATTATATTATATTATATTATATTATATGATTCTGGAGACCATAGATACTGTACAGTCATCCAGACACTCTTTGTTATACTCTATCATTATGTGATATTATATTATATTATATTATATTATATTATATTATATTATATTATATTATATGATTCTGGAGACCATAGATACTGTACAGTCATCCAGACACTCTGTGTTATACTCTATCATTATGTGATATTATATTATATTATATTATATTATATGATTCTGGAGACCATAGATACTGTACAGTCATCCAGACACTCTGTGTTATACTCTATCATTATGTGATATTATATTATATTATATTATATTATATTATATTATATTATTCTGGAGACCATAGATACTGTACAGTCATCCAGACACTCTGTGTTATACTCTATCATTATGTAATATTATATTATATTATATTATATTATATTATATTATATGATTCTGGAGACCACAGATACTGTACAGTCATCCAGACACTCTGTGTTATACTCTATCATTATGTGATATTATATTATATTATATTATATTATATTATATTATATTATATTATATTATATGATTCTGGAGAACATAGATATTGTACAGTCATCCAGACACTCTGTGTTATACTCTATCATTATGTGATATTATATTATATTATATTATATTATATTATATTATATTATATTATATGATTCTGGAGACCATAGATACTGTACAGTCATCCAGACACTCTGTGTTATACTCTATCATTATGTGATATTATATTATATTATATTATATTATATTATATTATATTATATTATATTATATTATATTATATTATTCTGGAGACCATAGATACTTTACAGTCATCCAGACACTCTGTGCTATACTCTATCATTATGTGATATTATATTATATTATATTATATTATATTATATTATATGATTCTGGAGACCATAGATACTGTACAGTCATCCAGAAACTCTGTGTTATATTCTATCATTATGTGATATTATATTATATTATATTATATTATATTATATTATATTATATTATTCTGGAGACCATAGATACTGTACAGTCATCCAGACACTCTGTGTTATACTCTATCATTATGTGATATTATATTATATTATATTATATTATATTATATTATATTATATTATATTATATTATATGATTCTGGAGACCATAGATACTGTACAGTCATCCAGACACTCTGTGTTATACTCTATCATTATGTGATATTATATTATATTATATTATATTATATTATATTATATTATATCATATTATATGATTCTGGAGACCATAGATACTCTACAGTCATCCAGACACTCTGTGTTATACTCTATCATTACGTGATATTATATTATATTATATTATATTATATTATATGATTCTGGAGACCAAAGATACTGTACAGTCATCCAGACACTCTGTGTTATACTCTATCATTATGTGATATTATATTATATTATATTATATTATATTATATTATATTATATTATATTATATGATTCTGGAGACCATAGATACTGTACAGTCATCCAGACACTCTGTGTTATACTCTATCATTATGTGATATTATATTATATTATATTATATTATATTATATTATATGATTCTGGAGACCATAGATACTGTACAGTCATCCAGACACTCTGTGTTATACTCTATCATTATGTGATATTATATTATATTATATTATATTATATGATTCTGGAGACCATAGATACTGTAAAGTCATCCAGACACTCTGTGTTATACTCTATCATTATGTGATATTATATTATATTATATTATATTATATTATATTATATTATTCTGGAGACCATAGATACTGTACAGTCATCCAGACACTCTGTGTTATACTCTATCATTATGTAATATTATATTATATTATATTATATTATATTATATTATATGATTCTGGAGACCATAGATATTGTACAGTCATCCAGACACTCTGTGTTATACTCTATCATTATGTGATATTATATTATATTATATTATATTATATTATATTATATTATATTATATTATATTATATTATATTATATGATTCTGGAGACCATAGATACTGTACAGTCATCCAGACACTCTGTGTTATACTCTACCATTATGTGATATTATATTATATTATATTATATTATATTATATTATATTATATTATATTATATTATATTATATGATTCTGGAGACCATAGATACTGTACAGTCATCCAGACACTCTGTGTTATACTCTATCATTATGTGATATTATATTATATTATATTATATTATATTATATTATATTATATTATTCTGGAGACCATAGATACTGTACAGTCATCCAGACACTCTGTGCTATACTCTATCATTATGTGATATTATATTATATTATATTATATTATATTATATTATATTATATTATATTATATTATATTATATGATTCTGGAGACCATAGATACTGTACAGTCATCCAGACACTCTGTGTTATATTCTATCATTATGTGATATTATATTATATTATATTATATTATATTATATTATATGATTCTGGAGACCATAGATACTATACAGTCATCCAGACACTCTGTTTTATACTCTATCATTATGTGATATTATATTATATTATATTATATTATATGATTCTGGAGACCATAGATACTGTACAGTCATCCAGACACTCTGTGTTATACTCTATCATTATGTGATATTATATTATATTATATTATATTATATTATATGATTCTGGAGACCATAGATACTGTACAGTCATCCAGACACTCTGTGTTATACTCTATCATTATGTGATATTATATTATATTATATTATATGATTCTGGAGACCATAGATACTGTACAGTCATCCAGACACTCTGTGTTATACTCTATCATTATGTGATATTATATTATATTATATTATATTATATTATATTATATTATATTATATTATTCTGGAGACCATAGATACTGTACAGTCATCCAGACACTCTGTGTTATACTCTATCATTACGTGATATTATATTATATTATATTATATTATATTATATTATATTATATTATATTATATTATATGATTCTGGAGACCAAAGATACTGTACAGTCATCCAGACACTCTGTGTTATACTCTATCATTATGTGATATGATATGATATTATATTATATTATATTATATTATTCTGGAGACCATAGATACTGTACAGTCATCCAGACACTCTGTGCTATACTCTATCATTATGTGATATGATATTATATTATATTATATTATATTATTCTTGAGACCATAGATACAGTACAGTCATCCAGACACTCTGTGTTATACTCTATCATTATGTGATATTATATTATATTATATTATATTATATTATATTATATTATATTATTCTGGAGACCATAGATACTGTACAGTCATCCAGACACTCTGTGTTATACTCTATCATTATGTGATATTATATTATATTATATTATATGATTCTGGAGACCATAGATACAGTACAGTCATCCAGACACTCTGTGTTATACTCTATCATTATGTGATATTATATTATATTATATTATATGATTCTGGAGACCATAGATACTGTACAGTCATCCAGACACTCTGTGTTATACTCTATCATTATGTGATATTATATTATATTATATTATATTATATTATATTATATTATATTATATTATATTATATGATTCTGGAGACCATAGATACTGTACAGTCATCCAGACACTCTGTGTTATACTCTATCATTATGTGATATTATATTATATTATATTATATTATATTATATTATATTATATTATATTATATTATATTATATTACATGATTCTGGAGACCATAGATACTGTACAGTCATCCAGACACTCTGTGCTATACTCTATCATTATGTGATATTATATTATATTATATTATATTATATTATATTATATGATTCTGGAGACCATAGATACTGTACAGTCATCCAGACACTCTTTGTTATACTCTATCATTATGTGATATTATATTATATTATATTATATTATATTATATTATATTATATTATATTATATTATATGATTCTGGAGACCATAGATACTGTACAGTCATCCAGACACTCTGTGTTATACTCTATCATTATGTGATATTATATTATATTATATTATATTATATTATATGATTCTGGAGACCATAGATACTGTACAGTCATCCAGACACTCTGTGTTATACTCTATCATTATGTGATATTATATTATATTATATTATATTATATTATATTATATTATATTATATTATATGATTCTGGAGAACATAGATATTGTACAGTCATCCAGACACTCTGTGTTATACTCTATCATTATGTGATATTATATTATATTATATTATATTATATTATATTATATTATATTATATTATATGATTCTGGAGACCATAGATACTGTACAGTCATCCAGACACTCTGTGTTATACTCTATCATTATGTGATATTATATTATATTATATTATATTATATTATATTATATTATATTATATTATATTATATTATATTATATTATATTATATTATATTATATTATATTATTCTGGAGACCATAGATACTTTACAGTCATCCAGACACTCTGTGCTATACTCTATCATTATGTGATATTATATTATATTATATTATATTATATTATATTATATGATTCTGGAGACCATAGATACTGTACAGTCATCCAGAAACTCTGTGTTATATTCTATCATTATGTGATATTATATTATATTATATTATATTATATTATATTATATTATATTATTCTGGAGACCATAGATACTGTACAGTCATCCAGACACTCTGTGTTATACTCTATCATTATGTGATATTATATTATATTATATTATATTATATTATATTATATTATATTATATTATATTATATGATTCTGGAGACCATAGATACTGTACAGTCATCCAGACACTCTGTGTTATACTCTATCATTATGTGATATTATATTATATTATATTATATTATATTATATTATATTATATCATATTATATGATTCTGGAGACCATAGATACTCTACAGTCATCCAGACACTCTGTGTTATACTCTATCATTACGTGATATTATATTATATTATATTATATTATATTATATGATTCTGGAGACCAAAGATACTGTACAGTCATCCAGACACTCTGTGTTATACTCTATCATTATGTGATATTATATTATATTATATTATATTATATTATATTATATTATATTATATGATTCTGGAGACCATAGATACTGTACAGTCATCCAGACACTCTGTGTTATACTCTATCATTATGTGATATTATATTATATTATATTATATTATATTATATTATATGATTCTGGAGACCATAGATACTGTACAGTCATCCAGACACTCTGTGTTATACTCTATCATTATGTGATATTATATTATATTATATTATATTATATGATTCTGGAGACCATAGATACTGTAAAGTCATCCAGACACTCTGTGTTATACTCTATCATTATGTGATATTATATTATATTATATTATATTATATTATATTATTCTGGAGACCATAGATACTGTACAGTCATCCAGACACTCTGTGTTATACTCTATCATTATGTAATATTATATTATATTATATTATATTATATTATATTATATGATTCTGGAGACCATAGATATTGTACAGTCATCCAGACACTCTGTGTTATACTCTATCATTATGTGATATTATATTATATTATATTATATTATATTATATTATATTATATTATATTATATTATATTATATTATATTATATGATTCTGGAGACCATAGATACTGTACAGTCATCCAGACACTCTGTGTTATACTCTACCATTATGTGATATTATATTATATTATATTATATTATATTATATTATATTATATTATATTATATTATATGATTCTGGAGACCATAGATACTGTACAGTCATCCAGACACTCTGTGTTATACTCTATCATTATGTGATATTATATTATATTATATTATATTATATTATATTATATTATATTATTCTGGAGACCATAGATACTGTACAGTCATCCAGACACTCTGTGCTATACTCTATCATTATGTGATATTATATTATATTATATTATATTATATTATATTATATTATATTATATTATATGATTCTGGAGACCATAGATACTGTACAGTCATCCAGACACTCTGTGTTATATTCTATCATTATGTGATATTATATTATATTATATTATATTATATTATATTATATGATTCTGGAGACCATAGATACTATACAGTCATCCAGACACTCTGTTTTATACTCTATCATTATGTGATATTATATTATATTATATTATATTATATGATTCTGGAGACCATAGATACTGTACAGTCATCCAGACACTCTGTGTTATACTCTATCATTATGTGATATTATATTATATTATATTATATTATATTATATGATTCTGGAGACCATAGATACTGTACAGTCATCCAGACACTCTGTGTTATACTCTATCATTATGTGATATTATATTATATTATATTATATGATTCTGGAGACCATAGATACTGTACAGTCATCCAGACACTCTGTGTTATACTCTATCATTATGTGATATTATATTATATTATATTATATTATATTATATTATATTATATTATATTATTCTGGAGACCATAGATACTGTACAGTCATCCAGACACTCTGTGTTATACTCTATCATTACGTGATATTATATTATATTATATTATATTATATTATATTATATTATATTATATTATATTATATGATTCTGGAGACCAAAGATACTGTACAGTCATCCAGACACTCTGTGTTATACTCTATCATTATGTGATATGATATGATATTATATTATATTATATTATATTATTCTGGAGACCATAGATACTGTACAGTCATCCAGACACTCTGTGCTATACTCTATCATTATGTGATATGATATTATATTATATTATATTATATTATTCTTGAGACCATAGATACAGTACAGTCATCCAGACACTCTGTGTTATACTCTATCATTATGTGATATTATATTATATTATATTATATTATATTATATTATATTATATTATTCTGGAGACCATAGATACTGTACAGTCATCCAGACACTCTGTGTTATACTCTATCATTATGTGATATTATATTATATTATATTATATGATTCTGGAGACCATAGATACAGTACAGTCATCCAGACACTCTGTGTTATACTCTATCATTATGTGATATTATATTATATTATATTATATGATTCTGGAGACCATAGATACTGTACAGTCATCCAGACACTCTGTGTTATACTCTATCATTATGTGATATTATATTATATTATATTATATTATATTATATTATATTATATTATATTATATTATATTATATGATTCTGGAGACCATAGATACTGTACAGTCATCCAGACACTCTGTGTTATACTCTATCATTATGTGATATTATATTATATTATATTATATTATATTATATTATATTATATTATATTATATTATATTATATTACATGATTCTGGAGACCATAGATACTGTACAGTCATCCAGACACTCTGTGCTATACTCTATCATTATGTGATATTATATTATATTATATTATATTATATTATATTATATGATTCTGGAGACCATAGATACTGTACAGTCATCCAGACACTCTTTGTTATACTCTATCATTATGTGATATTATATTATATTATATTATATTATATTATATTATATTATATTATATTATATGATTCTGGAGACCATAGATACTGTACAGTCATCCAGACACTCTGTGTTATACTCTATCATTATGTGATATTATATTATATTATATTATATTATATTATATGATTCTGGAGACCATAGATACTGTACAGTCATCCAGACACTCTGTGTTATACTCTATCATTATGTGATATTATATTATATTATATTATATTATATTATATTATATTATATTATTCTGGAGACCATAGATACTGTACAGTCATCCAGACACTCTGTGTTATACTCTATCATTATGTAATATTATATTATATTATATTATATTATATTATATTATATGATTCTGGAGACCACAGATACTGTACAGTCATCCAGACACTCTGTGTTATACTCTATCATTATGTGATATTATATTATATTATATTATATTATATTATATTATATTATATTATATTATATTATATTATATTATATGATTCTGGAGAACATAGATATTGTACAGTCATCCAGACACTCTGTGTTATACTCTATCATTATGTGATATTATATTATATTATATTATATTATATTATATTATATTATATGATTCTGGAGACCATAGATACTGTACAGTCATCCAGACACTCTGTGTTATACTCTATCATTATGTGATATTATATTATATTATATTATATTATATTATATTATATTATATTATATTATATTATATTATTCTGGAGACCATAGATACTGTACAGTCATCCAGACACTCTGTGCTATACTCTATCATTATGTGATATTATATTATATTATATTATATTATATTATATTATATGATTCTGGAGACCATAGATACTGTACAGTCATCCAGAAACTCTGTGTTATATTCTATCATTATGTGATATTATATTATATTATATTATATTATATTATATTATATTATATTATTCTGGAGACCATAGATACTGTACAGTCATCCAGACACTCTGTGTTATACTCTATCATTATGTGATATTATATTATATTATATTATATTATATTATATTATATTATATTATATGATTCTGGAGACCATAGATACTGTACAGTCATCCAGACACTCTGTGTTATACTCTATCATTATGTGATATTATATTATATTATATTATATTATATTATATTATATCATATTATATGATTCTGGAGACCATAGATACTCTACAGTCATCCAGACACTCTGTGTTATACTCTATCATTACGTGATATTATATTATATTATATTATATTATATTATATTATATTATATTATATGATTCTGGAGACCAAAGATACTGTACAGTCATCCAGACACTCTGTGTTATACTCTATCATTATGTGATATTATATTATATTATATTATATTATATTATATTATATGATTCTGGAGACCATAGATACTGTACAGTCATCCAGACACTCTGTGTTATACTCTATCATTATGTGATATTATATTATATTATATTATATTATATTATATTATATGATTCTGGAGACCATAGATACTGTACAGTCATCCAGACACTCTGTGTTATACTCTATCATTATGTGATATTATATTATATTATATTATATTATATGATTCTGGAGACCATAGATACTGTACAGTCATCCAGACACTCTGTGTTATACTCTATCATTATGTGATATTATATTATATTATATTATATTATATTATATTATATTATTCTGGAGACCATAGATACTGTACAGTCATCCAGACACTCTGTGTTATACTCTATCATTATGTAATATTATATTATATTATATTATATTATATTATATTATATTATATGATTCTGGAGACCATAGATATTGTACAGTCATCCAGACACTCTGTGTTATACTCTATCATTATGTGATATTATATTATATTATATTATATTATATTATATTATATTATATTATATGATTCTGGAGACCATAGATACTGTACAGTCATCCAGACACTCTGTGTTATACTCTATCATTATGTGATATTATATTATATTATATTATATTATATTATATTATATGATTCTGGAGACCATAGATACTGTACAGTCATCCAGACACTCTGTGTTATACTCTATCATTATGTGATATTATATTATATTATATTATATTATATTATATTATATTATTCTGGAGACCATAGATACTGTACAGTCATCCAGACACTCTGTGCTATACTCTATCATTATGTGATATTATATTATATTATATTATATTATATTATATTATATGATTCTGGAGACCATAGATACTGTACAGTCATCCAGACACTCTGTGTTATATTCTATCATTATGTGATATTATATTATATTATATTATATTATATTATATGATTCTGGAGACCATAGATACTGTACAGTCATCCAGACACTCTGTGTTATACTCTATCATTATGTGATATTATATTATATTATATTATATTATATTATATTATATCATATTATATGATTCTGGAGACCATAGATACTCTACAGTCATCCAGACACTCTGTGTTATACTCTATCATTACGTGATATTATATTATATTATATTATATTATATTATATTATATTATATTATATTATATGATTCTGGAGACCAAAGATACTGTACAGTCATCCAGACACTCTGTGTTATACTCTATCATTATGTGATATTATATTATATTATATTATATTATATTATATTATATGATTCTGGAGACCATAGATACTGTACAGTCATCCAGACACTCTGTGTTATACTCTATCATTATGTGATATTATATTATATTATATTATATTATATTATATTATATGATTCTGGAGACCATAGATACTGTACAGTCATCCAGACACTCTGTGTTATACTCTATCATTATGTGATATTATATTATATTATATTATATTATATGATTCTGGAGACCATAGATACTGTACAGTCATCCAGACACTCTGTGTTATACTCTATCATTATGTGATATTATATTATATTATATTATATTATATTATATTATATTATTCTGGAGACCATAGATACTGTACAGTCATCCAGACACTCTGTGTTATACTCTATCATTATGTAATATTATATTATATTATATTATATTATATTATATTATATTATATGATTCTGGAGACCATAGATATTGTACAGTCATCCAGACACTCTGTGTTATACTCTATCATTATGTGATATTATATTATATTATATTATATTATATTATATTATATTATATGATTCTGGAGACCATAGATACTGTACAGTCATCCAGACACTCTGTGTTATACTCTATCATTATGTGATATTATATTATATTATATTATATTATATTATATTATATGATTCTGGAGACCATAGATACTGTACAGTCATCCAGACACTCTGTGTTATACTCTATCATTATGTGATATTATATTATATTATATTATATTATATTATATTATATTATTCTGGAGACCATAGATACTGTACAGTCATCCAGACACTCTGTGCTATACTCTATCATTATGTGATATTATATTATATTATATTATATTATATTATATTATATGATTCTGGAGACCATAGATACTGTACAGTCATCCAGACACTCTGTGTTATATTCTATCATTATGTGATATTATATTATATTATATTATATTATATTATATGATTCTGGAGACCATAGATTCTATACAGTCATCCAGACACTCTGTTTTATACTCTATCATTATGTGATATTATATTATATTATATTATATTATATGATTCTGGAGACCATAGATACTGTACAGTCATCCAGACACTCTGTGTTATACTCTATCATTATGTGATATTATATTATATTATATTATATTATATGATTCTGGAGACCATAGATACTGTACAGTCATCCAGACACTCTGTGTTATACTCTATCATTATGTGATATTATATTATATTATATTATATGATTCTGGAGACCATAGATACTGTACAGTCATCCAGACACTCTGTGTTATACTCTATCATTATGTGATATTATATTATATTATATTATATTATATTATTCTGGAGACCATAGATACTGTACAGTCATCCAGACACTCTGTGTTATACTCTATCATTATGTGATATTATATTATATTATATTATATTATATTATATGATTCTGGAGACCATAGATACTGTACAGTCATCCAGACACTCTGTGTTATACTCTATCATTATGTGATATTATATTATATTATATTATTCTGGAGACCATAGATACTGTACAGTCATCCAGACACTCTGTGTTATACTCTATCATTATGTGATATGATATTATATTATATTATATGATTCTGGAGACCATAGATACAGTACAGTCATCCAGACACTCTGTGTTATACTCTATCATAATGTGATATTATATTATATTATATTATATTATATGATTCTGGAGACCATAGATACTGTAGAGTCATCCAGACACTCTGTGTTATACTCTATCATTATGTGATATTATATTATATTATATTATATGATTCTGGAGACCATAGATACTGTACAGTCATCCAGACACTCTGTGTTATACTCTATCATTATGTGATATTATATTATATTATATTATATTATATGATTCTGGAGACCATAGATACTGTACAGTCATCCAGACACTCTGTGCTATACTCTATCATTATGTGATATTATACTATATTATATTATATTATTCTGGAGACCATAGATACTGTACAGTCATCCAGACACTCTGTGTTATACTCTATCATTATGTGATATTATATTATATTATATTATATTATATTATATGATTCTGGAGACCATAGATTGTCACGGTGCGCATTAATGGGACGGTAAACGGAGCGCTGGTGAAGTGTCATCCTTTTTTATTTGAAATGAGATGTTCTCACGAAGCAAAACAAATAAAAAGGAGAGTGAAAAAATATAACTAATAACCAAAAACACAGTGACTTACTTTGGCTTGCAGCAGGCAGTGCAGACAAACACAAATGAACAATGATCCACACACAGGTGGAATTGTGTGGAGCTTAAATGCTATCCCCAATCAGAGACAACGCTATACAGCTGTCTCTGATTGGGGATGATCATCTCCCTAATAATGTGTGAGAGCTTGGTTGTGTGCCTCTCTCCTCCCCTAGGTGGGAGTAAGAGGCCTTACCACAACCAAGCCCTCACAGTACCCCCCCCCTAAGGTGCGGACTCCCGACCGCACACATACAATCCCCCCTCTCCTGAAAAGAAAAAAATGTCCAAAACTAGGGGGGACATGGCGGGGTACTGAGGTGGTTGCTGGTGGGGGCTCCGGTTCCGGTTCCGGGCGTGGCACAGGCTGTGAGAGTAGCCTCCCTCCTACCTCTCCGTTGCACGCCCGATCCGGTCCGGACCCCGGCGCGGTGGTTCCCCCCTCAGTACTCCCGCCAGTCACCAAGTCCTGTCTGGACCCTGTTGCGGGAGCCCTCGACCCTGGAGAGGGGCTGACAACCGGCCCCGGACTGGGCACCGGTGGAGCGGACTGCTCCGGCACTGGAGCGACGCAGATGACCGGCCCCGGACTGGGCACCGGTGGAGCGGACTGCTCCGTCTCTGGAGCGACGTAGACGACCGGCCCCGGACTGGGCACCGGTGGAGCGGATTGCTCCGGCACTGGAGCGACGCAGACGACCGGCCCCGGACTGGGCACCGGTGGAGCGGACTGCTCCGTCACTGGAGCGACGCAGACGACCGGCCCCGGACTGGGCACCGGTGGAGCGGACTGCTCCGGCACTGGAGCGACGTGGACGACCGGCCCCGGACTGGGCACCGGTGGAGCGGACTGCTCCGGCACTGGAGCGACGCGGACGACCGGCCCCGGACTGGGCACCGGTGGAGCGGACTGCTCCGGCACTGGAGCGACGCAGAGGTTCAGGTCTGCTCACCTTCCCCAGAGCTCTCGGGCTGCTGACCCTCCCCGGGGACCTCGGGCTGCTGACCTTCGCCGGGGACCTCGGGCTGCTGACCGTCGCCGGGGACCTCGGGCTGCTGACCGTCGCCGGGGACCTCGGGCTGCTGACCGTCGCCGGGGACCTCGGGCTGCTGACCGTCGCCGGGGACCTCGGGCTGCTGACCGTCACCGGGGACCTCGGGCTGCTGACCGTCACCGGGGACCTCGGGCTGCTGACCGTCACCGGGGACCTCGGGCTGCTGACCGTCACCGGGGACCTCGGGCTGCTGACCTTCACAGGAGGTCTCGGGCTGCTGACCTTTACAGGAGACCTCAGGCTACTGACCGTCACAGGAGGCCTCGGGCTGCTGACCTTCTCCGGAGACCTCAGGCTGGATGCCGTGCCCACCCTGGGCACCGACGCAGAGGTGGTCTTCAGCCCTGCAGCTGGTCTGGCTGTCGGCCCCAGACTGGGCACCGACACGCTATGGAGCTCCTGCTCCACAGCGGGACTGAACGTCGTGCCCACCCTGGGCACCGACGCAGAGATGGTTCCCAACCCTCTGGTGGGGCTGAACATCGTGCCCACCCTGGGCACCGACGCAGAGATGGTTTCCAGCCCTCTGGTTGGGCTGGCTGTCGGCCCCAGACTGGGCACCGACGCGCTATGGAGCTCCTGCTCCACAGCGGGGCTGAACGTCGTGCCCACCCTGGGCACCGACGCAGAGATGGTTTCCAGCCCTCTGGTTGGGCTGGCTGTCGGCCCCAGACTGGGCACCGACGCGCTATGGAGCTCCTGCTCCACAGCGGGGCTGAACGTCGTGCCCACCCTGGGCACCGACGCAGAGATGGTTTCCAGCCCTCTGGTTGGGCTGGCTGTCGGCCCCAGACTGGGCACCAACGCGCTATGGAGCTCCTGCTCCACAGCGGGACTGAACGTCGTGCCCACCCTGGGCACCGACGCGGAGAGGGTTTCCAGCCCTGTGGTTGGGCTGGCTGTCGGCCCCAGACTGGATACCGACACGCTATGGAGCTCCTGCTCCACAGCGGGGCTGAACGTCGTGCCCACCCTGGGCACCGACGCAGAGAGGGTTTCCAGCCCTGTGGTGGCGACCGTCGCGGTAGCCTCCGTGCGAGGGGTAGGCACGGGGCGTACTGGACTGGGGACACGCACCATAGGTCTGGTGCGAGGAGCTGGCACAGGTCGCACCGGGCTGGAGATACGCACCATAGGTTGGGTGCGAGGAGTAGGCACAGACCGTACCGGGCTGGGGGAACGCACCACTGGTCTGGTGCGAGTAGCTGGAACGGGCTGTACCTGGTTGGGGAAACGCACCGTTGGGTCGGTGCGTTGAGCTGGCACAGGTCGCGCCGGGCTGGGGAAACGCACCATAGAGCTGGTGCGCGGAGCAGGCGCGGGCCGTACCGGGCTATTGTTGCGCACCGATGGTTTGGTGCGCTGAGTCGGTCTCCTCCTCCTCCGACTCTGGACCGGCGCTGGAGGCACCGGACTGGGAACTGGCGCTGGAGCACGACTGTCCCTGTCGTGCCTACTCCATCGCCAATCCCCATCCTGTGAGGGTTCCTCCGGGAACCCCCACGAGTGAGGGAACAGAAGCACATCGTCGTCGTCTTCCTCCGACTCCTCTCTGTACTCCCGTTCCCACGGCTGTAGGGGCTCCTTATGGAACCCCCACGAGTGCAGTGGTCGGGGCTCTTCTCCCTCGATCCCCGACCACCCCCATAGCCCCCCCCCAAAATCAGTTTGGGGGTTTTTCTGGGCTCCAGGCTGGTCCTCAGTTTTAGCCCGGTGACGTGTCCTCCGTCTCCGGCGCCTCGGCTGCTCCGGACCCCAGCCTTCCTCCACCGAGCGATAATAGGAATGTTCCTCCTCGGTAATTTTCCCCATACCGAGGAGGATATCTCCTAATGTAATCCCCCGTTGCGTCCCAGGGTGGTGGATCATTCTGTCACGGTGCGCATTAATGGGACGGTAAACGGAGCGCTGGTGAAGTGTCATCCTTTTTTATTTGAAATGAGATGTTCTCACGAAGCAAAACAAATAAAAAGGAGAGTGAAAAAATATAACTAATAACCAAAAACACAGTGACTTACTTTGGCTTGCAGCAGGCAGTGCAGACAAACACAAATGAACAATGATCCACACACAGGTGGAATTGTGTGGAGCTTAAATGCTATACCCAATCAGAGACAACGCTATACAGCTGTCTCTGATTGGGGATGATCATCTCCCTAATAATGTGTGAGAGCTTGGTTGTGTGCCTCTCTCCTCCCCTAGGTGGGAGTAAGAGGCCTTACCACAACCAAGCCCTCACAATAGATACTGTACAGTCATCCAGACACTCTGTGTTATACTCTATCATTATGTGATATTATATTATATTATATTATATTATATTATATTATATTATATTATATTATTCTGGAGACCATAGATACTGTACAGTCATCCAGACACTCTGTTATACTCTATCATTATGTGATATTATATTATATTATATTATATTATATTATATTATATTATTTTATATGATTCTGGAGACCATAGATACTGTACAGTCATCCAGACACTCTGTGTTATACTCTATCATTATGTGATATTATATTATATTACATTATATTATATTATATTATATTATATTATATTATATTATATTATATTATATGATTCTGGAGACCATAGATACTGTACAGTCATCCAGACACTCTGTGTTATACTCTATCATTATGTGATATTATATTATATTATATTATATTATATTATATTATATTATATTATATTATATGATTCTGGAGACCATAGATACTGTACAGTCATCCAGACACTCTGTGTTATACTCTATCATTATGTGATATTATATTATATTATATTATATTATATTATATTATATGATTCTGGAGACCATAGATACTGTACAGTCATCCAGACACTCTGTGCTATACTCTATCATTATGTGATATTATACTATATTATATTATATTATATTATATTATTCTGGAGACCATAGATACTGTACAGTCATCCAGACACTCTGTGTTATACTCTATCATTATGTGATATTATATTATATTATATTATATTATATTATATTATATTATATTATATTATTCTGGAGACCATAGATACTGTACAGTCATCCAGACACTCTGTGTTATACTCTATCATTATGTGATATTATATTATATTATATTATATGATTCTGGAGACCATAGATACAGTACAGTCATCCAGACACTCTGTGTTATACTCTATCATTATGTGATATTATATTATATTATATTATATGATTCTGGAGACCATAGATACTGTACAGTCATCCAGACACTCTGTGTTATACTCTATCATTATGTGATATTATATTATATTATATTATATTATATTATATGATTCTGGAGACCATAGATACTGTACAGTCATCCAGACACTCTGTGTTATACTCTATCATTATGTGATATTATATTATATTATATTATATTATATTATATGATTCTGGAGACCATAGATACTGTACAGTCATCCAGACACTCTGTGTTATACTCTATCATTATGTGATATTATATTATATTATATTATATTATATTATATTATATTATATTATATTATATGATTCTGGAGACCATAGATACTGTACAGTCATCCAGACACTCTGTGTTATACTCTATCATTATGTGATATTATATTATATTATATTATATTATATTAATATTATATTATATTATATTATATTATATGATTCTGGAGACCATAGATACTGTACAGTCATCCAGACACTCTGTGTTATACTCTATCATTATGTGATATTATATTATATTATATTATATTATATGATTCTGGAGACCATAGATACTGTACAGTCATCCAGACACTCTGTGTTATACTCTATCATTATGTGATATTATATTATATTATATTATATTATATTATATGATTCTGGAGACCATAGATACTGTACAGTCATCCAGACACTCTGTGTTATACTCTATCATTATGTGATATTATATTATATTATATTATATTATATTATATTATATTATATTATATTATATTATATTATATGATTCTGGAGACCCTAGATACTGTACAGTCATCCAGACACTCTGTGTTATACTCTATTGCGGATTGCTGAGGGGAAGAGAGTGTATAAGGAGAAGATGGAGGACAAGCTGAGGCAGAGCCAGGTGAGAGAGGTGTGGAAGGGTATGAGAAATATCACTGGCTTCAAAAAGTCAAACAGTGGGCAGACGGAGGGGACCCAGGACAGAGCCAATGAGCTGAACCAATTTTTTAACAGGTTCTATACTGGCCCTGTCCACCTCCCCTCCAGCTCCCCAGACCACACACCCTCACGGCTATCCCACCCCCACTTTGCTCACAGCACCTCTGCTGAGACAATCAGTGACCCCACCTCCGCCCCTGCCCCCCCTGGACTGATCCTCAACACCCCCCTTCCCCCCACCTCCCTACCTGGGCTGGCTTTCACCACCAACCAAGTGAAGAGAGAGCTGGAGAGACTACACCAGTGGAAAGCGGCGGGCCCTGATGGCATCAGCCCAAGGGTGCTGAGGGTCTGTGCTGACCAACTGTGTGGAATACTCCAGCGTCTTTTCAACCTTAGCCTGAGCCTAGAAAGGGTCCCTGTGCTGTGGAAAACATCCTGCCTCGTCCCAGTGCCAAAGAAGGCACACCCCACTGTCCTGAACGACTTCAGACCTGTAGCGCTAACATCCCACATCATGAAGACCCTGGAAAGGTTAGTCCTCGCTCACCTCAGACCCCTGGTGTGTTCATCAATGGACCCCCTGCAGTTTGCATACCAGCGCAACATCGGGGTGGATGATGCAATCATCTACCTTCTGCAGAGGGCCTACTCTCACCTGGACAACGCAGGTTGCACTGTGAGGGTCATGTTTTTTGACTTCTCCAGTGCCTTCAATACCATTCAGCCCCTGCTACTGGGTGAGAAGATGAGGAGGATGAAAGTGGAAGCACCCTTAGTCTCCTGGGTCACGGACTACCTGACCGGTAGGCCACAATTTGTGCGACTACAGAGCTGTGTGTCAGAACGGGCAGTTAGCAACACAGGGGCCCCCCAGGGTACGGTCCTGTCCCCCTTCCTGTTCACCCTCTACACCTCAGACTTCAGATATAACTCTGAAACATGCCACCTACAGAAGTTCTCGGATGACTCTGCTATTGTAGGGTGCATCAGGGGTGGGCAGGAGGAGGAGTACAGGAGCACAATCAGTGACTTTGTGTTGTGGTGTGAGCAGAACCACCTTCAGCTCAACATCAGCAAAACTAAGGAGATGGTGGTGGACTTCAGGAGAACCAAGGCACAACTGACTGCAGTCCCTATAAAGGGGATGGATGTGGAAATGGTTGAGTCATACAAGTTCTTGGGTGTCCATATGGACAACAGACTGGAATGGGCTGGTAACACCGGGGCCCTGTACAAAAAGGGCCAGAGCCGACTCTACTTTCTGAGGAGGCTCAGGTCCTTCAACGTGTGCAGTAAACTACTGCATACCTTCTACCAGTCTGTGGTGGCCAGTGCCATCTTTTTTGCAGTGGTGTGCTGGGGAGCAAACATCAAAGCCGGTGATGCTTCTCGGGTAAATAAGCTGATCAGGAAGGCTAGCTCTGTCCTGGGGATGAGCCTTGACACTCTAGAGGAGGTGGCGGAGAGACGGATCCTGGCCAAACTGCTGGCCATCATGGACAACGTCACCCACCCTCTGCACGCTATGGTTATGACGCAGAGGAGCTCTTTCAGTCACAGACTGATCCCACCACGGTGTGCCAGAGAGCGCTACAGGAGGTCCTTCCTGCCGGCGGCTATGAGACTATATAATGCCTCACCGGGGTGCCGTGCCGTCGGTAACATAGATCTGGAACTGTTGGGGTGCTAGGACCTAGTTTAACAATTATGCATCCATCCGTGAGTAACTCTGTTCCGTCAGCACTCATCCACTCAGGTCCTACTTATTCATACAGGTCTGTATATACATACCCATGTACAGTTGTTATATTATATCACATGCAATATTGTAAGTAATTATTGGACCTAGGCATTCACTCAGGAATGCATATTAGTATCCTGCCAGTTGCACCTTTTCTCATTGCTTTTAGTATATCAAATGTGCAATAAGTGCAGTTGTCTGTAATTAAACCCTGCGCACTAAGGACTATATTTTAAGGGAATTACTATTATTACCCCAATGATATCATACACACATTTAGCTATTAAAGTATCTCTTCCTGTCATTTACCTGTACAGTTTGCGTAAACATGCAAGTATTCACTTATCTGTAAATATAACTGTATACCTAACTGTACAGCTAATTTAACCATGCAAAATTTTCACTTACCTGTTCATTTACCCAGTCTGTCTATTAAGTAAACTATTATTACCCTCGCTCATATCATACACATTAGCTACTGAAGTATTTCTCTGCCATCAACCTGTATAGTATAGTTAACCATCCAACATCCACCAATGTATAGTGTACATATTCAGCCAACCACTCATACTATGCAATGTCATTTTATAGCTTTTTTTTGCACTCCAGATATCCTGTATTTCTATACTTTTTCATACTGCCGCTCTATGTATCATGTACCGTGTATCTGTCTTTTGTGTACTTTCGTTGTGGCATTTTGCACCTGCCCTGTGTTTTTGTTGTAGCTGCTTGATAATGAAATTTCCCCCCCGGGGGATCAATAAAGTACCTATCTATCTATCTATCTATCTATCTATCTATCTATCTATCTATCTATCTATCTATCTATCTATCTATCTATCTATCTATCTATCTATCTATCTATCTATCTATCTATCTATCTATCTATCTATCTATCTATCTATCTATCTATCTATCTATCTATCTATCTATCTATCTATCTATCTATCTATCTATCTATCTATCTATCTATCTATCATTATGTGATATTATATTATATTATATTATATTATATTATATTATATGATTCTGGAGACCATAGATACTGTACAGTCATCCAGACACTCTGTGTTATACTCTATCATTATGTGATATTATATTATATTATATTATATTATATTATATTATATTATTCTGGAGACCATAGATACTGTACAGTCATCCAGACACTCTGTGTTATACCCTATCATTATGTGATATTATATTATATTATATTATATTATATTATATGATTCTGGAGACCATAGATACTGTACAGTCATCCAGACACTCTGTTATACTCTATCATTATGTGATATTATATTATATTATATTATATTATATTATATTATATTATTCTGGAGACCATAGATACTGTACAGTCATCCAGACACTCTGTGTTATACTCTATCATTATGTGATATTATATTATATTATATTATATTATATTATATGATTCTGGAGACCATAGATACTGTACAGTCATCCAGACACTCTGTGTTATACTCTATCATTATGTGATATTATATTATATTATATTATATTATATTATTCTGGAGACCATAGATACTGTACAGTCATCCAGACACTCTGTGTTATACTCTATCATTATGTGATATTATATTATATTATATTATATTATATTATATTATATTATATTATATTATATGATTCTGGAGACCATAGATACTGTACAGTCATCCAGACACTCTGTGTTATACTCTATCATTATGTGATATTATATTATATTATATGATTCTGGAGACCATAGATACTGTACAGTCATCCAGACACTCTGTGTTATACTCTATCATTATGTGATATTATATTATATTATATTATATTATATTATATGATTCTGGAGACCATAGATACAGTACAGTCATCCAGACACTCTGTGTTATACTCTATCATTATGTGATATTATATTATATTATATTATATTATATGATTCTGGAGACCATAGATACTGTACAGTCATCCAGACACTCTGTGTTATACTCTATCATTATGTGATATTATATTATATTATATTATATTATATTATATTATATTATATTATATTATATTATATGATTCTGGAGACCATAGATACTGTACAGTCATCCAGACACTCTGTGTTATACTCTATCATTACGTGATATTATATTATATTATATTATATGATTCTGGAGACCATAGATACTGTACAGTCATCCAGACACTCTGGGTAATACTCTATCATTATGTGATATTATATTATATTATATTATATTATATTATATTATATTATATTATATTTTATGATTCTGGAGACCACAGATACTGTACAGTCATCCAGACACTCTGTGTTATACTCTATCATTATGTGATATTATATTATATTATATTATATTATATTATTCTGGAGACCATAGATACTGTACAGTCATCCAGACACTCTGTGTTATACTCTATCATTATGTGATATTATATTATATTATATTATATTATATTATATTATATTATATGATTCTGGAGACCATAGATACTGTACAGTCATCCAGACACTCTGTGTTATACTCTATCATTATGTGATATTATATTATATTATATTATATTATATTATATTATATTATATTATATTATATTATATGATTCTGGAGACCATAGATACTGTACAGTCATCCAGACACTCTGTGTTATACTCTATCATTATGTGATATTATATTATATTATATTATATTATATTATATTATATTATATTATATTATATTATATGATTCTGGAGACCATAGATACTGTACAGTCATCCAGACACTCTGTGTTATACTCTATCATTATGTGATATTATATTATATTATATTATATTATATTATTCTGGAGACCATAGATACTGTACAGTCATCCAGACACTCTGTGTTATACTCTATCATTATGTGATATTATATTATATTATATTATATTATATTATATTATATTATATTATATGATTCTGGAGACCATAGATACTGTACAGTCATCCAGACACTCTGTGTTATACTCTATCATTATGTGATATTATATTATATTATATGATTCTGGAGACCATAGATACTGTACAGTCATCCAGACACTCTGTGTTATACTCTATCATTATGTGATATTATATTATATTATATTATATTATATTATATTATATTATATGATTCTGGAGACCATAGATACAGTACAGTCATCCAGACACTCTGTGTTATACTCTATCATTATGTGATATTATATTATATTATATTATATTATATTATATGATTCTGGAGACCATAGATACTGTACAGTCATCCAGACACTCTGTGTTATACTCTATCATTATGTGATATTATATTATATTATATTATATTATATTATATTATATTATATTATATTATATTATATGATTCTGGAGACCATAGATACTGTACAGTCATCCAGACACTCTGTGTTATACTCTATCATTACGTGATATTATATTATATTATATTATATTATATTATATTATATTATTCTGGAGACCATAGATACTGTACAGTCATCCAGACACTCTGTGTTATACTCTACCATTATGTGATATTATATTATATTATATTATATTATATTATATTATATGATTCTGGAGACCATAGATACTGTACAGTCATCCAGACACTCTGTGTTATACTCTATCATTATGTGATATTATATTATATTATATGATTCTGGAGACCATGGATACTGTACAGTCATCCAGACACTCTGTGCTATACTCTATCATTATGTGATATTATATTATATTATATTATATTATATGATTCTGGAGACCATAGATACTGTACAGTCATCCAGACACTCTGTGTTATACTCTATCATTATGTGATATTATATTATATTATATTATATTAAATTATATTATATTATATTATATTATATGATTCTGGAGACCATAGATACTGTACAGTCATCCAGACACTCTGTGCTATACTCTATCATTATGTGATATTATATTATATTATAATATATTATATGATTCTGGAGACCATAGATACTGTACAGTCATCCAGACACTCTGTGTTATACTCTATCATTATGTGATATTATATTATATTATATTATATTATATTATATTATATTATATTATATTATTCTGGAGACCATAGATACTGTACAGTCATCCAGACACTCTGTGTTATACTCTATCATTATGTGATATTATATTATATTATATTATATTATATTATATTATATTATATTATATGATTCTGGAGACCATAGATACTGTACAGTCATCTAGACACTCTGTGTTATACTCTATCATTATGTGATATTATATTATATTATATTATATTATATTATATTATATGATTCTGGAGACCATAGATACTCTACAGTCATCCAGACACTCTGTGTTATACTCTATCATTACGTGATATTATATTATATTATATTATATTATATTATATTATATTATATTATATTATATTATATGATTCTGGAGACCATAGATACTGTACAGTCATCCAGACACTCTGTGTTATACTCTATCATTACGTGATATTATATTATATTATATTATATTATATTATATTATATTATATTATATTATATTATATTATTCTGGAGACCATAGATACTGTACAGTCATCCAGACACTCTGTGTTATACTCTACCATTATGTGATATTATATTATATTATATTATATTATATTATATTATATTATATGATTCTGGAGACCATAGATACTGTACAGTCATCCAGACACTCTGTGTTATACTCTATCATTATGTGATATTATATTATATTATATTATATTATATGATTCTGGAGACCATGGATACTGTACAGTCATCCAGACACTCTGTGCTATACTCTATCATTATGTGATATTATATTATATTATATTATATTATATTATATGATTCTGGAGACCATAGATACTGTACAGTCATCCAGACACTCTGTGTTATACTCTATCATTATGTGATATTATATTATATTATATTATATTAAATTATATTATATTATATTATATTATATGATTCTGGAGACCATAGATACTGTACAGTCATCCAGACACTCTGTGCTATACTCTATCATTATGTGATATTATATTATATTATATTATATTATATTATATGATTCTGGAGACCATAGATACTGTACAGTCATCCAGACACTCTGTGTTATACTCTATCATTATGTGATATTATATTATATTATATTATATTATATTATATTATATTATATTATTCTGGAGACCATAGATACTGTACAGTCATCCAGACACTCTGTGTTATACTCTATCATTATGTGATATTATATTATATTATATTATATTATATTATATTATATTATATGATTCTGGAGACCATAGATACTGTACAGTCATCCAGACACTCTGTGTTATACTCTATCATTATGTGATATTATATTATATTATATTATATTATATTATATTATATTATATTATTCTGGAGACCATAGATACTGTACAGTCATCCAGACACTCTGTGTTATACTCTATCATTATGTAATATTATATTATATTATATTATATTATATTATATTATATTATATTATATGATTCTGGAGACCATAGATACTGTACAGTCATCCAGACACTCTGTGTTATACTCTATCATTATGTGATATTATATTATATTATATTATATTATATTATATTATATTATATTATATGATTCTGGAGACCATAGATACTGTACAGTCATCCAGACACTCTGTGTTATACTCTATCATTATGTGATATTATATTATATTATATTATATTATATTATATGATTCTGGAGACCATAGATACTGTACAGTCATCCAGACACTCTGTGTTATACTCTATCATTATATTATATTATATTATATTATATTATATTATATTATATTATTCTGGAGACCATAGATACTGTACAGTCATCCAGACACTCTGTGCTATACTCTATCATTATGTGATATTATATTATATTATATTATATTATATTATATTATATTATATTATTCTGGAGACCATAGATACTGTACAGTCATCCAGACACTCTGTGTTATACTCTATCATTATGTGATATTATATTATATTATATTATATTATATTATATTATATTATATTATATTATATTATATTATATGATTCTGGAGACCATAGATACTGTACAGTCATCCAGACACTCTGTGTTATACTCTATCATTATGTGATATTATATTATATTATATTATATTATATTATATTATATGATTCTGGAGACCATAGATACTCTACAGTCATCCAGACACTCTGTGTTATACTCTATCATTACGTGATATTATATTATATTATATTATATTATATTATATTATATTATATTATATTATATTATATTATATGATTCTGGAGACCATAGATACTGTACAGTCATCCAGACACTCTGTGTTATACTCTATCATTACGTGATATTATATTATATTATATTATATTATATTATATTATATTATATTATATTATTCTGGAGACCATAGATACTGTACAGTCATCCAGACACTCTGTGTTATACTCTACCATTATGTGATATTATATTATATTATATTATATTATATTATATGATTCTGGAGACCATAGATACTGTACAGTCATCCAGACACTCTGTGTTATACTCTATCATTATGTGATATTATATTATATTATATTATATTATATTATATTATATTATATGATTCTGGAGACCATGGATACTGTACAGTCATCCAGACACTCTGTGCTATACTCTATCATTATGTGATATTATATTATATTATATTATATTATATTATATTATATGATTCTGGAGACCATAGATACTCTACAGTCATCCAGACACTCTGTGTTATACTCTATCATTATGTGATATTATATTATATTATATTATATTAAATTATATTATATTATATTATATTATATGATTCTGGAGACCATAGATACTGTACAGTCATCCAGACACTCTGTGCTATACTCTATCATTATGTGATATTATATTATATTATATTATATTATATTATATTATATTATATGATTCTGGAGACCATAGATACTGTACAGTCATCCAGACACTCTGTGTTATACTCTATCATTATGTGATATTATATTATATTATATTATATTATATTATATTATATTATTCTGGAGACCATAGATACTGTACAGTCATCCAGACACTCTGTGTTATACTCTATCATTATGTGATATTATATTATATTATATTATATTATATTATATTATATGATTCTGGAGACCATAGATACTGTACAGTCATCCAGACACTCTGTGTTATACTCTATCATTATGTGATATTATATTATATTATATTATATTATATTATATTATATTATATTATATTATTCTGGAGACCATAGATACTGTACAGTCATCCAGACACTCTGTGTTATACTCTATCATTATGTAATATTATATTATATTATATTATATTATATTATATTATATTATATTATATTATATTATATGATTCTGGAGACCATAGATACTGTACAGTCATCCAGACACTCTGTGTTATACTCTATCATTATGTGATATTATATTATATTATATTATATTATATTATATTATATTATATTATATTATATTATATGATTCTGGAGACCATAGATACTGTACAGTCATCCAGACACTCTGTGTTATACTCTATCATTATGTGATATTATATTATATTATATTATATTATATTATATGATTCTGGAGACCATAGATACTGTACAGTCATCCAGACACTCTGTGTTATACTCTATCATTATGTGATATTATATTATATTATATTATATTATATTATATTATATTATATTATTCTGGAGACCATAGATACTGTACAGTCATCCAGACACTCTGTGCTATACTCTATCATTATGTGATATTATATTATATTATATTATATTATATTATATTATATTATATTATTCTGGAGACCATAGATACTGTACAGTCATCCAGACACTCTGTGTTATACTCTATCATTATGTGATATTATATTATATTATATTATATTATATTATATTATATTATGTTATATTATATTATATTATATTATATGATTCTGGAGACCATAGATACTGTACAGTCATCCAGACACTCTGTGTTATACTCTATCATTATGTGATATTATATTATATTATATTATATTATATTATATTATATGATTCTGGAGACCATAGATACTCTACAGTCATCCAGACACTCTGTGTTATACTCTATCATTACGTGATATTATATTATATTATATTATATTATATTATATTATATTATATTATATGATTCTGGAGACCATAGATACTGTACAGTCATCCAGACACTCTGTGTTATACTCTATCATTATGTGATATTATATTATATTATATTATATTATATTATATTATATTATATGATTCTGGAGACCATAGATACTGTACAGTCATCCAGACACTCTGTGCTATACTCTATCATTATGTAATATTATATTATATTATATTATATTATATTATATTATATTATATTATATGATTCTGGAGACCATAGATACTGTACAGTCATCCAGACACTCTGTGTTACACTCTATCATTATGTGATATTATATTATATTATATTATATTATATTATATTATATTATATTATATTATTCTGGAGACCATAGATACTGTACAGTCATCCAGACACTCTGTGTTATATTCTATCATTATTTGATATTATATTATATTATATTATATTATATTATATTATATTATATTATATTATATTATATGATTCTGGAGACCATAGATACTGTACAGTCATCCAGACACTCTGTGTTATACTCTATCATTATGTGATATTATATTATATTATATTATATTATATGATTCTGGAGACCATAGATACTGTACAGTCATCCAGACACTCTGTGTTATACTCTATCATTATGTGATATTATATTATATTATATTATATTATATTATATTATATTATATTATTCTGGAGACCATAGATACTGTACAGTCATCCAGACACTCTGTGCTATACTCTATCATTATGTGACATTATATTATATTATATTATATTATATTATATTATTCTGGAGACCATAGATACTGTATAGTCATCCAGACACTCTCTGTTATACTCTATCATTATGTGATATTATATTATATTATATTATATTATATTATATGATTCTGGAGACCATAGATACTGTACAGTCATCCAGACACTCTGTGTTATACTCTATCATTATGTGATATTATATTATATTATATTATATTATATTATATTATATGATTCTGGAGACGATAGATACTCTACAGTCATCCAGACACTCTGTGTTATACTCTATCATTACGTGATATTATATTATATTATATTATATTATATTATATTATATTATTTTATATTATATGATTCTGGAGACCATAGATACTGTACAGTCATCCAGACACTCTGTGTTATACTCTATCATTACGTGATATTATATTATATTATATTATATTATATTATATTATATTATTCTGGAGACCATAGATACTGTACAGTCATCCAGACACTCTGTGTTATACTCTATCATTATGTGATATTATATTATATTATATTATATTATATTATATGATTCTGGAGACCATAGATACTGTACAGTCATCCAGACACTCTGTGTTATACTCTATCATTATGTGATATTATATTATATTATATTATATTATATGATTCTGGAGACCATGGATACTGTACAGTCATCCAGACACTCTGTGCTATACTCTATCATTATGTGATATTATATTATATTATATTATATTATATTATATGATTCTGGAGACCATAGATACTGTACAGTCATCCAGACACTCTGTGTTATACTCTATCATTATGTGATATTATATTATATTATATTATATTATATTATATTATATTATATTATATTATATTATATGATTCTGGAGACCATAGATACTGTACAGTCATCCAGACACTCTGTGTTATACTCTATCATTATGTGATATTATATTATAATATATTATATTATATTATATGATTCTGGAGACCATAGATACTGTACAGTCATCCAGACACTCTGTGTTATACTCTATCATTATGTGATATTATATTATATTATATTATATTATATTATATTATATTATTCTGGAGACCATAGATACTGTACAGTCATCCAGACACTCTGTGTTATACTCTATCATTATGTAATATTATATTATATTATATTATATTATATTATATTATATGATTCTGGAGACCATAGATACTGTACAGTCATCCAGACACTCTGTGTTATACTCTATCATTATGTGATATTATATTATATTATATTATATTATATTATATTATATTATATTATATGATTCTGGAGACCATAGATACTGTACAGTCATCCAGACACTCTGTGTTATACTCTATCATTATGTGATATTATATTATATTATATTATATGATTCTGGAGACCATAGATACTGTACAGTCATCCAGACACTCTGTGTTATACTCTATCATTATGTGATATTATATTATATTATATTATATTATATTATATTATATTATATTATTCTGGAGACCATAGATACTGTACAGTCATCCAGACACTCTGTGTTATACTCTATCATTATGTGATATTATATTATATTATATTATATTATATTATATGATTCTGGAGACCATAGATACTGTACAGTCATCCAGACACTCTGTGTTATACTCTATCATTATGTGATATTATATTATATTATATTATATTATATTATATTATATTATATTATATTATATTATTTTGGAGACCATAGATACTGTACAGTCATCCAGACACTCTGTGTTATACTCTATCATTATGTGATATTATATTATATTATATTATATTATATTATATTATATTATATTATATTATATGATTCTGGAGACCATAGATACTGTACAGTCATCCAGACACTCTGTGTTATACTCTATCATTATGTGATATTATATTATATTATATTATATTATATTATATTATATGATTCTGGAGACCATAGATACTGTACAGTCATCCAGACACTCTGTGCTATACTCTATCATTATGTGATATTATATTATATTATATTATATTATATGATTCTGGAGACCATAGATACTGTACAGTCATCCAGACACTCTGTGTTATACTCTATCATTATGTGATATTATATTATATTATATTATATTATATTATATTATATTATATTATATTATATTATATTATTCTGGAGACCATAGATACTGTACAGTCATCCAGACACTCTGTGTTATACTCTATCATTATTTGATATTATATTATATTATATTATATTATATGATTCTGGAGACCATAGATACTGTACAGTCATCCAGACACTCTGTGTTATACTCTATCATTATGTGATATTATATTATATTATATTATATTATATTATATTATATTATATGATTCTGGAGACCATAGATACTGTACAGTCATCCAGACACTCTGTGTTATACTCTATCATTATGTGATATTATATTATATTATATTATATTATATTATATTATATTATATTATATTATATTATTCTGGAGACCATAGATACTGTACAGTCATCCAGACACTCTGTGTTATACTCTATCATTATGTAATATTATATTATATTATATTATATTATATTATATTATATGATTCTGGAGACCATAGATACTGTACAGTCATCCAGACACTCTGTGTTATACTCTATCATTATGTGATATTATATTATATTATATTATATTATATTATATTATATGATTCTGGAGACCATAGATACTGTACAGTCATCCAGACACTCTGTGTTATACTCTATCATTATGTGATATTATATTATATTATATTATATTATATTATATGATTCTGGAGACCATAGATACTGTACAGTCATCCAGACACTCTGTGTTATACTCTATCATTATGTGATATTATATTATATTATATTATATTATATTATATTATATTATATTATATTATTCTGGAGACCATAGATACTGTACAGTCATCCAGACACTCTGTGCTATACTCTATCATTATGTGATATTATATTATATTATATTATATTATATTATATTATATTATATTATATTATATGATTCTGGAGACCATAGATACTGTACAGTCATCCAGACACTCTGTGTTATATTCTATCATTATGTGATATTATATTATATTATATTATATTATATTATATTATATTATATTATATTATATTATATTATATTATTCTGGAGACCATAGATACTGTACAGTCATCCAGACACTCTGTGTTATACTCTATCATTATGTGATATTATATTATATTATATTATATTATATTATATTATATTATATTATATTATATTATATGATTCTGGAGACCATAGATACTGTACAGTCATCCAGACACTCTGTGTTATACTCTATCATTATGTGATATTATATTATATTATATTATATTATATTATATTATATTATATGATTCTGGAGACCATAGATACTCTACAGTCATCCAGACACTCTGTGTTATACTCTATCATTACGTGATATTATATTATATTATATTATATTATATTATATTATATTATATTATATTATTCTGGAGACCATAGATACTGTACAGTCATCCAGACACTCTGTGTTATACTCTATCATTATGTGATATTATATTATATTATATTATATTATATTATATTATATTATATTATATTATATGATTCTGGAGACCATAGATACTGTACAGTCATCCAGACACTCTGTGTTATACTCTATCATTATGTGATATTATATTATATTATATTATATTATATTATATTATTTTGGAGACCATAGATACTGTACAGTCATCCAGACACTCTGTGTTATACTCTATCATTATGTGATATTATATTATATTATATTATATTATATTATATTATATTATATTATATTATATGATTCTGGAGACCATAGATACTGTACAGTCATCCAGACACTCTGTGTTATACTCTATCATTATGTGATATTATATTATATTATATTATATTATATTATATTATATTATATTATATTATATGATTCTGGAGACCATAGATACTGTACAGTCATCCAGACACTCTGTGCTATACTCTATCATTATGTGATATTATATTATATTATATTATATTATATTATATGATTCTGGAGACCATAGATACTGTACAGTCATCCAGACACTCTGTGTTATACTCTATCATTATGTGATATTATATTATATTATATTATATTATATTATATTATATGATTCTGGAGACCATAGATACTGTACAGTCATCCAGACACTCTGTGTTATACTCTATCATTATGTGATATTATATTATATTATATTATATTATATTATATTATATTATATTATATTATATTATATTATATTATTCTGGAGACCATAGATACTGTACAGTCATCCTGACACTCTGTGCTATACTCTATCATTATGTGATATTATATTATATTATATTATATTATATTATATTATATGATTCTGGAGACCATAGATACTGTACAGTCATCCAGACACTCTGTGTTATATTCTATCATTATGTGATATTATATTATATTATATTATATTATATTATATTATATTATATTATTCTGGAGACCATAGATACTGTACAGTCATCCAGACACTCTGTGTTATACTCTATCATTATGTGATATTATATTATATTATATTATATTATATTATATTATATTATATGATTCTGGAGACCATAGATACTGTACAGTCATCCAGACACTCTGTGTTATACTCTATCATTATGTGATATTATATTATATTATATTATATTATATTATATTATATTATATTATATTATATGATTCTGGAGACCATAGATACTCTACAGTCATCCAGACACTCTGTGTTATACTCTATCATTACGTGATATTATATTATATTATATTATATTATATTATATTATATTATATTATTCTGGAGACCATAGATACTGTACAGTCATCCAGACACTCTGTGTTATACTCTATCATTATGTGATATTATATTATATTATATTATATTATATTATATTATATTATATTATATGATTCTGGAGACCATAGATACTGTACAGTCATCCAGACACTCTGTGTTATACTCTATCATTATGTGATATTATATTATATTATATTATATTATATTATATTATTTTGGAGACCATAGATACTGTACAGTCATCCAGACACTCTGTGTTATACTCTATCATTATGTGATATTATATTATATTATATTATATTATATTATATTATATTATATGATTCTGGAGACCATAGATACTGTACAGTCATCCAGACACTCTGTGTTATACTCAATCATTATGTGATATTATATTATATTATATTATATTATATTATATTATATTATATTATATTATATTATATTATATGATTCTGGAGACCATAGATACTGTACAGTCATCCAGACACTCTGTGCTATACTCTATCATTATGTGATATTATATTATATTATATTATATTATATTATATGATTCTGGAGACCATAGATACTGTACAGTCATCCAGACACTCTGTGTTATACTCTATCATTATGTGATATTATATTATATTATCTTATATTATATTATATGATTCTGGAGACCATAGATACTGTACAGTCATCCAGACACTCTGTGTTATACTCTATCATTATGTGATATTATATTATATTATATTATATTATATTATATTATATTATATTATATTATATTATATTATTCTGGAGACCATAGATACTGTACAGTCATCCAGACACTCTGTGTTATACTCTATCATTATGTAATATTATATTATATTATATTATATTATATTATGTTATATTATATTATATGATTCTGGAGACCATAGATACTGTACAGTCATCCAGACACTCTGTGTTATACTCTATCATTATGTGATATTATATTATATTATATTATATTATATTATATTATATTATATTATATGATTCTGGAGACCATAGATACTGTACAGTCATCCAGACACTCTGTGTTATACTCTATCATTATGTGATATTATATTATATTATATTATATTATATTATATGATTCTGGAGACCATAGATACTGTACAGTCATCCAGACACTCTGTGTTATACTCTATCATTATGTGATATTATATTATATTATATTATATTATATTATATTATATTATTCTGGAGACCATAGATACTGTACAGTCATCCAGACACTCTGTGCTATACTCTATCATTATGTGATATTATATTATATTATATTATATTATATTATATTATATTATATGATTCTGGAGACCATAGATACTGTACAGTCATCCAGACACTCTGTGTTATATTCTATCATTATGTGATATTATATTATATTATATTATATTATATTATATTATTCTGGAGACCATAGATACTGTACAGTCATCCAGACACTCTGTGTTATACTCTATCATTATGTGATATTATATTATATTATATTATATTATATTATATTATATTATATGATTCTGGAGACCATAGATACTGTACAGTCATCCAGACACTCTGTGTTATACTCTATCATTATGTGATATTATATTATATTATATTATATTATATTATATTATATTATATGATTCTGGAGACCATAGATACTCTACAGTCATCCAGACACTCTGTGTTATACTCTATCATTACGTGATATTATATTATATTATATTATATTATATTATATTATATTATATTATATTATTCTGGAGACCATAGATACTGTACAGTCATCCAGACACTCTGTGTTATACTCTATCATTATGTGATATTATATTATATTATATTATATTATATTATATTATATTATATTATATTATATTATATGATTCTGGAGACCATAGATACTGTACAGTCATCCAGACACTCTGTGTTATACTCTATCATTATGTGATATTATATTATATTATATTATATTATATTATATTATATTATTTTGGAGACCATAGATACTGTACAGTCATCCAGACACTCTGTGTTATACTATATCATTATGTGATATTATATTATATTATATTATATTATATTATATTATATTATATTATATGATTCTGGAGACCATAGATACTGTACAGTCATCCAGACACTCTGTGTTATACTCAATCATTATGTGATATTATATTATATTATATTATATTATATTATATTATATTATATTATATTATATTATATGATTCTGGAGACCATAGATACTGTACAGTCATCCAGACACTCTGTGCTATACTCTATCATTATGTGATATTATATTATATTATATTATATTATATTATATTATATTATATGATTCTGGAGACCATAGATAATGTACAGTCATCCAGACACTCTGTGTTATACTCTATCATTATGTGATATTATATTATATTATCTTATATTATATTATATGATTCTGGAGACCATAGATACTGTACAGTCATCCAGACACTCTGTGTTATACTCTATCATTATGTGATATTATATTATATTATATTATATTATATTATATTATATTATATTATTCTGGAGACCATAGATACTGTACAGTCATCCAGACACTCTGTGTTATACTCTATCATTATGTAATATTATATTATATTATATTATATTATATTATGTTATATTATATTATATGATTCTGGAGACCATAGATACTGTACAGTCATCCAGACACTCTGTGTTATACTCTATCATTATGTGATATTATATTATATTATATTATATTATATTATATTATATGATTCTGGAGACCATAGATACTGTACAGTCATCCAGACACTCTGTGTTATACTCTATCATTATGTGATATTATATTATATTATATTATATTATATGATTCTGGAGACCATAGATACTGTACAGTCATCCAGACACTCTGTGTTATACTCTATCATTATGTGATATTATATTATATTATATTATATTATATTATATTATATTATATTATATTATATTATATTATATTATATTATATTATTCTGGAGACCATAGATACTGTACAGTCATCCAGACACTCTGTGCTATACTCTATCATTATGTGATATTATATTATATTATATTATATTATATTATATTATATTATATGATTCTGGAGACCATAGATACTGTACAGTCATCCAGACACTCTGTGTTATATTCTATCATTATGTGATATTATATTATATTATATTATATTATATTATATTATATTATTCTGGAGACCATAGATACTGTACAGTCATCCAGACACTCTGTGTTATACTCTATCATTATGTGATATTATATTATATTATATTATATTATATTATATTATATGATTCTGGAGACCATAGATACTGTACAGTCATCCAGACACTCTGTGTTATACTCTATCATTATGTGATATTATATTATATTATATTATATTATATTATATTATATTATATGATTCTGGAGACCATAGATACTCTACAGTCATCCAGACACTCTGTGTTATACTCTATCATTACGTGATATTATATTATATTATATTATATTATATTATATTATATTATATTATTCTGGAGACCATAGATACTGTACAGTCATCCAGACACTCTGTGTTATACTCTATCATTATGTGATATTATATTATATTATATTATATTATATTATATGATTCTGGAGACCATAGATACTGTACAGTCATCCAGACACTCTGTGTTATACTCTATCATTATGTGATATTATATTATATTATATTATATTATATTATATTATTTTGGAGACCATAGATACTGTACAGTCATCCAGACACTCTGTGTTATACTCTATCATTATGTGATATTATATTATATTATATTATATTATATTATATTATATTATATGATTCTGGAGACCATAGATACTGTACAGTCATCCAGACACTCTGTGTTATACTCTATCATTATGTGATATTATATTATATTATATTATATTATATTATATTATATTATATTATATTATATGATTCTGGGGACCATAGATACTGTACAGTCATCCAGACACTCTGTGCTATACTCTATCATTATGTGATATTATATTATATTATATTATATTATATTATATTATATGATTCTGGAGACCATAGATACTGTACAGTCATCCAGACACTCTGTGTTATACTCTATCATTATATTATATTATATTATATTATATTATATTATATTATATTATATTATATTATATTATATTATTCTGGAGACCATAGATACTGTACAGTCATCCAGACACTCTGTGTTATACTCTATCATTATGTGATATTATATTATATTATATTATATTATATGATTCTGGAGACCATAGATACTGTACAGTCATCCAGACACTCTGTGCTATACTCTATCATTATGTGATATTATATTATATTATATTATATTATATGATTCTGGAGACCATAGATACTGTACAGTCATCCAGACACTCTGTGTTATACTCTATCATTATGTGATATTATATTATATTATCTTATATTATATTATATGATTCTGGAGACCATAGATACTGTACAGTCATCCAGACACTCTGTGTTATACTCTATCATTATGTGATATTATATTATATTATATTATATTATATTATATTATATTATATTATATTATATGATTCTGGAGACCATAGATACTGTACAGTCATCCAGACACTCTGTGTTATACTCTATCATTATGTGATATTATATTATATTATATTATATTATATTATATGATTCTGGAGACCATAGATACTGTACAGTCATCCAGACACTCTGTGTTATACTCTATCATTATGTGATATTATATTATATTATATTATATTATATTATATTATATTATATTATTCTGGAGACCATAGATACTGTACAGTCATCCAGACACTCTGTGCTATACTCTATCATTATGTGATATTATATTATATTATATTATATTATATTATATTATATTATATTATATGATTCTGGAGACCATAGATACTGTACAGTCATCCAGACACTCTGTGTTATATTCTATCATTATGTGATATTATATTATATTATATTATATTATATTATATTATATTATATTATATTATATTATTCTGGAGACCATAGATACTGTACAGTCATCCAGACACTCTGTGTTATACTCTATCATTATGTGATATTATATTATATTATATTATATTATATTATATTATATTATATTATATGATTCTGGAGACCATAGATACTGTACAGTCATCCAGACACTCTGTGTTATACTCTATCATTATGTGATATTATATTATATTATATTATATTATATTATATTATATTATATTATATGATTCTGGAGACCATAGATACTCTACAGTCATCCAGACACTCTGTGTTATACTCTATCATTACGTGATATTATATTATATTATATTATATTATATTATATTATATTATATTATATTATATTATTCTGGAGACCATAGATACTGTACAGTCATCCAGACACTCTGTGTTATACTCTATCATTATGTGATATTATATTATATTATATTATATTATATTATATTATATTATATTATATGATTCTGGAGACCATAGATACTGTACAGTCATCCAGACACTCTGTGTTATACTCTATCATTATGTGATATTATATTATATTATATTATATTATATTATATTATATTATATTATTTTGGAGACCATAGATACTGTACAGTCATCCAGACACTCTGTGTTATACTCTATCATTATGTGATATTATATTATATTATATTATATTATATTATATTATATTATATTATATGATTCTGGAGACCATAGATACTGTACAGTCATCCAGACACTCTGTGTTATACTCAATCATTATGTGATATTATATTATATTATATTATATTATATTATATTATATTATATTATATGATTCTGGAGACCATAGATACTGTACAGTCATCCAGACACTCTGTGCTATACTCTATCATTATGTGATATTATATTATATTATATTATATTATATTATATTATATTATATTATATGATTCTGGAGACCATAGATACTGTACAGTCATCCAGACACTCTGTGTTATACTCTATCATTATGTGATATTATATTATATTATCTTATATTATATTATATGATTCTGGAGACCATAGATACTGTACAGTCATCCAGACACTCTGTGTTATACTCTATCATTATGTGATATTATATTATATTATATTATATTATATTATATTATATTATATTATTCTGGAGACCATAGATACTGTACAGTCATCCAGACACTCTGTGTTATACTCTATCATTATGTAATATTATATTATATTATATTATATTATATTATATTATGTTATATTATATTATATGATTCTGGAGACCATAGATACTGTACAGTCATCCAGACACTCTGTGTTATACTCTATCATTATGTGATATTATATTATATTATATTATATTATATTATATTATATGATTCTGGAGACCATAGATACTGTACAGTCATCCAGACACTCTGTGTTATACTCTATCATTATGTGATATTATATTATATTATATTATATTATATGATTCTGGAGACCATAGATACTGTACAGTCATCCAGACACTCTGTGTTATACTCTATCATTATGTGATATTATATTATATTATATTATATTATATTATATTATATTATATTATATTATTCTGGAGACCATAGATACTGTACAGTCATCCAGACACTCTGTGCTATACTCTATCATTATGTGATATTATATTATATTATATTATATTATATTATATTATATGATTCTGGAGACCATAGATACTGTACAGTCATCCAGACACTCTGTGTTATATTCTATCATTATGTGATATTATATTATATTATATTATATTATATTATATTATATTATTCTGGAGACCATAGATACTGTACAGTCATCCAGACACTCTGTGTTATACTCTATCATTATGTGATATTATATTATATTATATTATATTATATTATATTATATTATATGATTCTGGAGACCATAGATACTGTACAGTCATCCAGACACTCTGTGTTATACTCTATCATTATGTGATATTATATTATATTATATTATATTATATTATATTATATTATATTATATTATATTATTCTGGAGACCATAGATACTGTACAGTCATCCAGACACTCTGTGTTATACTCTATCATTATGTGATATTATATTATATTATATTATATTATATTATATTATATTATTCTGGAGACCATAGATACTGTACAGTCATCCAGACACTCTGTGTTATACTCTATCATTATATTATATTATATTATATTATATTATATTATATTATATTATATTATATTATATTATATTATATTATATTATATTATATTATTCTGGAGACCATAGATACTGTACAGTCATCCAGACACTCTGTGTTATACTCTATCATTATGTGATATTATATTATATTATATTATATTATATGATTCTGGAGACCATAGATACTGTACAGTCATCCAGACACTCTGTGTTATACTCTATCATTATGTGATATTATATTATATTATATTATATTATATTATATTATATGATTCTGGAGACCATAGATACTGTACAGTCATCCAGACACTCTGTGTTATACTCTATCATTACGTGATATTATATTATATTATATTATATTATATTATATTATATTATATTATATTATTCTGGAGACCATAGATAATGTACAGTCATCCAGACACTCTGTGCTATACTCTATCATTATGTGATATTATATTATATTATATTATATTATATTATATTATATGATTCTGGAGACCATAGATAATGTACAGTCATCCAGACACTCTGTGCTATACTCTATCATTATGTGATATTATATTATATTATATTATATTATATTATATTATATTATATTATATGATTCTGGAGACCATAGATACTGTACAGTCATCCAGACACTCTGTGTTATACTCTATCATTATGTGATATTATATTATATTATATTATATTATATTATATTATATTATATTATATTATATTATTCTGGAGACCATAGATACTGTACAGTCATCCAGACACTCTGTGCTATACTCTATCATTATGTGATATTATATTATATTATATTATATTATATTATATTATATGATTCTGGAGACCATAGATACTGTACAGTCATCCAGACACTCTGTGTTATATTCTATCATTATGTGATATTATATTATATTATATTATATTATATTATATTATATTATTCTGGAGACCATAGATACTGTACAGTCATCCAGACACTCTGTGTTATACTCTATCATTATGTGATATTATATTATATTATATTATATTATATGATTCTGGAGACCATAGATACTGTACAGTCATCCAGACACTCTGTGTTATATTCTATCATTATGTGATATTATATTATATTATATTATATTATATTATATTATATTATTCTGGAGACCATAGATACTGTACAGTCATCCAGACACTCTGTGTTATACTCTATCATTATGTGATATTATATTATATTATATTATATTATATTATATTATATTATATGATTCTGGAGACCATAGATACTGTACAGTCATCCAGACACTCTGTGTTATACTCTATCATTATGTGATATTATATTATATTATATTATATTATATTATATTATATTATATTATATTATATTATTCTGGAGACCATAGATACTGTACAGTCATCCAGACACTCTGTGTTATACTCTATCATTATGTGATATTATATTATATTATATTATATTATATTATATTATATTATTCTGGAGACCATAGATACTGTACAGTCATCCAGACACTCTGTGTTATACTCTATCATTATATTATATTATATTATATTATATTATATTATATTATATTATATTATATTATATTATATTATATTATATTATATTATATTATTCTGGAGACCATAGATACTGTACAGTCATCCAGACACTCTGTGTTATACTCTATCATTATGTGATATTATATTATATTATATTATATTATATGATTCTGGAGACCATAGATACTGTACAGTCATCCAGACACTCTGTGTTATACTCTATCATTATGTGATATTATATTATATTATATTATATTATATTATATTATATGATTCTGGAGACCATAGATACTGTACAGTCATCCAGACACTCTGTGTTATACTCTATCATTACGTGATATTATATTATATTATATTATATTATATTATATTATATTATATTATTCTGGAGACCATAGATAATGTACAGTCATCCAGACACTCTGTGCTATACTCTATCATTATGTGATATTATATTATATTATATTATATTATATTATATTATATGATTCTGGAGACCATAGATAATGTACAGTCATCCAGACACTCTGTGCTATACTCTATCATTATGTGATATTATATTATATTATATTATATTATATTATATTATATTATATTATATGATTCTGGAGACCATAGATACTGTACAGTCATCCAGACACTCTGTGTTATACTCTATCATTATGTGATATTATATTATATTATATTATATTATATTATATTATATTATATTATATTATATTATTCTGGAGACCATAGATACTGTACAGTCATCCAGACACTCTGTGCTATACTCTATCATTATGTGATATTATATTATATTATATTATATTATATTATATTATATGATTCTGGAGACCATAGATACTGTACAGTCATCCAGACACTCTGTGTTATATTCTATCATTATGTGATATTATATTATATTATATTATATTATATTATATTATATTATTCTGGAGACCATAGATACTGTACAGTCATCCAGACACTCTGTGTTATACTCTATCATTATGTGATATTATATTATATTATATTATATTATATGATTCTGGAGACCATAGATACTGTACAGTCATCCAGACACTCTGTGTTATACTCTATCATTATGTGATATTATATTATATTATATTATATTATATTATATTATATGATTCTGGAGACCATAGATACTGTACAGTCATCCAGACACTCTGTGTTATACTCTATCATTATGTGATATTATATTATATTATATTATATTATATTATATTATTTTGGAGACCATAGATACTGTACAGTCATCCAGACACTCTGTGTTATACTCTATCATTATGTGATATTATATTATATTATATTATATTATATTATATTATATTATATTATATGATTCTGGAGACCATAGATACTGTACAGTCATCCAGACACTCTGTGTTATACTCTATCATTATGTGATATTATATTATATTATATTATATTATATTATATTATATTATATTATATTATATGATTCTGGGGACCATAGATACTGTACAGTCATCCAGACACTCTGTGCTATACTCTATCATTATGTGATATTATATTATATTATATTATATTATATTATATTATATTATATGATTCTGGAGACCATAGATACTGTACAGTCATCCAGACACTCTGTGTTATACTCTATCATTATATTATATTATATTATATTATATTATATTATATTATATTATATTATATTATATTATATTATATTATTCTGGAGACCATAGATACTGTACAGTCATCCAGACACTCTGTGTTATACTCTATCATTATGTGATATTATATTATATTATATTATATTATATGATTCTGGAGACCATAGATACTGTACAGTCATCCAGACACTCTGTGTTATACTCTATCATTATGTGATATTATATTATATTATATTATATTATATGATTCTGGAGACCATAGATACTGTACAGTCATCCAGACACTCTGTGTTATACTCTATCATTACGTGATATTATATTATATTATATTATATTATATTATATTATATTATATTATTCTGGAGACCATAGATAATGTACAGTCATCCAGACACTCTGTGCTATACTCTATCATTATGTGATATTATATTATATTATATTATATTATATTATATTATATTATATTATATTATATTATATGATTCTGGAGACCATAGATACTGTACAGTCATCCAGACACTCTGAGTTATATTCTATCATTATGTGATATTATATTATATTATATTATATTATATTATATTATATTATATTATATTATTCTGGAGACCATAGATACTGTACAGTCATCCAGACACTCTGTGTTATACTCTATCATTATGTGATATTATATTATATTATATTATATTATATTATATTATATTATATTATATTATATTATATTATATTATATGATTCTGGAGACCATAGATACTGTACAGTCATCCAGACACTCTGTGTTATACTCTATCATTATGTGATATTATATTATATTATATTATATTATATTATATTATATTATATTATATTATATTATATTATATTATTCTGGAGACCATAGATACTGTACAGTCATCCAGACACTCTGTGTTATACTCTATCATTATGTGATATTATATTATATTATATTATATTATATTATATTATATTATATTATATTATTCTGGAGACCATAGATACTGTACAGTCATCCAGACATTCTGTGTTATACTCTATCATTATGTGATATTATATTATATTATATTATATTATATTATATTATATTATATGATTCTGGAGACCATAGATACTGTACAGTCATCCAGACACTCTGTGTTATACTCTATCATTATGTGATATTATATTATATTATATTATATTATATTATATTATATTATATTATATGATTCTGGAGACCATAGATACTGTACAGTCATCCAGACACTCTGTGTTATACTCTATCATTATGTGATATTATATTATATTATATTATATTATATTATTCTGGAGACCATAGATACAGTACAGTCATCCAGACACTCTGTGTTATACTCTATCATTATGTAATATTATATTATATTATATTATATTATATTATATTATATTATATTATATTATATTATATTATATGATTCTGGAGACCATAGATACTGTACAGTCATCCAGACACTCTGTGTTATACTCTATCATTATGTGATATTATATTATATTATATTATATATTATTATATTATATTATATTATATTATATTATATGATTCTGGAGACCATAGATACTGTACAGTCATCCAGACACTCTGTGTTATACTCTATCATTATGTGATATTATATTATATTATATTATATTATATGATTCTGGAGACCATAGATACTGTACAGTCATCCAGACACTCTGTGTTATACTCTATCATTATGTGATATTATATTATATTATATTATATTATATTATATTATATTATATTATTCTGGAGACCATAGATACTGTACAGTCATCCAGACACTCTGTGTTATACTCTATCATTATGTGATATTATATTATATTATATTATATTATATTATATTATATTATATTATATTATATGATTCTGGAGACCATAGATACTGTACAGTCATCCAGACACTCTGTGTTATACTCTATCATTATGTGATATTATATTATATTATATTATATTATATTATATTATATTATATTATATTATATTATTTGATTCTGGAGACCATAGATACTCTACAGTCATCCAGACAATCTGTGTTATACTCTATCATTACGTGATATTATATTATATTATATTATATTATATTATATTATATTATATTATATTATTCTGGAGACCATAGATACTGTACAGTCATCCAGACACTCTGTGTTATACTCTATCATTATGTGATATTATATTATATTATATTATATTATATTATATTATATTATATTATATTATATTATATTATATGATTCTGGAGACCATAGATACTGTACAGTCATCCAGACACTCTGTGTTATACTCTATCATTATGTGATATTATATTATATTATATTATATTATATTATATTATATTATATGATTCTGGAGACCATAGATACTCTACAGTCATCCAGACACTCTGTGTTATACTCTATCATTACGTGATATTATATTATATTATATTATATTATATTATATTATATTATATTATATTATTCTGGAGACCATAGATACTGTACAGTCATCCAGACACTCTGTGTTATACTCTATCATTATGTGATATTATATTATATTATATTATATTATATTATATTATATTATATTATATGATTCTGGAGACCATAGATACTGTACAGTCATCCAGACACTCTGTGTTATACTCTATCATTATGTGATATTATATTATATTATATTATATTATATTATATTATATTATATTATTTTGGAGACCATAGATACTGTACAGTCATCCAGACACTCTGTGTTATACTCTATCATTATGTGATATTATATTATATTATATTATATTATATTATATTATATTATATTATATGATTCTGGAGACCATAGATACTGTACAGTCATCCAGACACTCTGTGTTATACTCAATCATTATGTGATATTATATTATATTATATTATATTATATTATATTATATTATATTATATTATTTGATTCTGGAGACCATAGATACTCTACAGTCATCCAGACAATCTGTGTTATACTCTATCATTACGTGATATTATATTATATTATATTATATTATATTATATTATATTATATTATATTATTCTGGAGACCATAGATACTGTACAGTCATCCATACACTCTGTGTTATACTCTATCATTATGTGATATTATATTATATTATATTATATTATATTATATTATATTATATTATATGATTCTGGAGACCATAGATACTGTACAGTCATCCAGACACTCTGTGTTATACTCTATCATTATGTGATATTATATTATATTATATTATATTATATTATATTATATTATATTATATTATATGATTCTGGAGACCATAGACACTCTACAGTCATCCAGACACTCTGTGTTATACTCTATCATTACGTGATATTATATTATATTATATTATATTATATTATATTATATTATATTATATTATTCTGGAGACCATAGATACTGTACAGTCATCCAGACACTCTGTGTTATACTCTATCATTATGTGATATTATATTATATTATATTATATTATATTATATTATATTATATTATATTATATTATATGATTCTGGAGACCATAGATACTGTACAGTCATCCAGACACTCTGTGTTATACTCTATCATTATGTGATATTATATTATATTATATTATATTATATTATATTATATTATATTATTTTGGAGACCATAGATACTGTACAGTCATCCAGACACTCTGTGTTATACTCTATCATTATGTGATATTATATTATATTATATTATATTATATTATATTATATTATATTATATTATATGATTCTGGAGACCATAGATACTGTACAGTCATCCAGACACTCTGTGTTATACTCAATCATTATGTGATATTATATTATATTATATTATATTATATTATATTATATTATATTATATTATATTATATGATTCTGGAGACCATAGATACTGTACAGTCATCCAGACACTCTGTGCTATACTCTATCATTATGTGATATTATATTATATTATATTATATTATATTATATTATATTATATGATTCTGGAGACCATAGATACTGTACAGTCATCCAGACACTCTGTGTTATACTCTATCATTATGTGATATTATATTATATTATCTTATATTATATTATATTATATTATATTATTTGATTCTGGAGACCATAGATACTCTACAGTCATCCAGACAATCTGTGTTATACTCTATCATTACGTGATATTATATTATATTATATTATATTATATTATATTATATTATATTATATTATTCTGGAGACCATAGATACTGTACAGTCATCCATACACTCTGTGTTATACTCTATCATTATGTGATATTATATTATATTATATTATATTATATTATATTATATTATATGATTCTGGAGACCATAGATACTGTACAGTCATCCAGACACTCTGTGTTATACTCTATCATTATGTGATATTATATTATATTATATTATATTATATTATATTATATTATATTATATGATTCTGGAGACCATAGATACTCTACAGTCATCCAGACACTCTGTGTTATACTCTATCATTACGTGATATTATATTATATTATATTATATTATATTATATTATATTATATTATATTATTCTGGAGACCATAGATACTGTACAGTCATCCAGACACTCTGTGTTATACTCTATCATTATGTGATATTATATTATATTATATTATATTATATTATATTATATTATATTATATTATATGATTCTGGAGACCATAGATACTGTACAGTCATCCAGACACTCTGTGTTATACTCTATCATTATGTGATATTATATTATATTATATTATATTATATTATATTATATTATTTTGGAGACCATAGATACTGTACAGTCATCCAGACACTCTGTGTTATACTCTATCATTATGTGATATTATATTATATTATATTATATTATATTATATTATATTATATTATATTATATGATTCTGGAGACCATAGATACTGTACAGTCATCCAGACACTCTGTGTTATACTCAATCATTATGTGATATTATATTATATTATATTATATTATATTATATTATATTATATTATATTATATGATTCTGGAGACCATAGATACTGTACAGTCATCCAGACACTCTGTGCTATACTCTATCATTATGTGATATTATATTATATTATATTATATTATATTATATTATATGATTCTGGAGACCATAGATACTGTACAGTCATCCAGACACTCTGTGTTATACTCTATCATTATGTGATATTATATTATATTATCTTATATTATATTATATGATTCTGGAGACCATAGATACTGTACAGTCATCCAGACACTCTGTGTTATACTCTATCATTATGTGATATTATATTATATTATATTATATTATATTATATTATATTATATTATATTATATTATATTATATTATTCTGGAGACCATAGATACTGTACAGTCATCCAGACAATCTGTGTTATACTCTATCATTATGTAATATTATATTATATTATATTATATTATATTATGTTATATTATATTATATGATTCTGGAGACCATAGATACTGTACAGTCATCCAGACACTCTGTGTTATACTCTATCATTATGTGATATTATATTATATTATATTATATTATATTATATTATATGATTCTGGAGACCATAGATACTGTACAGTCATCCAGACACTCTGTGTTATACTCTATCATTATGTGATATTATATTATATTATATTATATTATATGATTCTGGAGACCATAGATACTGTACAGTCATCCAGACACTCTGTGTTATACTCTATCATTATGTGATATTATATTATATTATATTATATTATATGATTCTGGAGACCATAGATACTGTACAGTCATCCAGACACTCTGTGCTATACTCTATCATTATGTGATATTATATTATATTATATTATATTATATTATATTATATTATATTATATTATATGATTCTGGAGACCATAGATACTGTACAGTCATCCAGACACTCTGTGTTATATTCTATCATTATGTGATATTATATTATATTATATTATATTATATTATATTATATTATATTATATTATTCTGGAGACCATAGATACTGTACAGTCATCCAGACACTCTGTGTTATACTCTATCATTATGTGATATTATATTATATTATATTATATTATATTATATTATATTATATGATTCTGGAGACCATAGATACTGTACAGTCATCCAGACACTCTGTGTTATACTCTATCATTATGTGATATTATATTATATTATATTATATTATATTATATTATATGATTCTGGAGACCATAGATACTCTACAGTCATCCAGACACTCTGTGTTATACTCTATCATTACGTGATATTATATTATATTATATTATATTATATTATATTATATTATATTATTCTGGAGACCATAGATACTGTACAGTTATCCAGACACTCTGTGTTATACTCTATCATTATGTGATATTATATTATATTATATTATATTATATTATATGATTCTGGAGACCATAGATACTGTACAGTCATCCAGACACTCTGTGTTATACTCTATCATTATGTGATATTATATTATATTATATTATATTATATTATATTATTTTGGAGACCATAGATACTGTACAGTCATCCAGACACTCTGTGTTATACTCTATCATTATGTGATATTATATTATATTATATTATATTATATTATATTATATGATTCTGGAGACCATAGATACTGTACAGTCATCCAGACACTCTGTGTTATACTCTATCATTATGTGATATTATATTATATTATATTATATTATATTATATTATATTATATGATTCTGGAGACCATAGATACTGTACAGTCATCCAGACACTCTGTGCTATACTCTATCATTATGTGATATTATATTATATTATATTATATTATATTATATTATATGATTCTGGAGACCATAGATACTGTACAGTCATCCAGACACTCTGTGTTATACTCTATCATTATATTATATTATATTATATTATATTATATTATATTATATTATATTATATTATTCTGGAGACCATAGATACTGTACAGTCATCCAGACACTCTGTGTTATACTCTATCATTATGTGATATTATATTATATTATATTATATGATTCTGGAGACCATAGATACTGTACAGTCATCCAGACACTCTGTGTTATACTCTATCATTATGTGATATTATATTATATTATATTATATTATATTATATTATATTATATGATTCTGGAGACCATAGATACTGTACAGTCATCCAGACACTCTGTGTTATACTCTATCATTACGTGATATTATATTATATTATATTATATTATATTATATTATATTATATTATATTATTCTGGAGACCATAGATAATGTACAGTCATCCAGACACTCTGTGCTATACTCTATCATTATGTGATATTATATTATATTATATTATATTATATAATATTATATTATATTATATGATTCTGGAGACCATAGATACTGTACAGTCATCCAGACACTCTGAGTTATATTCTATCATTATGTGATATTATATTATATTATATTATATTATATTATATTATATTATATTATATTATTCTGGAGACCATAGATACTGTACAGTCATCCAGACACTCTGTGTTATACTCTATCATTATGTGATATTATATTATATTATATTATATTATATTATATTATATTATATTATATTATATTATATGATTCTGGAGACCATAGATACTGTACAGTCATCCAGACACTCTGTGTTATACTCTATCATTATGTGATATTATATTATATTATATTATATTATATTATATTATATTATATTATATGATTCTGGAGACCATAGATACTGTACAGTCATCCAGACACTCTGTGCTATACTCTATCATTATGTGATATTATATTATATTATATTATATTATATTATATTATATTATATGATTCTGGAGACCATAGATACTGTACAGTCATCCAGACACTCTGTGTTATACTCTATCATTATGTGATATTATATTATATTATATTATATTATATTATATTATATTATATTATATTATTCTGGAGACCATAGATACTGTACAGTCATCCAGACACTCTGTGTTATACTCTATCATTATGTGATATTATATTATATTATATTATATTATATTATATTATATTATATTATATTATTCTGGAGACCATAGATACTGTACAGTCATCCAGACATTCTGTGTTATACTCTATCATTATGTGATATTATATTATATTATATTATATTATATTATATTATATTATATTATATTATATTATATTATATGATTCTGGAGACCATAGATACTGTACAGTCATCCAGACACTCTGTGTTATACTCTATCATTATGTGATATTATATTATATTATATTATATTATATTATATTATATTATATGATTCTGGAGACCATAGATACTGTACAGTCATCCAGACACTCTGTGTTATACTCTATCATTATGTGATATTATATTATATTATATTATATTATATTATATTATTCTGGAGACCATAGATACTGTACAGTCATCCAGACACTCTGTGTTATACTCTATCATTATGTAATATTATATTATATTATATTATATTATATTATATTATATTATATTATATTATATTATATTATATGATTCTGGAGACCATAGATACTGTACAGTCATCCAGACACTCTGTGTTATACTCTATCATTATGTGATATTATATTATATTATATTATATATTATTATATTATATTATATGATTCTGGAGACCATAGATACTGTACAGTCATCCAGACACTCTGTGTTATACTCTATCATTATGTGATATTATATTATATTATATTATATTATATGATTCTGGAGACCATAGATACTGTACAGTCATCCAGACACTCTGTGTTATACTCTATCATTATGTGATATTATATTATATTATATTATATTATATTATATTATATTATTCTGGAGACCATAGATACTGTACAGTCATCCAGACACTCTGTGTTATACTCTATCATTATGTGATATTATATTATATTATATTATATTATATTATATTATATTATATTATATTATATGATTCTGGAGACCATAGATACTGTACATTCATCCAGACACTCTGTGTTATACTCTATCATTATGTGATATTATATTATATTATATTATATTATATTATTTGATTCTGGAGACCATAGATACTCTACAGTCATCCAGACAATCTGTGTTATACTCTATCATTACGTGATATTATATTATATTATATTATATTATATTATATTATATTATATTATATTATATTATATGATTCTGGAGACCATAGATACTGTACAGTCATCCAGACACTCTGTGTTATACTCTATCATTACGTGATATTATATTATATTATATTATATTATATTATATTATATTATATTATATTATTCTGGAGACCATAGATACTGTACAGTCATCCAGACACTCTGTGTTATACTCTATCATTATGTGATATTATATTATATTATATTATATTATATTATATTATATGATTCTGGAGACCATAGATACTGTACAGTCATCCAGACACTCTGTGTTATACTCTATCATTATGTGATATTATATTATATTATATTATATTATATTATATTATATTATATTATATTATATTATTTTGGAGACCATAGATACTGTACAGTCATCCAGACACTCTGTGTTATACTCTATCATTATGTGATATTATATTATATTATATTATATTATATTATATTATATTATATTATTTTGGAGACCATAGATACTGTACAGTCATCCAGACACTCTGTGTTATACTCTATCATTATGTGATATTATATTATTATTTTATTATATTATATTATATTATATTATATGATTCTGGAGACCATAGATACTGTACAGTCATCCAGACACTCTGTGCTATACTCTATCATTATGTGATATTATATTATATTATATTATATGATTCTGGAGACCATAGATACTGTACAGTCATCCAGACACTCTGTGTTATACTCTATCATTATTTGATATTATATTATATTATATTATATTATATTATATTATATTATATTATATTATATTATATGATTCTGGAGACCATAGATACTGTACAGTCATCCAGACACTCTGTGTTATACTCTATCATTATGTGATATTATATTATATTATATTATATTATATTATATTATATTATTCTGGAGACCATAGATACTGTACAGTCATCCAGACACTCTGTGTTATACTCTATCATTATGTAATATTATATTATATTATATTATATTATATTATATTATATTATATTATATGATTCTGGAGACCATAGATACTGTACAGACATCCAGACACTCTGTGTTATACTCTATCATTATGTGATATTATATTATATTATATTATATTATATTATATTATATTATATGATTCTGGAGACCATAGATACTGTACAGTCATCCAGACACTCTGTGTTATACTCTATCATTATGTGATATTATATTATATTATATTATATTATATTATATTATATTATATGATTCTGGAGACCATAGATACTGTACAGTCATCCAGACACTCTGTGTTATACTCTATCATTATGTGATATTATATTATATTATATTATATTATATTATATTATATTATATTATTCTGGAGACCATAGATACTGTACAGTCATCCAGACACTCTGTGCTATACTCTATCATTATGTGATATTATATTATATTATATTATATTATATTATATTATATTATATTATATTATATTATATGATTCTGGAGACCATAGATACTGTACAGTCATCCAGACACTCTGTGTTATATTCTATCATTATGTGATATTATATTATATTATATTATATTATATTATATTATTCTGGAGACCATAGATACTGTACAGTCATCCAGACACTCTGTGTTATACTCTATCATTATGTGATATTATATTATATTATATTATATTATATTATATTATATTATATTATATTATATTATATTATATTATATTATATGATTCTGGAGACCATAGATACTGTACAGTCATCCAGACACTCTGTGTTATACTCTATCATTATGTGATATTATATTATATTATATTATATTATATTATATTATATTATATTATATTATATGATTCTGGAGACCATAGATACTCTACAGTCATCCAGACACTCTGTGTTATACTCTATCATTACGTGATATTATATTATATTATATTATATTATATTATATTATATTATATTATATTATATTATTCTGGAGACCATAGATACTGTACAGTCATCCAGACACTCTGTGTTATACTCTATCATTATGTGATATTATATTATATTATATTATATTATATTATATTATATTATATTATATTATTCTGGAGACCATAGATACTGTACAGTCATCCAGACACTCTGTGTTATACTCTATCATTATGTGATATTATATTATATTATATTATATTATATTATATTATTTTGGAGACCATAGATACTGTACAGTCATCCAGACACTCTGTGTTATACTCTATCATTATGTGATATTATATTATATTATATTATATTATATTATATTATATTATATTATATTATATTATATGATTCTGGAGACCATAGATGCTGTACAGTCATCCAGACACTCTGTGTTATACTCTATCATTATGTGATATTATATTATATTATATTATATTATATTATATTATATTATATTATATTATATTATATTATATTATATTATATGATTCTGGAGACCATAGATACTGTACAGTCATCCAGACACTCTGTGTTATACTCTATCATTATGTGATATTATATTATATTATATTATATTATATTATATTATATTATATTATATGATTCTGGAGACCATAGATACTGTACAGTCATCCAGACACTCTGTGTTATACTCTATCATTATGTGATATTATATTATATTATATTATATTATATTATATTATTCTGGAGACCATAGATACTGTACAGTCATCCAGACACTCTGTGTTATACTCTATCATTATGTAATATTATATTATATTATATTATATTATATTATATTATATTATATTATATTATATTATATTATATTATATGATTCTGGAGACCATAGATACTGTACAGTCATCCAGACACTCTGTGTTATACTCTATCATTATGTGATATTATATTATATTATATTATATATTATTATATTATATTATATGATTCTGGAGACCATAGATACTGTACAGTCATCCAGACACTCTGTGTTATACTCTATCATTATGTGATATTATATTATATTATATTATATTATATGATTCTGGAGACCATAGATACTGTACAGTCATCCAGACACTCTGTGTTATACTCTATCATTATGTGATATTATATTATATTATATTATATTATATTATATTATATTATTCTGGAGACCATAGATACTGTACAGTCATCCAGACACTCTGTGTTATACTCTATCATTATGTGATATTATATTATATTATATTATATTATATTATATTATATTATATTATATTATATTATATGATTCTGGAGACCATAGATACTGTACATTCATCCAGACACTCTGTGTTATACTCTATCATTATGTGATATTATATTATATTATATTATATTATATTATTTGATTCTGGAGACCATAGATACTCTACAGTCATCCAGACAATCTGTGTTATACTCTATCATTACGTGATATTATATTATATTATATTATATTATATTATATTATATTATATTATATTATATTATATTATATGATTCTGGAGACCATAGATACTGTACAGTCATCCAGACACTCTGTGTTATACTCTATCATTACGTGATATTATATTATATTATATTATATTATATTATATTATATTATATTATTCTGGAGACCATAGATACTGTACAGTCATCCAGACACTCTGTGTTATACTCTATCATTATGTGATATTATATTATATTATATTATATTATATTATATGATTCTGGAGACCATAGATACTGTACAGTCATCCAGACACTCTGTGTTATACTCTATCATTATGTGATATTATATTATATTATATTATATTATATTATATTATATTATATTATATTATTTTGGAGACCATAGATACTGTACAGTCATCCAGACACTCTGTGTTATACTCTATCATTATGTGATATTATATTATATTATATTATATTATATTATATTATATTATATTATTTTGGAGACCATAGATACTGTACAGTCATCCAGACACTCTGTGTTATACTCTATCATTATGTGATATTATATTATTATTTTATTATATTATATTATATTATATTATATGATTCTGGAGACCATAGATACTGTACAGTCATCCAGACACTCTGTGCTATACTCTATCATTATGTGATATTATATTATATTATATTATATGATTCTGGAGACCATAGATACTGTACAGTCATCCAGACACTCTGTGTTATACTCTATCATTATTTGATATTATATTATATTATATTATATTATATTATATTATATTATATTATATGATTCTGGAGACCATAGATACTGTACAGTCATCCAGACACTCTGTGTTATACTCTATCATTATGTGATATTATATTATATTATATTATATTATATTATATTATATTATATTATATTATTCTGGAGACCATAGATACTGTACAGTCATCCAGACACTCTGTGTTATACTCTATCATTATGTAATATTATATTATATTATATTATATTATATTATATTATATTATATTATATGATTCTGGAGACCATAGATACTGTACAGACATCCAGACACTCTGTGTTATACTCTATCATTATGTGATATTATATTATATTATATTATATTATATTATATTATATGATTCTGGAGACCATAGATACTGTACAGTCATCCAGACACTCTGTGTTATACTCTATCATTATGTGATATTATATTATATTATATTATATTATATTATATTATATTATATTATATGATTCTGGAGACCATAGATACTGTACAGTCATCCAGACACTCTGTGTTATACTCTATCATTATGTGATATTATATTATATTATATTATATTATATTATATTATATTATATTATTCTGGAGACCATAGATACTGTACAGTCATCCAGACACTCTGTGCTATACTCTATCATTATGTGATATTATATTATATTATATTATATTATATTATATTATATTATATTATATTATATGATTCTGGAGACCATAGATACTGTACAGTCATCCAGACACTCTGTGTTATATTCTATCATTATGTGATATTA